>CANIUD010000409.1:0-343042 GCA_947470075.1 Closterium sp. Yama58-4 | reverse complement strand
GGAACAAGGGACATGGGCAGGGGAAGGGAAATAATAAGGGCGATAGGCGAAGGGATAGGCGAAAGAAGGGCGATTGGCGAGGAGATAAGCGGAGAGGCATAGGCGAGGGGAGGGGGGGAGAAGCGATAAGAGAGCGCTCACCTGGATGGGATGGGGGGAAGGCGGGTAGATTATAGGCGCGGGGATAGGCGGAAACGAGGGCCACAGGCGAGGGGATAGGCGGAGAGGAGGGCCATAGGCGAGGGGTTAGGCGGAGAGGAGGGCCATAGGCGCGGGGATAGGCAGAAAGGAGGGCCATAGGCGCGGGGATAGGCAGAAAGGAAGGCCATAGGCGCGGGGATAGGCGGAAAGGAAGGCCATAGGCGAGGGAATGGGGGGAAATGCGATAGACGAGGGGGAAACGGGGAGGGGGCAGAAGACACTGCTAACCTCTGCGAGCGAGAAGCCTGGTCGGACGACACAGACACAGAGGGAGATGCGATAGGCGAGGGGGAAAAGGGAGGTCAAAGGGGGAGAGGGCAAAAGAGAGCGCTCACCTCTGCGAGCGAGAAGCCTGGTTCGACGACACGGACAGACAGGGGGAGATGCGATAGGCGAGGGCGGAAAGGGAGGGAAAAAGGGGGAGAGGACAGGAGAGAGCGCTCACCTCTGCGAGCGGGAAGCCTGGATGGGTGACACAGACAAAGGAAGCGCCGAATTGGTTGGTGGCGGCGCCGAGAAACGCGAGCCGGGAGAGAGAGAGAGGTGCGCGCGACGCGATCGGTTGAGGCGACGCGGCCATGGCGGTGCGGAGAGAAACGCCCCGACGCGAACGGCGATGAGGATCGGAAGATGAGGAATGTTGGGGAGGGGGAGGGATGGCCGTGGGAGGGAGTTGGGGGGGGATGGAGGGGGGGAGGGGAAGGCATAGGAGGGGAGGAGGGAGGGGGGAAGGGAGAGAGGAGGAAGGGGAGAGAGGAGGAGAGGAAGGGGAGAGAGTGTTAAGAAGTGGGAGCGGCAGCGCGGGGGAGAGAGGAGCGGATGGAACGGTCAGCAGGAAGCAGTGACGCCGGTGCGGGGATATAAGGCCGACAAAATCAAGGGACAAGAGACAGGGGGCGATAAGTTGATTCCAAGGGACTTTGATTGGACGGTTCAACGGATGACGGGGGGAGAGAGTGGCTCGGAGAGAAGGGAGGGGAGGAGAGGGAGTTTAGGAACGATGTATGAAGAAGTGTTTTGAGACGTCTCAAAACACTTCTTCATACACGTGGCTGGGAGGGAAGGGGGGGAGGGGAGGGGAGGGGAGGGGAGGGGAGGGGAGGGGAGGGGAGGGGAGGGGAGGGGAGGGGAGGGAGGGGAGGGGAGGGGAGGGAGGGGAGGGGAGGGAGTTTAGGAACGAGGGAGGCGGGACAGAGGCGACAGGTCAAAGGGGGCCACGAATAGGGGGCGGCACGATTAGGGGGCGGCACGACAAGGGGGCCACGACAAGGGGGGCACGACAACGGGGGCAGAACAACGGGGCAGAACAAGGGGGGTTGAGCATTGGAGGACGAACAAGGGGGGAAGAACAATGGCCGCAGGACAATGAGGAAAAGCGAGGGGGGACGAACAAGAGATGGAGGATACAACGAACAGGGCAGAATGAGGGCGAACGACAAATGATAAGTGGCAACTCCATGACGCGCTTTTCGCTCAACGAAACGATAAAATATACGTTTCACGTACAAGCTCGTTCCCTGTGACGCAAACGCAAACGCTAATTTAACTGAGGCCGGAAACGAGAAGTAGGGTTGTTTTTTAATATTTTAACATGCGGCGCCTCGAAAGTGTTCGTACGCACTTGAGAGCAGAGCGAGAAGCGATACGCCTGCTAGCAACAGCACGAGCCGCGTGGACATTGTTGTGACTTGATGAGCGACCGTCGTCGTTAATAGCGCGGCAATGTCACGATCGCGCGAGGCAGGACTACACTAAAGACTGAGATAAATAAACGAGGAAACTGATAACTGGAAACCAAACCCTTAACGTTAGAAGGTGGCGTTGGTCGTTGTCGCAAGAAGCGTAAGTTCGTCGACGAATATTCGGAGCGTTTCACTTTCACAAGATACTCCGACGGAATGAAGCTTTGGTCTAACCAAGATGGCGGGAATGAGCAAAGGTGCTGGAAATGGTGGGGTGGTAAAGCATAGTTCGGGAACAGGGCCTAAGTTATCAGGGCAATTACCCTGTTTTGACTGAAATTATAGGGTGTTTTTTCTAGGAGCCCTGATTTTCACAAGGTTTTTTCCGGACCAGCCCGTAAAACTGAAGGGTGATTTTTGAGTCAGCTCGGATCTCTCCGGGGAGTTCTCAAGGGGACCCGTATAATTTTAGCAGACATGTTCTCCCCGACCTGCCTTGCATTCCTCTCGGTCTCCCTCTAAACACACGTTGGGCCAATTTTAGTGAATTTCCTAACCACTCTCTCCTTGTTGGCCTCCATGTGTCTGATTGCCCCGTTCTACGTCGACATGGCTTAGAAGGCCAATAAGGAGAGAGTGTCTGATTGCCCTGTTCTCCCTATGTACTCTTCCTCATCGTATTTTTTTCTAAGTCTACAAAAAGTATCTCGCTCACCCCTCCAGAGCCACTCCATCTCCAATCTCCCCAGCCCTCGCGCAACCCACTGTGAGTTTCCCGCGAAATTCTGGTAATGCATGTTTTCAGGCCTTTTCTGGCTCGAACCCGGATTCGTCAAGGTTTTTTTCCCGCTGGCTCGGATTTTACAGGGTCTTTTTCACAGGGGCCCGGATCGTCCGAGCTAGCAAAAATCCTAGCAATAGCCCTGTTCGGGAATCGGGCCCTGGTGGTTGGTTTGGGTGAGGCGGGAGGGGTGTACGGTTCTGAAACAACAACCCTCAACGCAGGTTGACCACGTCAGAAGAGGTCCAATAGGTGCATCACAAAAAGCAAGTTTGCTACATCGCGAATCGCGATCAGCCGAACACCTTACCACCACACTATAGTGCCACAGTGCCACCGAACACCGGCCACGCCACCAACCCACCCTCACACCGACGTGATGCGGTGATGCCCAACCAGCATCAACTCGTCCGCCTTGCGCGAGGGCTGTTCTTGAGCGCATGAAAATTCTTTCCTCTTCCATTATTGTTTACCGACTAAAGAATAACACGGGAAATTATAATGCTCAGTTCAACTTTCCTCATAAACGGAAAAAAATATAGGGATTTTCCGATTTAACCAGCCCAGACAAATCAAAGTTGATTTGGTGCACAAGCCAACAACCTGCTTCTCCGAACCAAACCTCGAGGTGCGGCAAACTAGTCACCAGGCCTGACGTGCAAGCGACCCGGCTTTCCAGCAAAATTACGATGACGTGCACAGTGCATGAACCGGACATGCCTAACGTGGGCTGTAAAACATCAGGTTCGGAGGAGCCGACTTTCACTGAACGAAAAAATGCGACGCGACACTGTGGACGCTGTTGTCTTATGTGTCACAGCACCTACTGCTGCCAGCTTGCTTACCTCGCCGCGCGCACGTAGCGGGTTTGGTGGTTGGGCTTTCGGTGACGGTGTGGCACGTCGGCATCCCAAGGTGTAGCCCTTCGGTTTGTAGGGCCTTATCTCCATTCACTGAAAGGGGTTGCAGCTTTCATTAAGAGCGTTTTTTGTACTCTTCCAACACACATGGCTTCCAAACGAAGTGATTCCTTATTTTAGCTAAGCGAAATCACCTGTACACATATAGAGCGAGACCGAGTACGTGTTGCACCAACCCTCACCACCCTGCCCGCTCCTCGCGCCTATCACTTTCTTCCGCGACACTGGACAAAGCTACGGATCAACCAATCAATCAACCCCGCTAAAAGCACTCGTACTCCTGCCAACAACCAATCCATCCCAAGTTCATGCTTCGACAAGCCTCACTCAGAGCACAAGGAACACAGTTTTGCCTCGGCCTCCTGCATTTCTTCCTCCGTTTTGTTTTCGTGTCTCGCGCCATTTTACCGTAGCCCGTTTTAGTTACCCCTTTGCCCTCTCCTCACTATTGATCAGCCGATAGTCGAAAGCCCCTTGGTTGCGCGTCTCCAGCCATGGCCACACGCCGCGTTTCTCTGGCCTTACTAGCAACTGCTTGCGTCCTCCTGCTCTCAAGTGCGCGCCTCTCCTTGCCTCCTCTCTTGCTTATCTTCTGTCTCATATTCTCCTTGCGACTGTTTTCGTCCCCGCTAAAGCACGTCTCGTTTATGGTTATGTAGCGGCGTCATACCTAGGCGCCACTGTTTCAATCACCACCACGGCTCTTCCCTCATACAAAATCTGCTCCCTATTTATTTTCTTGCCTTCCTTGCCTGTACATTCTACTTTTCCATTCTATTTTCCCTGTCTCCAATCGCCCGTCGCTGTCGCACTTCGCCCGTCGACCGTCGCGTTCCCGTCGCAACCTCGCATTCGCATTCGGTCGCGATCTCCCGCCTCGCCCGCGGCTGCTCTCTCTCGCCTCGTCGCCAGCCGTCGCACATGTCCAGGTGACAGCAACTACCTATCTCTCACCTTGCCGCTTCTTTTTCCTTTCTTTTTCCTTTCTTTCCTTCTTTTTGAAACGTCTCGAAACCCGTCTCGTCTGCTGCTGCTCTCTCTCGCCTCGTCGCCAGCCGTCGCACAAGTCCGGGTGACAGCAACAAACAAACCTGTCGCCTTGCAGCTTTTTCTTTCGCTTTTTTCTTTCGCCTCTTCCACAGAGCGAGAGTTCAGCTCGAACCAGCTATGTAGTTTTTAGGCTCCTAAAAAACAGCGCTAGCGCGAATCGGACAGCAGCAACCACACGGCCCAGGGTTCTGATACGTCTCAAGAACCGGCTCCTCCTTTTTATTCTAGATTGATTGAGCGCTTGTGCGATCCTGGCCGTGCGACTCTAGCTGTTCGATTCCTGACCGTTTGATCCATGTCGCGCCACCACTAGGCCCACGGCTCGCGGATTAAGGAAGAGCGTACGGGACAGGGAGATGTACGCAGGGCACGGGCCAACGCGCGTACGTACGTGCGTGCGTGCGTGCATGCGTACGGACGGACGGACGGACGTTGGGCACGGGCTAGTGTTCGCGGACGACTGTACGCGCGGAGGAGCAGAAATTGCGCTAACGAGGGTTTGCGCGGAGCACTCTTCGACATCGTACCGCTTTCCGCGTCACACGCTGTAGATTTCTCGCCATGGCCGCGTGAGGTTGCCTCCGAGGAAGAATTGGTCCACTCTTTTTTATTTTCCGCAAGCCCTCTCTCATACACTTTTCCACGTCTCTCTTGTGTCCTCTCTCTCTTTCTCGCCTACCTCCCGCCCATGTCCATACCCGTGCCGTCAGTGGAAGAAGATGTACGTGCGCGGGCCGATGATGTTTTCCCGGGGGTCTAATGTTGTGTCTCACACCTCCTTCTCTCCCCCGTGTTTCCTACCCTCGCCTCCATTCACGCGCGCGTTGACAGGCGAAGAAATTTCTCGTGGGCGGGCCTTACAGGTTGTCGCTGGGAGTCTCATGTTGTCTCTCCCACGTCATTCTCTCGCCCTGTGTTTCCTTCTCTCAGCAATGTTTCCCTCTCTTGCTCGTGTTTTCTCCCCTCGCCCTCATCCATCCGGGCTCTGAGAGGCGAAGACGATTCAATTCGGCCGGCCTTATAGGCTGTCGCCGGAAGTCTCATGTTGTCTCTCCCACCTCCTCTTCTTCCCCCATGTTTCCTCCTCTCGCCTCTATCCATCCGCGCGCTGCAGGCCAAGACGATTCAAGTGGGCGGGCCTTATAGGTTGTCGCCGTGGGGCCCGCTAACGATTAAGTGGAAATGCCCCCCCATTGAAACGGGCGACAAGCTCGGTGAGTGGCGGTGCAGAGAGGCTGAGTGCGGTGGAGAGAGGCTGAAAGCGATGCGAACAGGCTGACGGGTATTGTTGCCGCCGTGGGGCCCGCTGACGATAAAGTGGAAGTGCCCGCCGATTGAAACGGGCGACAAGCTGGGTGAGTGCAGTGCAGAGGCTGAGAGCGGTGTAGAGAGGCTGAGAACGGTGCGGAGAGGCTGAGTGCGGTGTGGAGAGGCTGAAAGCGATGCAAACAGGCCGTGGTGCCGCCGTGGGGCCCGCTGACAAGTAAATGGAAGTGCCCGCCAATTGAAACGGTTGACAATCTGGTTGAGTGCGGTGCGAACAGGTTGTGCATGTTTCGCCGTGGGGCCCGTTGAAGTGGGCGACAAGCTGTGTGCGTGTGGTGCTGGAAGGCTGAGTGCGGTGCAGACAGGTTAGTGCGTTCTCCGTGGGTTCTGCTGACGATTGAGTGGGAGTGCCTTTCTGTTGAATTTGGCGACAAGCTGGGTGAGTGCGATGCAGAGAGGCTGAGTGCAGTGCAGGAGCAAGGGCGCAAGGAGAGAGAAGAGGGAAAGAACAGATGGAAGAGGGAACAAGAAAGAAGAGACGGAGAGAGGGAGAAGGAGCAAGAGGAGGAGAGGGAGACGAGGAAAAAATAGAGAAGGAACGAGAAAGAAAAGGGAGAAGCGGGCATGATCAATAGACATCCTCTTCCCCTACCCCCCCCTGACCCCCTTAGTATGCCCCCACCGTTGCTGCTGCCTCCTGCTGCTGCCGCTGCCGCCGCAGCCGCCGCCGCTGCCGCCGCGCCCTCTGTTGCCCTTAACCTCTTCATTGATTCCTCTAAAAATGAGCTGTTGCCTCTGATGACTTCAGACATTTTTTTAAGACGCCTTGAAGATTTTGCGATAGCCCTCTGTCAAGACCAGCTGAGCTTCCTCAACCTGGCCCTTCCCTTCCTCCACTCTCGCCCCCTTTTCACTACTCCCCCTCTGCACCCTTCACCCTTCTCTGCCCCCTCTGCTTGTCCCCCTCCCCCTGCCCGCTCCCTGCTTTCCATCCTGCAGTCTTCAAGTGGATATCCGTCAGTTCATCATAAACGTTATGGATCCGACAACATTCATCCAAGCCAAGTACTGGGCCCAGTGCAAGATTCCTCCATCTGTTCCCTGTCCCCCTGCTTCTCCCCCTCTCCGTACCTATCCTCCTCCCTCCCTGCTTGTCCCCCTTCATCCCTGCCCTCCTCGCAGTCTTCAAGTGGACCCAGCGCTCTGATATCCGTCAGTTTAAAATTGATGTCACGGATCCGACAACTTTCGCCCAAGCCAAGTACTGGGCACAGTGCAAGACCAGCAAGGCCACTACGACGCTCAAGAAAGCATCGAAATCGGGAACCTACACTTACCATGTAACAGCAAATGACCATTTCAATCTCATGTTCGCGAGTGGCGTCGGCAATATGTGCAAGCGGGGCCAACGCTTCCAGTCTCCCAATCCCAAGTGTACTACGTCTGCTGGGTGTATTGGTATCTGAGGGACTCAACATGCTTTGATGGCAAGTTGTAGAAACCCTAACTAGATGGTGTGGTAGGAGTGTCTGGTTGCAATTCATTTGCTGTGCAGCAATGATAGTACCATGTTTGGATCTATTTCCTATGTTAATTACTTTTTTTGAATAGAGGTGTAGGATTTTGGAATTGCGAATGGATGGGAGAATGATGATCTGATAACATACGGATGGGGTGGAGTACAATTTCCTTGTGTAATGCACAACGCCCCTCTATAAAAGAATCGGCTGAACATCAGTGTAGCCTCAATGCAGCCTGAATTGTCTCTTAGGGTAATTCGGATACACGGTTGGTGCAGCTGGCGTTGACGTGTTGTCGTATATGACGAACAGCATGTTGTGGGAAAGAGTGATGCACTGCCCCGTTATTGGAACAAGTAAAGAATTTATTTGTACCGTAAATCACCCAACAGGCTGCTCGCGAATCCTCCCACACTCATTCGTCGTCTATCGCGCTGCGTTGAGGGCTTCCCCTCTTGCGCTGCAGGTGCAACTTTCGCCGCGACCTTCTCCTGCGCCTCGACTGCTTTCTCCGCGCGCTCCTCCACTTTCGGTTGTGCGCGCCGGCGCCAGGAACCTCCCCGCGACTTGGTCGTTCCTTCTTTGTCGCTCGGAGCACTTGGGATTGGCTCATGCGCAGAATGAGGGGCGGATGGACCAGAACCCGCGCCAGCCGCGGGAAACAGCGGATTACCAGGCGCAGCTGCAACGGAAACGGGCGTAAGCTGTTCGAAGGGACCCTTGGTCCAGGGGGAGCAGAGGCGGGCGGAAGCTTCGGGGCTGGAGGGGGAAGCGGACGACGCGGAAGCGGGGGACGACGAGCGGGAAGAGCCTGTCTCCAAGGATGAGTCGAAGAGAGGAGCAGTGGTGGCGATAGAGTTGGAAGATGAGAAGGCGGACGGCACGATGAACGACGATGATGACGTGGAGCGAGCGCAGTTGTTGGATGCGGGTTCCGTTGCCGCACGCGAAGGCAGCGACGGTTCTGCTAGCCAATTGCATTCGTCTGACGCCGAAACGAGATCTCTCTGCGACAGCCGTTGACTTCGCAGACTCGCTTGACTTCGCAAATCCGGTTGACTCCGATGACTGGCAGGCCAGTGAGGCCCGCTCAGCCCGGAGGAATCCACGGCGCAGCGATCCTCGTACCCCCGAGTCGTCTGAAACGATCGCCGCGCCGCGGCCGCTGAGCGCCGAGTCTCACCGTCACGAGGCAAATCGTACTGATACACATCGCGGGTAAGCGCTTCGGCGCTGGCGGCATCCGGAGCTCCGCGGGAAGGAGCAGGCGCACGGAAGGTGCCGCTGCGGCGACGGGAAAGGGGGCGGGCGGGGCTTCCAGTGCGGCTGCCACTCGGGGCGTAGAAGATCATATCTTCCCGCCACGACGCGCAGCGCGCCGCTGCTGACGACACCGGCGGCACGTCGATGGACCTCCGCCGATACGAGCCGCCGAGACTCGCCGCGGCAGGCTCGTACGCCCTCCGCCCGTCACCACTGCTACCGCTGTCGCCGCCGCCGCCGCCGCCGCTGCTGCTGTTGCTGTTCGTAGCGCGCATTCTTTCGCACGCCGCATGCTGCTTCGCGCCTGACGATGATAGCGTCCGTGCCAAACCGGTGTTTCTCTCCGCATAGGGTGCGTACTCAGGCAAATCCAAACTCAAACGGGCGTCCCTCTGAGCATACGTTGCGTATTTCTCAATAGTGGACTCCTCGGCACACTGAATAGTTGACTCCATCATGTCGACGAAGATGCGGCACTTAACGGCGCTGAGCTGCCGCTGCGACTCGAGCAGAGCCAGCTTGCCCTCCAGCGCCGCCATTTCCACGTCAGCCAGTACACGGCTGCAGCTTGGCCGGCGGTCCAGAGCGGAAATGGCGGCGGGATTCGCGCCGGGAAGTGCGCCGGAATGTGCGGGTTGGATACGGCTATCGCTGGCGGGTCTGGCTGGATGAAATACTGAAGAAGCTTGAAACGTCGATGCCATCGTTGTGAACGCGACTGTCTACTTATAGAGAGTCCTACTGTAGCGGGTTCGCGCTTGGACCTAGAAACGTCCAGACGTAAATTACGAGGCGTGGAATGCTGGTCCTGCCTAGTAATGCGGTAGTTTTACTCTGAAAAGCTATCCGTCAATTTCGCCAACCCCTGTCTACGTTTGAAGTGAGGGTTTTAAACCAACACCTTCACAACGCGAAGGACGCGCTGCGTGAAATATCCATAGCGAGTCAGCAGTCAGCAATTCAGTTGTGCGAAGGCAGACTGTAGCAGACAGACAGCAATAAACAATAATCGGAGGGAGGAACGGGGGTTCATTAGAAATGAATGCGGAGAGGGAATGCGGGGAGGAAAATTTGTTTAGGATTGATCTAGGAATGAGGATGGAGTGGGCGCGGAGCGGGTGAGAGAGAGAGGGGGACCGAGAGTGAGGGAAAAGGGGCACAAGGAAATGAGGGGGGAAGAGAGTGGGCTTGGGGTGGGCTGTTGCCTCAGAGATCTCGCGCTCGGCGAGAGATTTCCGCGTCGGATGTCCAGTGGTTCCCCTCGCTCCCCTCCCGCTGCCCATGGTGAACCAGTCGGGTGATCCCGTGAGCGTGGTGCGAATCCAAGCGGTGCCATGTCGACCGTCCGTTCCCTGAATCCCCTCGCGCAGAAGGTCAGGCGAGATTCTTACCCACAGCCTATCGTGTCTCCAGCCAACTGCCTTGGTCGATTTTCCCTCCATTCCCATCCAGTCATTTGAGCTGGTTGGGCAGCGCCTGCATGCTTGTTGATGCTGTTTAACTGTAGCACGTGTTTCGTCACTCCCCCTATGACTGGCTCGACACCCACACAAAGTATTGTCGTCACTGACTGTAAGGAGAATTTCCTTCCACTAGGGAGCAGTTGATGCTATATTCGCACCAGTTTTAGTTTGAATTTGTCACATCCCGCAGAATGTGCCAGGTTCGAAAAGCTTTCAGGAGGATTTTAGGTAAGCGAACGTATGCAGTTCTTTGCTAGAAGGGGGTACTTACGTAAGCAACCAAACTTTTAACGTATTTGTTATTCCAGAAGATCGGTAGCACCAGCAGAATACTCAATAATGACAATCATCATAACAACTTAACTGTTTGCACGTGTTGACGCGACTCGACAGGCCCCTCGTCTCATGGGTATCAAAACGCGCGGGCAGCTCCACGGCCGCTCATCTGAAGCAAGGAGAATCAAAAACTGGCTAAATTTAGCATCATGCTCATCGGCCTGGGGGGAGCCACGTAGGGGCAGCGATTGCTCGTGCATTCTGCTCCATCAAAGTTCCGTCGTCACAGCCCTACGTCAAGCGCCTCGGCATTCGTCCACACATTGAGATGAAGGAAATTATTGTCCCGCCTCATTTTGTTCAGTGTGCTTTCGAAGCTTCTGCAAAGTCAGGAACGAGGAAATACTGCATCCAGTAAATTTACAGACACGTGTGAGATACCCCCTCCAGACCCACCGGACTTCAAGTTGTTGATTGTGTTTACACGTAGGAGTTTAATGCGCCACTTGTTCATAAAAATGGATTGTGCCACTCTGAAAGTGCCAAAATATCTTTCAGACCACTAATCCTTGAGGAAGTTCCTTCCTGCTTTGCAGCATCGCTTTCTTTCCACTGCATAAGAGCGTGTTACACTGCATCAAGGATCACCTTGTCTTTGGTACAAAGATGCAAGGATCACCGAGAGATTGGCAGTCACCACGATCTCCCAAAAAACACCAAGATCGGGTATCACGATCTCTCGTGATTTCGATCCTTCCTCTGTTGGTACATCACCTGACACAGTGATTACTGTACAGTGGTAGGTATGACACTGTTCTGTAAGGATCGCCTACGTGATCCTCAAACTCAGCAATCTTTGCTTGGGTGTAACACGCTCTAAGGGCGTGGGCACTGTTGTTCGGGTTTGCGTTGGGCAGTTAATTCCAGGTTTGATTGTTTTCGTAGAAGTAGTAACCGTTACCTGTTACGTTTGGGAAACGACCTTGCATACGGAAGGCAGTTTGACTGTTCACAGTCGAACTTGCGAGGCAATTTACGCGTGTTGAAACAACGGCTTTGACAAATTCAAGTACTGGCTCGATCCACCGTACACAAGTCAGCTTGAACCACGTTCAAAGGGTTCGAAGCAGGGTGTGATTCTGTCCAAAAGTATCAAAATTTACGCGCCCTGACAATGACAACAATGTCGTTTTCTTCTCAACTATATCAACCAAACCGACCATATCAGCTTCAAACCCTTTTCAACCGCATTCGGACATACTCTCCGCCCTAATAGAAGGATACATAGAACATTATATTGAGTGTAAAACGATAATGGGCTGGTATACAGCTGGTCACTAGCAGATATACGGTACAAACAAGAAGGTGCTCACAAAATAACGTGAATGCGAAGTGGTGCCTGGATCAGTGCTTTGGATGGAGGCATGTTCAGGTAACGTTAAATTATCGAGTTTGTTTGCATAAGGCAACGGCTGGTATCTGGTGAAGGGTTCTACCAGCAGATCTGATAGACACTGATAAGTGAGATAATTAGTGAAATCTGCCTGGAGAAGGCACATCTAGGCCAGGAGAATAAATCAAATAGCACATGCAAATAGCATGTCTGCTGGTGTTCTGGCATGTGCTGCTTGTCACGCTGCCCTTTCTTGCACTTCCTTTGGTGCCTACCCCACCTTGAATGCACCTTGTGGCTTTGCCAAAACTAGTCGAGTTTTGAGTCGACCCAAAACAGGTGCAGATTCCGCCTTAGAATGCACCTTGTGGCTTCGTGGAAATTGCCTTGATGATCTTGCAAAGCAGCGGCTACTCCTCTTCTTTCTACTGCTTCCACTTTCGCTTCTGCTTCGGTTGATCCTGCTGCTCCTCCTGCTGCTTCTCTGTTTTACCACGCTGCATCGATGCTTCTGCAGGTGCTGTTGGTGCCACTGCTTCTTCTGCTGTTGTTGCTCCTGCCGCTCCTGTCCCTTCTTCTACCACCGCTGCACCGCCAAACATCCACACCCGACAAGCAGCAGCCATGCTGCACCACACTCAACCGTTCTGGATGCGTTCCCACCTCTAGGCTTCGCTTTGCATTCTTCTCCGTTCCTTCTGCTTGTGACTTGGTATTTGTTGCATCTGCTGCTGCAGCTGTTTCTGCTAATCCACTTCTTTTATCACGTCACATCCACACCCCACAAGCCGCGGCCCCACAAGCATTGTTGATCCCTTCGAACCACCTTGGGATCACCTTCGGACCAACTTGGGATCACCTTGAGATAAATTTGGGATCATCTTAGGATCACCTTGGGATCACCTTCAGATCACGCCTTCGGATCAATTCGGTATCACCTTAAAAATAACATTGGGATCACCTTTGGATCACCTTTGAATCACCTTGGGATCACTTTTGGATCACCTTAGGATCACTTTAAGATCACCTTAGGAGGATCACTTAGGGATCACCTTAGGATCACTTTGAATTCACCTTGGGATCACTCAAAAGATACCATGCATGATACCCAACACACTCTACCAGATGGCTAGTGGATCACCTTTTGAGGCGTCTCAAAGCACAAATGATTCCACTCACACACTCCCATTCACTCACTTCTCTTCTCGGTGAATGGAACGCCATGCACAATGCCAAGCGCCCTCTCCACCTCCCCTGCATTTTGAGGCGCCTCAAAAGACACCATGCACCATGCCAAGCGAGCACCCATAACGGCCAGCGCCCAATACAGGGTGACTTTTAAGTTTATTCAACAGTCTCACTCCCTCACTCACTTCTCTTCTCAGTGAAAGGAACGCCATGCACAATGCCAAGCGCCCACTCTACCTCCCCTGCCTTTTGACTCAATTCAACAGTCTCACTCGCTCTCACTCTCTCATTATCACTCACTCACTTCTCTTCTCGGTGAATGGAACGCCATGCACAATGCCAAGCGCCCTCTCTACCCCCCCTGCCTGTTGAGGCGTCTCAAAAGACCTCATGCACCATGCCAAGCGCCATAAACAGGGAGACTTCTGAGCCAACTCAACACTCTCACTCGCTCACAAACAGCCTCCCTCGCTCACTCACTCGATCACTCACTTCTCTTCTCGGTGAATGGAACGCCATGCACAATGACAAGCGCCCTCTCTACCTCTCCTGCCCCTTCCTCTCCATTCTCCCCCACCTTCTCCTCCTCCCCTCTTCCGCCTCCTCCTCTCCTTGCTGTTGCCTCTGCCGCCGCTGCTGCTTCCGCTGCTGCACCTGTTTCCGCCTCCCCCGTAGTCTCCCTGCCCTCCCCTCTGCTGCTCCCTTCTCTCTCCGTCTCATGTAGGTCTGTAAGCAAAGGCGCGCGCTGCCAAACCCATTCTTGCTCCTGCACACACGAGAGTCAAACAGGAGTGGTTGGGAGTGGTTGAGGGTGGTTGCCTCCCTGCCCTCTCCTCAGCTGCTGCTCTCCTGTTTGTCTGTCTCCTGCTGGGCTGCCATCACAGGAGCGTGCTGCCACACCCACCCCTGCTCCTGCACACATGGGAATAGGTTGGGAGTGGTTGGGGACGGTTAGGGGTGGTTGGGATACCATTGCCCTGCCTCGCTGTCTCCTGCTGTTCTGCCAACAGAGGAGTGCTGCCACACCCACTGCTGCTCCTGCACACATGAGAGTCAAGAAAGAGCGGTTGGGGATGGTTGGTAGTGGTTGGGACTCGTTTGTGTGGGGAGAAATGGGGAGAGATGGGGAGAAATGAGGAGGGATGGGGAGAAATGGGGAGGCATGGGGAGAAATGAGGAGACATGAGGAGAAATGGGAGGCAAGGGGGGACATGGGGAGGAAAAGGGAGACATGGGAAGGCATGGGGAGAAATGGGGAGACATGGAGAGGGAGAGGGGAGGCAGCAGGCAGGCAGGCGTGAGTGATGCCACAAACACTTGGGGACTGTGATGTGTGGAATCACTTTTGAGATTTTCCAAAGGTGACTGCGACGCGTGGGATGGTGAACCGAGTTGTGACTGTAATGCAGCCTACCTTTTGTGACTGTAATGCAGCCTACCTATTGTGACTGTAATGTAGCCTACCTATTGTGATTGTAATGTAGCCTACCTATTGTGACTGTTATGCAGCCTACCTATTGTGACTATCATGCAGCCTACCTTTTGTGACTGTAATGCAGCCTACCTATTGTGTGTGACTGTGATGCAGCCTACCTATTGTGACTAAAATGCAGCCTACCTATTGTGACTATAATGCAGCCTACCTACTGTGACTATAATGCAGCCTACCTACTGTGACTATAATGCAGCCTACCTACTGTGACTATAATGCAGCCTACCTACTGTGACTATAATGCAGCCTACCTACTGTGACTATAATGCAGCCTACCTGTTGTGACTATAATGCAGCCTACCTGTTGGTGACTATAAATGCAGCCTAACTATTGTGACAATACTGCAGCCTACCTATTGTGAATATAATGCAGCCTACCTACTGTGACTATAATGCAGCCTACCTACTGTGACTATAATGCAGCCTACCTGTTGTGACTATAATGCAGCCTACCTGTTGGTGACTATAAATGCAGCCTAACTATTGTGACAATACTGCAGCCTACCTATTGTGAATATAATGCAGCCTACCCATTGTATCTATTGTTACTGTAATGCGGCTTGGAGGGTATACATGTAATCTACTCACCTTAATCCATTCCACCCATTGAAAAATCACCACCTCTCCGCAAACACTCTCCGCTGCTCCTCCCCTTGCCTCCCCCTCATGTGCCCCTCCCCCTCCCCCTCCTCCCCCCTCCTCTGCCCCTCCCCCTCCGCCTCCCCCTCCCCCTACACCTCCCCCTCCTCCCCCCATTCTATCCAGCTGGCAGCACAGCCTGCTCCTCTCTTCGTCCGGGAGCCAATCGCAGCGCGCCAGCTCAGCAACGGGAACCGCGTGGGAGGGGTACGCAGCGGGGAGGTGCAAGAGGAGTGTGAGTGAGGGAGATTGGGTGTGACTGTCCATAGATGTGACTGAATCGGGGTGTTGAATGATTATCTGGTTGGGGGAGGAGAGGAGGGAGAGGGGATGGGGAGGGGGAGGGGGAGGGGGAGGGGTTGGTGTGACAGTCCGTAAATGTGACTGAATAGGGGTGTCGAATAATAAACTGTTGGTAAAAAAGGAGGAGGAGGTAGGAGAGGAGGAGCATGAGGAGAGTGAGTGGGCGGGGGGAGGGGAGGGGGAGGGGTGGTGGCGGTGGTGGTCACGCGGGGTGTGACTATCCATATCTGTGACTGAATCGGGATCCGTGATAGAGCCTGATCGGATTGCCAGGGACAAGGTGGGGAGGAGAAGGAGGAGAAGGAGGAAGCGGGAGCGGCGGTGATGGGTGGGGATCTGTCAGAAGGCAAGCAAGCAACGAGCCAGCAGGCCCCGCTCGGAGTCCGGGACGAAACTACATCATTCGGAGTCGACTCAAAACTGATCCGCACTCGACCCCTGCGCGCCAAATCCGCGCGGATACGGTCGTTCACGGCGGGTTTGTGGGCGACACGACGAGCCGCGCGGCTGCTGCTGCTGCTGCTGCTGCTGCTGCTGCTGCTGCTGCTGCTGCTGCTAGTGCTGCTGCTTCTGCTGTTGCTGCTGCTTCAGCTGTTGCTGTTGCTGCTCCACATATCCACACTCTACTGGCGACCTTGGGTTGGGATCACCTCCTAGCTTTGGCAGTCTTCCCTTTCTGCTGCTGCTGCTGCTTCTGATGTTGCTGCTGCCCCACATATCCACAATCTACCAATAGGTGACCTTGGGATCACCTCCTAGCTTTGGCAGTCTTCCCTCTCTGATGCTGCTGCTGCTGCTTCTGCTGTTGCTGCTGCTGCTCTACATATCCGCACTCCACCAGTAACGATCTTGCTGCATTGTTGATGTGCCTGAACCGATCTGGACCCAGCAGAACTCCTCCAAACCACCTTGAAACCACAACCACCTGGCAAAACGGGAGGGGAAAAGGGTCATCTTTTTTTAATGCATCAAAAAGTATGTTCAGCTTGTTTCGTTTTTGTGAGTGCGTGCATGTTTGTGCATGCGTGTGTGTGTGTGTGCGCGCACACACACGTGTGTGTGCTTGTGCATGTGGCGTGTGTGTGCATGTGCATGTCTGTGTGTGTGCGTGTGTGTGAGCGTGTGTGTGTGCGCGCACGCGCAATATACAACCCCTGACTAACCACCCCTCAATCACCCACTTCACTCATCACATTCGCTGCAGCAGATGCATCAGCCTGCCTTCTGCTGCCACACCAGCTAGCAGGAAAATTGCACCATTCCTCACTGCCCTCCACCATCGCGCACCACCCATCACCACCCCCCCAAACCTCACTCACCACATTAGCCGCCCCCACAATCTGCAGCAGATGCATCATTCTGCTGCATGCTGTTGTTCTCACCACTCCTCACCACTCCTCACCACCCCTCACCACCCATCACCACCCCCCCAAACCTCACTCACCACATTAGCCGCCCCCACAATCTGCAGCAGATGCATCAGCCTGCCGCATGCTGCTGCGTTGACTCGTCAGTCAACTCAAAAGCAGGAAATTTCCACCACTCCTTGCTACCCTTGCCACCCCTTATTACCCCTCACCATCCCTCATCACTCCTTACTACCCCTCACCACCCCTCACTCACCACATTAGCTGCCCCCACAATCTGCAGCAGATGCATCAGCCTGCCCCCTGCTGCTGCCTCTCCATCGTCATCGTTATCTTGAATGACCTGCTGGGAGAGTAAGAGGGAGTAAGGGGGAGTAAGAGGGAGTACGGAGGAGTAAGGAGGAGTAAGAAGCCCATTTGCCCAAACCACTGTCAGCCAGCCCCCTGCTGCTGCCTCCCCATCATCATGTTATCTTGAATGACCTGCTGGGAGGAAGATAGAGTGAGCAAGAGGGAGTTAGAGTGAGCAAGAGGGAGTAAGTTTTTAGTCGTATGGCCCACCCACCATCAGCCTGCCCCTGCTGATGCCTGCCCATTCGCCCAACCCACTGTCAGCCTGCCCCCTGCTGATGCCTCTCCATCATCATCGTTATCTTGAATGACCTGCTGTGAGGGGGAAAGGGTGAGCAAGAGGGGTAAGGAGTAAGAAGGGGTAAGAAGGAGTAAGAAGGGGTAAGAAGGAGTAAGGAGGGGTAAGGAGGAGTAAGAAGGGGTAAGAAGGAGTAAGAAGGGGTAAGGAGTAAGAAGGGGTAAGAAGGAGTAAGAAGGGGTAAGGAGTAAGAAGGGGTAAGAAGGAGTAAGAAGGGGTAAGAAGGAGTAAGAAGGGGTAAGAAGGAGTAAGAAGGGGTAAGAAGGAGTATGAAGGGGTAAGAAGGAGTATGAAGGGGTAAGAAGGAGTAAGAAGGGGTAAGAAGGGGTAAGAAGGGGTAAGAAGGGGTAAGAAGGTGTAAGAAGGGGTAAGAAGGGGTAAGAAGGTGTAAGAAGGGGTAAGAAGGTGTAAGAAGGTGTAAGAAGGGGTAAGAAGGTGTAAGGAGTAAGCAGCCACATACGGCCTACCCACTGCCCGCCTGCCGCCTGCTGCTGCCTTCTCATCGTCTCAGTTATCTTGAATAACCCAATGGGCCTACTGGGAGGATAATGAGTAAGAGGGAGTAAGAGGAGTAAGAGGAGTAAGAGTGAGTAAGAGGAGTAAGAGGGAGTAAGAGGAGTAAGAGGGAGTAAGAGGAGTAAGAGGGAGTAAGAGGAGTAAGAGGGAGTAAGAGGAGTAAGAGGGAGTAAGAGGAGTAAGAGGGAGTAAGAGGAGTAAGAGGGAGTAAGAGGAGTAAGAGGGAGTAAGAGGAGTAAGAGGGAGTAAGAGGAGTAAGAGGAGTAAGAGGAGTAAGAGGGAGTAAGAGGAGTAAGAGGGAGTAAGAGGAGTAAGAGGGAGTAAGAGGAGTAAGAGGGAGTAAGAGGAGTAAGAGGGAGTAAGAGGAGTAAGAGGAGTAAGAGGAGTAAGGGAGTAAGAGGAGTAAGAGGGAGTAAGAGGAGTAAGAGGAGAGTAAGAGGAGTAAGAGGGAGTAAGAGGAGTAAGAGGGAGTAAGAGGAGTAAGATTTTAGTCGTATGGCCCTCTCCACCCACCTTTTCTCCCCCTCCTCCCCTCACCCACCACCAAACGCACGGCACTCACAGTGCTGCCGTTTGCGCCAGCTGTCACGATCCGATAGGCCATGATGTTGTGGGTGGCGCCTGCAATCTTCCGATTGGCCAGGAGCACATCCATCACGGCTGCCACGTCAGCAGGCGAGCCCACAGGTGCCAGGTGGGCCTGGAAAGTACCTGGAAGGTGCGGACATGGGGAAACAAGGGTTCATGCCCATAATGTACAGTAATATGGTATACAACACATAAAAATGTAGTACACAGCAAAACATCTTCAGATATATAGAAAATCAGACAATGCACACAGAAAATATCTTCAAACTACACTCACTCACACACACTCACAACAACGCATTAACTTACACACACCCGCATCCTCACTCACTTCTCTTCTCAATAAACGGCACGCCATGCATGATGCCCGTGCACTCTATAACGATACTTTTGCTGAGTGAATCATTCAGCAGCCCACTTGCTCACTCACTCACTCACTCACTCACTCACTCACTCACTCCCTCACTCCCTCACTCACTCGCACACACCCCTCCCTCACTCGCTCCTCTTCTCAGTAAAAGGCACGCCACGCACGATGCCCAGTGCTCTCTATAAGGTGACTTTTGTTGAGTCAATTCAGCAGCCCCACATCGCACACTCACTCATGCCCAGTGCTCTCTATAAGGTGACTTTTCGAGTCGATTCAACAGTTGCACCCCCTCACGCACTCATATCACACACTCACTCATGCCCAGCGCCCTCTATAAGGTGACTTTTCGAGTCGATTCTACAGTTGCACCCCCTCACGCACTCACATCACACACTCACTCATGCCCAGCGCCCTCTATAAGGTGGTGTTTTTTGAGTCGATTCAACAGTTGCACCCCCTCACGCACTCACATCACACACTCATGCCCAGTGCTCTGTATAAGGTGACTTTTCGAGTCGATTCTACAGTTGCACCCCCTCACGCACTCACATCACACACTCACTCATGCCCAGCGCCCTCTATAAGGTGGTGTTTTTGAGTCGATTCACCAGTTTCGCACACCCTCACTCAATCACACAGACTCTCACTCACTCACTTCTCTTCTTAGTAAATGGAACGCCATGCACAAACACCTCCCTCACTCACTCCTCTTCTCACTCTGACCTCTCTATCTCCCCTGCCCTTCGAGGCGTCTCAAAAGATACCATGCATGATACCCAACACACTCAGGAACGAGGAAATACTGCATCCAGTAAATTTACAGACACGTGTGAGATACCCCCTCCAGACCCACCGGACTTCAAGTTGTTGATTGTGTTTACACGTAGGAGTTTAATGCGCCACTTGTTCATAAAAATGGATTGTGCCACTCTGAAAGTGCCAAAATATCTTTCAGACCACTAATCCTTGAGGAAGTTCCTTCCTGCTTTGCAGCATCGCTTTCTTTCCACTGCATAAGAGCGTGTTACACTGCATCAAGGATCACCTTGTCTTTGGTACAAAGATGCAAGGATCACCGAGAGATTGGCAGTCACCACGATCTCCCAAAAAACACCAAGATCGGGTATCACGATCTCTCGTGATTTCGATCCTTCCTCTGTTGGTACATCACCTGACACAGTGATTACTGTACAGTGGTAGGTATGACACTGTTCTGTAAGGATCGCCTACGTGATCCTCAAACTCAGCAATCTTTGCTTGGGTGTAACACGCTCTAAGGGCGTGGGCACTGTTGTTCGGGTTTGCGTTGGGCAGTTAATTCCAGGTTTGATTGTTTTCGTAGAAGTAGTAACCGTTACCTGTTACGTTTGGGAAACGACCTTGCATACGGAAGGCAGTTTGACTGTTCACAGTCGAACTTGCAAGGCAATTTACGCGTGTTGAAACAACGGCTTTGACAAATTCAAGTACTGGCTCGATCCACCGTACACAAGTCAGCTCGAACCACGTTCAAAGGGTTCGAAGCAGGGTGTGATTCTGTCCAAAAGTATCAAAATTGACGCGCCCTGACAATGACAACAATGTCGTTTTCTTCTCAACTATATCAACCAAACCGACCATATCAGCTTCAAACCCTTTTCAACCGCATTCGGACATACTCTCCGCCCTAATAGAAGGATACATAGAACATTATATTGAGTGTAAAACGATAATGGGCTGGTATACAGCTGGTCACTAGCAGATATACGGTACAAACAAGAAGGTGCTCACAAAATAACGTGAATGCGAAGTGGTGCCTGGATCAGTGCTTTGGATGGAGGCATGTTCAGGTAACGTTAAATTATCGAGTTTGTTTGCATAAGGCAACGGCTGGTATCTGGTGAAGGGTTCTACCAGCAGATCTGATAGACACTGATAAGTGAGATAATTAGTGAAATCTGCCTGGAGAAGGCACATCTAGGCCGGGAGAATAAATCAAATAGCACATGCAAATAGCATGTCTGCTGGTGTTCTGGCATGTGCTGCTTGTCACGCTGCCCTTTCTTGCACTTCCTTTGGTGCCTACCCCACCTTGAATGCACCTTGTGGCTTTGCCAAAACTAGTCGAGTTTTGAGTCGACCCAAAACAGGTGCAGATTCCGCCTTAGAATGCACCTTGTGGCTTCGTGGAAATTGCCTTGATGATCTTGCAAAGCAGCGGCTACTCCTCTTCTTTCTACTGCTTCCACTTTCGCTTCTGCTTCGGTTGATCCTGCTGCTCCTCCTGCTGCTTCTCTGTTTTACCACGCTGCATCGATGCTTCTGCAGGTGCTGTTGGTGCCACTGCTTCTTCTGCTGTTGTTGCTCCTGCCGCTCCTGTCCCTTCTTCTACCACCGCTGCACCGCCAAACATCCACACCCGACAAGCAGCAGCCATGCTGCACCACACTCAACCGTTCTGGATGCGTTCCCACCTCTAGGCTTCGCTTTGCATTCTTCTCCGTTCCTTCTGCTTGTGACTTGGTATTTGTTGCATCTGCTGCTGCAGCTGTTTCTGCTAATCCACTTCTTTTATCACGTCACATCCACACCCCACAAGCCGCGGCCCCACAAGCATTGTTGATCCCTTCGAACCACCTTGGGATCACCTTCGGACCAACTTGGGATCACCTTGAGATAAATTTGGGATCATCTTAGGATCACCTTGGGATCACCTTCAGATCACGCCTTCGGATCAATTCGGTATCACCTTAAAAATAACATTGGGATCACCTTTGGATCACCTTTGAATCACCTTGGGATCACTTTTGGATCACCTTAGGATCACTTTAAGATCACCTTAGGAGGATCACTTAGGGATCACCTTAGGATCACTTTGAATTCACCTTGGGATCACTCAAAAGATACCATGCATGATACCCAACACACTCTACCAGATGGCTAGTGGATCACCTTTTGAGGCGTCTCAAAGCACAAATGATTCCACTCACACACTCCCATTCACTCACTTCTCTTCTCGGTGAATGGAACGCCATGCACAATGCCAAGCGCCCTCTCCACCTCTCCCTGCATTTTGAGGCGCCTCAAAAGACACCATGCACCATGCCAAGCGAGCACCCATAACGGCCAGCGCCCAATACAGGGTGACTTTTAAGTTTATTCAACAGTCTCACTCCCTCACTCACTTCTCTTCTCAGTGAAAGGAACGCCATGCACAATGCCAAGCGCCCACTCTACCTCCCCTGCCTTTTGACTCAATTCAACAGTCTCACTCGCTCTCACTCTCTCATTATCACTCACTCACTTCTCTTCTCGGTGAATGGAACGCCATGCACAATGCCAAGCGCCCTCTCTACCCCCCCTGCC
Organism: Closterium sp. Yama58-4; assembly: GCA_947470075.1. Lineage (NCBI taxonomy): Eukaryota > Viridiplantae > Streptophyta > Zygnematophyceae > Desmidiales > Closteriaceae > Closterium > Closterium sp. Yama58-4. Next base: position 320,770 of record CANIUD010000409.1, on the reverse strand, counting down.
TGTTGAGGCGTCTCAAAAGACCTCATGCACCATGCCAAGCGCCATAAACAGGGAGACTTCTGAGCCAACTCAACACTCTCACTCGCTCACAAACAGCCTCCCTCGCTCACTCACTCGATCACTCACTTCTCTTCTCGGTGAATGGAACGCCATGCACAATGACAAGCGCCCTCTCTACCTCTCCTGCCCCTTCCTCTCCATTCTCCCCCACCTTCTCCTCCTCCCCTCTTCCGCCTCCTCCTCTCCTTGCTGTTGCCTCTGCCGCCGCTGCTGCTTCCGCTGCTGCACCTGTTTCCGCCTCCCCCGTAGTCTCCCTGCCCTCCCCTCTGCTGCTCCCTTCTCTCTCCGTCTCATGTAGGTCTGTAAGCAAAGGCGCGCGCTGCCAAACCCATTCTTGCTCCTGCACACACGAGAGTCAAACAGGAGTGGTTGGGAGTGGTTGAGGGTGGTTGCCTCCCTGCCCTCTCCTCAGCTGCTGCTCTCCTGTTTGTCTGTCTCCTGCTGGGCTGCCATCACAGGAGCGTGCTGCCACACCCACCCCTGCTCCTGCACACATGGGAATAGGTTGGGAGTGGTTGGGGACGGTTAGGGGTGGTTGGGATACCATTGCCCTGCCTCGCTGTCTCCTGCTGTTCTGCCAACAGAGGAGTGCTGCCACACCCACTGCTGCTCCTGCACACATGAGAGTCAAGAAAGAGCGGTTGGGGATGGTTGGTAGTGGTTGGGACTCGTTTGTGTGGGGAGAAATGGGGAGAGATGGGGAGAAATGAGGAGGGATGGGGAGAAATGGGGAGGCATGGGGAGAAATGAGGAGACATGAGGAGAAATGGGAGGCAAGGGGGGACATGGGGAGGAAAAGGGAGACATGGGAAGGCATGGGGAGAAATGGGGAGACATGGAGAGGGAGAGGGGAGGCAGCAGGCAGGCAGGCGTGAGTGATGCCACAAACACTTGGGGACTGTGATGTGTGGAATCACTTTTGAGATTTTCCAAAGGTGACTGCGACGCGTGGGATGGTGAACCGAGTTGTGACTGTAATGCAGCCTACCTTTTGTGACTGTAATGCAGCCTACCTATTGTGACTGTAATGTAGCCTACCTATTGTGATTGTAATGTAGCCTACCTATTGTGACTGTTATGCAGCCTACCTATTGTGACTATCATGCAGCCTACCTTTTGTGACTGTAATGCAGCCTACCTATTGTGTGTGACTGTGATGCAGCCTACCTATTGTGACTAAAATGCAGCCTACCTATTGTGACTATAATGCAGCCTACCTACTGTGACTATAATGCAGCCTACCTACTGTGACTATAATGCAGCCTACCTACTGTGACTATAATGCAGCCTACCTACTGTGACTATAATGCAGCCTACCTACTGTGACTATAATGCAGCCTACCTGTTGTGACTATAATGCAGCCTACCTGTTGGTGACTATAAATGCAGCCTAACTATTGTGACAATACTGCAGCCTACCTATTGTGAATATAATGCAGCCTACCTACTGTGACTATAATGCAGCCTACCTACTGTGACTATAATGCAGCCTACCTGTTGTGACTATAATGCAGCCTACCTGTTGGTGACTATAAATGCAGCCTAACTATTGTGACAATACTGCAGCCTACCTATTGTGAATATAATGCAGCCTACCCATTGTATCTATTGTTACTGTAATGCGGCTTGGAGGGTATACATGTAATCTACTCACCTTAATCCATTCCACCCATTGAAAAATCACCACCTCTCCGCAAACACTCTCCGCTGCTCCTCCCCTTGCCTCCCCCTCATGTGCCCCTCCCCCTCCCCCTCCTCCCCCCTCCTCTGCCCCTCCCCCTCCGCCTCCCCCTCCCCCTACACCTCCCCCTCCTCCCCCCATTCTATCCAGCTGGCAGCACAGCCTGCTCCTCTCTTCGTCCGGGAGCCAATCGCAGCGCGCCAGCTCAGCAACGGGAACCGCGTGGGAGGGGTACGCAGCGGGGAGGTGCAAGAGGAGTGTGAGTGAGGGAGATTGGGTGTGACTGTCCATAGATGTGACTGAATCGGGGTGTTGAATGATTATCTGGTTGGGGGAGGAGAGGAGGGAGAGGGGATGGGGAGGGGGAGGGGGAGGGGGAGGGGTTGGTGTGACAGTCCGTAAATGTGACTGAATAGGGGTGTCGAATAATAAACTGTTGGTAAAAAAGGAGGAGGAGGTAGGAGAGGAGGAGCATGAGGAGAGTGAGTGGGCGGGGGGAGGGGAGGGGGAGGGGTGGTGGCGGTGGTGGTCACGCGGGGTGTGACTATCCATATCTGTGACTGAATCGGGATCCGTGATAGAGCCTGATCGGATTGCCAGGGACAAGGTGGGGAGGAGAAGGAGGAGAAGGAGGAAGCGGGAGCGGCGGTGGTGGGTGGGGATCTGTCAGAAGGCAAGCAAGCAACGAGCCAGCAGGCCCCGCTTGGAGTCCGGGACGAAACTACATCATTCGGAGTCGACTCAAAACTGATCCGCACTCGACCCCTGCGCGCCAAATCCGCGCGGATACGGTCGTTCACGGCGGGTTTGTGGGCGACACGACGAGCCGCGCGGCTGCGATCGACGGCGACGGGGCGAGCTGCCGAGCCGCTCGGCTCGGCTTGGCTCGGTATCGGGCTGAGCTGAAAGCGCTCGCGTGCCGAGCCAACGAGCCGACGAGCCGAGCCGATTGGCTCGGCCACTTGCAATGCAGATGGCGAGCTGCTTGGATACGTCTCTAACGGGGATGCTCACTGTGCAGCAATGCTCAGTCCGAGGTAACTGAATTTCGACTTTCGTGACTTTCGTGACTTTCGCAATCTCGACCTTCGTTACTTTCGTGTCCGGCTCACTCTGCAGCAGTGCTCGGCGCTCGAGTACGAGAAGCAATCTGAGCCGTAGATCGCCTCCAGCGCCTCCATCTCCTCCGCCTGCGCTTGCCGATTCGCCTCCTCGTCCGCCATGATGGCTTCAAACCCGTGATCTACGGCCCGTGATCTACGGCCCGTGATCGGCGGCCCGTGATCTGCGGCCCGTGGTCGACGGCAGGTGTTCTACGACTGAGTCGGCTCTGACGGGTGAGTAAAGACGTCTTTAACCTGTTATGACCTCTATGACTACGGGTGGGAGTGGAGGAGTCTACAGGTGAATAAGCGGTTTGGAACAGCAAATACTAGGCGGCTCGAGAAAATGCTGCTTATAGCGCGTATCGAGGTCACCGGTTTGCTGCCTTTTGTCAAGGACGTGATCGCCGTGGACGAATGCATACGCCCTATGAGATGCATCGCCAATTCGCAAAATTCACTTTGTACCAACAAGTAATCTCTTGTAAATTCCTTTGTACTACAGTTCCTAAAAGTCCTCAGAAGCGTACCATCATTTCCCATTTCCACTGGGAAAATATTAACCCGTATAATATTATTATGTTTCAAGAGATTGAGAAGGTTTCGCTAATTACCATGGTACTATTAGAATATAACCACGCAACGCATTGCAAAAATGCGAATGGTATTTCACAAAAACGGAATTGCTCTTCACGAATTCAACTCAGTGACGGCACTTCCGTGCCAATTCCCATCGCTCGTCCCTCCCTCCCAACTCAACGTCTAAGCGCCGCAAGTCCCGCCGCCTGCGCCGCATTTACCCCCGACTCGGCGGACAACGAAGGTTCAGGAACGAGGAGCCATCTTTGCTCGCGCTGGTAGCCCGTTCCTGATCGCTCTTTCATTCCTGCTCATATGTGACGCGTCGATTTTGAAGTCTAGACTATCTTCTTATAAGTCGCAAACTGATATTTCCTGCTGGTTCGTTCCTGCTCCCAGTTTAGCCAGCAGTAGCGCGGCTCGTCAACTCTCTCGTGCACCTAAAATCTCCTCATCAGCTGAATTTGAATCTTCGCTGTTGAATCACGCGAATCCGATTCCTCGCGTCTGGTTCTTCACATTCCCCCCTGATCGCGACGTGACTGTAGAGTCGACTCAAATGCCCCACTAGGATCGCCCGAATGCTACCCCTCGCCTCTCGCTCCCGCCTGATCACGCGCCAGATCGTTCCTCTTAGAATCATTCTCGAAGCGCGTCCAGAATCTCTCACCTCTCATTCGCAGTCCCACTTTATTGCTCGCCAGACCATTCTCCCTCCTGTTACTCCTGTTCCTCCTAAAGCCATGCACTTCCTGCTCGGAGCGCGGGTGCTACATCCTGATCAATGCTGCACCCGCGCAACGCGTGTCGTGGTTAATCCCTTGAAGGATATTAATTCTCACATAGGTCCTAGAGCTTTAGTTCCAACCTCTGTTTCGAATCCCGTCTTCCGAAGCAGCTGGGATAGCCGATACCAATCCAGACAAAACTCCCGTAAATCACGGGATGCTGTGCCACGTGGCACGGCTGCTAGTGAAATAACCCGAGCCGCTGCAAGATCCGCTATTAGTGGGGAGGCCTCTGAGGCAGGCCCTGGAACGGTGACACGTCAGCTCGACGCCCTGCCACCTTTGGACACGTGTCAGCCAGTGGTTGGAGAGAGAGATTCGTCTGGTGGCGGAAAGATTCGGAAGCGGCGGGTGGCCCTCTGGGTGGGATACGTTGGGACGGAGTTCAGAGGTAGGTTCAGGGTTTTCGGGTTCTTAAGGGGGTTAAAGGATCAAGAGGAGGGCTTATGTGTGCCCAGGGTGACATAATGTAGTTCAGTGGCCGCGAAAGCGGCGGGTGGCTCTGTGGGTGGGATACGTTGGGACGGAGTTCAAAGGTGGGTCATGGTTTAGGGTGTAAGAGGAAGGATCCAGCGGAAGGGTTTAAGGTTTAGGCTTACGAGAAGGTGACACCAAGTAATTCAAGAGTGGCGAAAGCGGCGGGTGGCTCGCTGGGTGGGATACGTTGGGACGGAGTTCAAAGGTGCGACCAGTTATCTCCTCACAGACAGGGTTTAAGAACTGTGGGGTTTCAGGGTTTAGTCTGCCTAGTATTCACTTGAAGCTTGCAAGCAGCGGCTGCTGTAAAAGGCGACAGCAATCTGGGTTCGGGGTTTTACAAGGAGGGTTCTAGAAGGGGTTAGGGTGAAAGGAGGAGATTCAAGCAGGTTGCGAAAGATTGAGGCTGGAAGAAGCAGGGGTTGATTTTGGTAGGGAACGATGGAGTGAGGTATGGCCTTCGTCCCTCCCCCTTCGCTCTTCTCCTTGTCATCACATTTCCTATCCCCCACGCACAGGGCGGCAGATTCAGAGAGAAGGCCTGGTGCTGCTCTGCTCTCTTCAGATGCCTCTGATTCTGACAGTGACTGTGACAGTAACAGTAACAACAGCACTGCTTCTAACTCCTGCCCTCACTTTCTTATCCCAAGCCTTGCTCCTCTCTCGCTCCACTCAGCTCTCCCCCCACAGGGCTGCAGATCCAGAGAGCAAGCCCGGTGCTGCTCCCTTGAGCCGCCTCTGGTCATGACAGTGACTATTCAGGGCTGTGACTGTAATAACAGCAGCACTGCTTCCCCTTCGTCCTAACCTCCACTGCTCTCCTCCCCCTCTCCTCTCCCCCCACAGGGCTGCAGATTCAGAGAGCAAGCCCTGTGCCTCTCCCTTGAGACGCTTCTGACAGTGACAGTGACTGCGGGGACTGTGACAGTAGAAGCAATGCTACTTCTCTCCTACGCCAACCCCTGCACCTCCCTCTCCCCCCACAGGGCTGCAGATTCAGAGAGCAAGCCCTGTGCCTCTCCCTTGAGACGCTTCTGACAGTGACAGTGACTGCGGGGACTGTGACAGTAGAAGCAATGCTACTTCTCTCCTACGCCAACCCCTGCACCTCCCTCTCCCCCCACAGGGCTGCAGATTCAGAGAGCAAGCCCTGTGCCTCTCCCTTGAGACGCTTCTGACAGTGACAGTGACTGCGGGGACTGTGACAGTAGAAGCAATGCTACTTCTCTCCTACGCCAACCCCTGCACCTCCCTCTCCCCCCACAGGGCTGCAGATTCAGAGAGCAAGCCCTGTGCCTCTCCCTTGAGACGCTTCTGACAGTGACAGTGACTGCGGGGACTGTGACAGTAGAAGCAATGCTACTTCTCTCCTACGCCAACCCCTGCACCTCCCTCTCCCCCCACAGGGCTGCAGATTCAGAGAGCAAGCCCTGTGCCTCTCCCTTGAGACGCTTCTGACAGTGACAGTGACTGCGGGGACTGTGACAGTAGAAGCAATGCTACTTCTCTCCTACGCCAACCCCTGCACCTCCCTCTCCCCCCACAGGGCTGCAGATTCAGAGAGCAAGCCCTGTGCCTCTCCCTTGAGACGCTTCTGACAGTGACAGTGACTGCGGGGACTGTGACAGTAGAAGCAATGCTACTTCTCTCCTACGCCAACCCCTGCACCTCCCTCTCCCCCCACAGGGCTGCAGATTCAGAGAGCAAGCCCTGTGCCTCTCCCTTGAGACGCTTCTGACAGTGACAGTGACTGCGGGGACTGTGACAGTAGAAGCAATGCTACTTCTCTCCTACGCCAACCCCTGCACCTCCCTCTCCCCCCACAGGGCTGCAGATTCAGAGAGCAAGCCCTGTGCCTCTCCCTTGAGACGCTTCTGACAGTGACAGTGACTGCGGGGACTGTGACAGTAGAAGCAATGCTACTTCTCTCCTACGCCAACCCCTGCACCTCCCTCTCCCCCCACAGGGCTGCAGATTCAGAGAGCAAGCCCTGTGCCTCTCCCTTGAGACGCTTCTGACAGTGACAGTGACTGCGGGGACTGTGACAGTAGAAGCAATGCTACTTCTCTCCTACGCCAACCCCTGCACCTCCCTCTCCCCCCACAGGGCTGCAGATTCAGAGAGCAAGCCCTGTGCCTCTCCCTTGAGACGCTTCTGACAGTGACAGTGACTGCGGGGACTGTGACAGTAGAAGCAATGCTACTTCTCTCCTACGCCAACCCCTGCACCTCCCTCTCCCCCCACAGGGCTGCAGATTCAGAGAGCAAGCCCTGTGCCTCTCCCTTGAGACGCTTCTGACAGTGACAGTGACTGCGGGGACTGTGACAGTAGAAGCAATGCTACTTCTCTCCTACGCCAACCCCTGCACCTCCCTCTCCCCCCACAGGGCTGCAGATTCAGAGAGCAAGCCCTGTGCCTCTCCCTTGAGACGCTTCTGACAGTGACAGTGACTGCGGGGACTGTGACAGTAGAAGCAATGCTACTTCTCTCCTACGCCAACCCCTGCACCTCCCTCTCCCCCCACAGGGCTGCAGATTCAGAGAGCAAGCCCTGTGCCTCTCCCTTGAGACGCTTCTGACAGTGACAGTGACTGCGGGGACTGTGACAGTAGAAGCAATGCTACTTCTCTCCTACGCCAACCCCTGCACCTCCCTCTCCCCCCACAGGGCTGCAGATTCAGAGAGCAAGCCCTGTGCCTCTCCCTTGAGACGCTTCTGACAGTGACAGTGACTGCGGGGACTGTGACAGTAGAAGCAATGCTACTTCTCTCCTACGCCAACCCCTGCACCTCCCTCTCCCCCCACAGGGCTGCAGATTCAGAGAGCAAGCCCTGTGCCTCTCCCTTGAGACGCTTCTGACAGTGACAGTGACTGCGGGGACTGTGACAGTAGAAGCAATGCTACTTCTCTCCTACGCCAACCCCTGCACCTCCCTCTCCCCCCACAGGGCTGCAGATTCAGAGAGCAAGCCCTGTGCCTCTCCCTTGAGACGCTTCTGACAGTGACAGTGACTGCGGGGACTGTGACAGTAGAAGCAATGCTACTTCTCTCCTACGCCAACCCCTGCACCTCCCTCTCCCCCCACAGGGCTGCAGATTCAGAGAGCAAGCCCTGTGCCTCTCCCTTGAGACGCTTCTGACAGTGACAGTGACTGCGGGGACTGTGACAGTAGAAGCAATGCTACTTCTCTCCTACGCCAACCCCTGCACCTCCCTCTCCCCCCACAGGGCTGCAGATTCAGAGAGCAAGCCCTGTGCCTCTCCCTTGAGACGCTTCTGACAGTGACAGTGACTGCGGGGACTGTGACAGTAGAAGCAATGCTACTTCTCTCCTACGCCAACCCCTGCACCTCCCTCTCCCCCCACAGGGCTGCAGATTCAGAGAGCAAGCCCTGTGCCTCTCCCTTGAGACGCTTCTGACAGTGACAGTGACTGCGGGGACTGTGACAGTAGAAGCAATGCTACTTCTCTCCTACGCCAACCCCTGCACCTCCCTCTCCCCCCACAGGGCTGCAGATTCAGAGAGCAAGCCCTGTGCCTCTCCCTTGAGACGCTTCTGACAGTGACAGTGACTGCGGGGACTGTGACAGTAGAAGCAATGCTACTTCTCTCCTACGCCAACCCCTGCACCTCCCTCTCCCCCCACAGGGCTGCAGATTCAGAGAGCAAGCCCTGTGCCTCTCCCTTGAGACGCTTCTGACAGTGACAGTGACTGCGGGGACTGTGACAGTAGAAGCAATGCTACTTCTCTCCTACGCCAACCCCTGCACCTCCCTCTCCCCCCACAGGGCTGCAGATTCAGAGAGCAAGCCCTGTGCCTCTCCCTTGAGACGCTTCTGACAGTGACAGTGACTGCGGGGACTGTGACAGTAGAAGCAATGCTACTTCTCTCCTACGCCAACCCCTGCACCTCCCTCTCCCCCCACAGGGCTGCAGATTCAGAGAGCAAGCCCTGTGCCTCTCCCTTGAGACGCTTCTGACAGTGACAGTGACTGCGGGGACTGTGACAGTAGAAGCAATGCTACTTCTCTCCTACGCCAACCCCTGCACCTCCCTCTCCCCCCACAGGGCTGCAGATTCAGAGAGCAAGCCCTGTGCCTCTCCCTTGAGACGCTTCTGACAGTGACAGTGACTGCGGGGACTGTGACAGTAGAAGCAATGCTACTTCTCTCCTACGCCAACCCCTGCACCTCCCTCTCCCCCCACAGGGCTGCAGATTCAGAGAGCAAGCCCTGTGCCTCTCCCTTGAGACGCTTCTGACAGTGACAGTGACTGCGGGGACTGTGACAGTAGAAGCAATGCTACTTCTCTCCTACGCCAACCCCTGCACCTCCCTCTCCCCCCACAGGGCTGCAGATTCAGAGAGCAAGCCCTGTGCCTCTCCCTTGAGACGCTTCTGACAGTGACAGTGACTGCGGGGACTGTGACAGTAGAAGCAATGCTACTTCTCTCCTACGCCAACCCCTGCACCTCCCTCTCCCCCCACAGGGCTGCAGATTCAGAGAGCAAGCCCTGTGCCTCTCCCTTGAGACGCTTCTGACAGTGACAGTGACTGCGGGGACTGTGACAGTAGAAGCAATGCTACTTCTCTCCTACGCCAACCCCTGCACCTCCCTCTCCCCCCACAGGGCTGCAGATTCAGAGAGCAAGCCCTGTGCCTCTCCCTTGAGACGCTTCTGACAGTGACAGTGACTGCGGGGACTGTGACAGTAGAAGCAATGCTACTTCTCTCCTACGCCAACCCCTGCACCTCCCTCTCCCCCCACAGGGCTGCAGATTCAGAGAGCAAGCCCTGTGCCTCTCCCTTGAGACGCTTCTGACAGTGACAGTGACTGCGGGGACTGTGACAGTAGAAGCAATGCTACTTCTCTCCTACGCCAACCCCTGCACCTCCCTCTCCCCCCACAGGGCTGCAGATTCAGAGAGCAAGCCCTGTGCCTCTCCCTTGAGACGCTTCTGACAGTGACAGTGACTGCGGGGACTGTGACAGTAGAAGCAATGCTACTTCTCTCCTACGCCAACCCCTGCACCTCCCTCTCCCCCCACAGGGCTGCAGATTCAGAGAGCAAGCCCTGTGCCTCTCCCTTGAGACGCTTCTGACAGTGACAGTGACTGCGGGGACTGTGACAGTAGAAGCAATGCTACTTCTCTCCTACGCCAACCCCTGCACCTCCCTCTCCCCCCACAGGGCTGCAGATTCAGAGAGCAAGCCCTGTGCCTCTCCCTTGAGACGCTTCTGACAGTGACAGTGACTGCGGGGACTGTGACAGTAGAAGCAATGCTACTTCTCTCCTACGCCAACCCCTGCACCTCCCTCTCCCCCCACAGGGCTGCAGATTCAGAGAGCAAGCCCTGTGCCTCTCCCTTGAGACGCTTCTGACAGTGACAGTGACTGCGGGGACTGTGACAGTAGAAGCAATGCTACTTCTCTCCTACGCCAACCCCTGCACCTCCCTCTCCCCCCACAGGGCTGCAGATTCAGAGAGCAAGCCCTGTGCCTCTCCCTTGAGACGCTTCTGACAGTGACAGTGACTGCGGGGACTGTGACAGTAGAAGCAATGCTACTTCTCTCCTACGCCAACCCCTGCACCTCCCTCTCCCCCCACAGGGCTGCAGATTCAGAGAGCAAGCCCTGTGCCTCTCCCTTGAGACGCTTCTGACAGTGACAGTGACTGCGGGGACTGTGACAGTAGAAGCAATGCTACTTCTCTCCTACGCCAACCCCTGCACCTCCCTCTCCCCCCACAGGGCTGCAGATTCAGAGAGCAAGCCCTGTGCCTCTCCCTTGAGACGCTTCTGACAGTGACAGTGACTGCGGGGACTGTGACAGTAGAAGCAATGCTACTTCTCTCCTACGCCAACCCCTGCACCTCCCTCTCCCCCCACAGGGCTGCAGATTCAGAGAGCAAGCCCTGTGCCTCTCCCTTGAGACGCTTCTGACAGTGACAGTGACTGCGGGGACTGTGACAGTAGAAGCAATGCTACTTCTCTCCTACGCCAACCCCTGCACCTCCCTCTCCCCCCACAGGGCTGCAGATTCAGAGAGCAAGCCCTGTGCCTCTCCCTTGAGACGCTTCTGACAGTGACAGTGACTGCGGGGACTGTGACAGTAGAAGCAATGCTACTTCTCTCCTACGCCAACCCCTGCACCTCCCTCTCCCCCCACAGGGCTGCAGATTCAGAGAGCAAGCCCTGTGCCTCTCCCTTGAGACGCTTCTGACAGTGACAGTGACTGCGGGGACTGTGACAGTAGAAGCAATGCTACTTCTCTCCTACGCCAACCCCTGCACCTCCCTCTCCCCCCACAGGGCTGCAGATTCAGAGAGCAAGCCCTGTGCCTCTCCCTTGAGACGCTTCTGACAGTGACAGTGACTGCGGGGACTGTGACAGTAGAAGCAATGCTACTTCTCTCCTACGCCAACCCCTGCACCTCCCTCTCCCCCCACAGGGCTGCAGATTCAGAGAGCAAGCCCTGTGCCTCTCCCTTGAGACGCTTCTGACAGTGACAGTGACTGCGGGGACTGTGACAGTAGAAGCAATGCTACTTCTCTCCTACGCCAACCCCTGCACCTCCCTCTCCCCCCACAGGGCTGCAGATTCAGAGAGCAAGCCCTGTGCCTCTCCCTTGAGACGCTTCTGACAGTGACAGTGACTGCGGGGACTGTGACAGTAGAAGCAATGCTACTTCTCTCCTACGCCAACCCCTGCACCTCCCTCTCCCCCCACAGGGCTGCAGATTCAGAGAGCAAGCCCTGTGCCTCTCCCTTGAGACGCTTCTGACAGTGACAGTGACTGCGGGGACTGTGACAGTAGAAGCAATGCTACTTCTCTCCTACGCCAACCCCTGCACCTCCCTCTCCCCCCACAGGGCTGCAGATTCAGAGAGCAAGCCCTGTGCCTCTCCCTTGAGACGCTTCTGACAGTGACAGTGACTGCGGGGACTGTGACAGTAGAAGCAATGCTACTTCTCTCCTACGCCAACCCCTGCACCTCCCTCTCCCCCCACAGGGCTGCAGATTCAGAGAGCAAGCCCTGTGCCTCTCCCTTGAGACGCTTCTGACAGTGACAGTGACTGCGGGGACTGTGACAGTAGAAGCAATGCTACTTCTCTCCTACGCCAACCCCTGCACCTCCCTCTCCCCCCACAGGGCTGCAGATTCAGAGAGCAAGCCCTGTGCCTCTCCCTTGAGACGCTTCTGACAGTGACAGTGACTGCGGGGACTGTGACAGTAGAAGCAATGCTACTTCTCTCCTACGCCAACCCCTGCACCTCCCTCTCCCCCCACAGGGCTGCAGATTCAGAGAGCAAGCCCTGTGCCTCTCCCTTGAGACGCTTCTGACAGTGACAGTGACTGCGGGGACTGTGACAGTAGAAGCAATGCTACTTCTCTCCTACGCCAACCCCTGCACCTCCCTCTCCCCCCACAGGGCTGCAGATTCAGAGAGCAAGCCCTGTGCCTCTCCCTTGAGACGCTTCTGACAGTGACAGTGACTGCGGGGACTGTGACAGTAGAAGCAATGCTACTTCTCTCCTACGCCAACCCCTGCACCTCCCTCTCCCCCCACAGGGCTGCAGATTCAGAGAGCAAGCCCTGTGCCTCTCCCTTGAGACGCTTCTGACAGTGACAGTGACTGCGGGGACTGTGACAGTAGAAGCAATGCTACTTCTCTCCTACGCCAACCCCTGCACCTCCCTCTCCCCCCACAGGGCTGCAGATTCAGAGAGCAAGCCCTGTGCCTCTCCCTTGAGACGCTTCTGACAGTGACAGTGACTGCGGGGACTGTGACAGTAGAAGCAATGCTACTTCTCTCCTACGCCAACCCCTGCACCTCCCTCTCCCCCCACAGGGCTGCAGATTCAGAGAGCAAGCCCTGTGCCTCTCCCTTGAGACGCTTCTGACAGTGACAGTGACTGCGGGGACTGTGACAGTAGAAGCAATGCTACTTCTCTCCTACGCCAACCCCTGCACCTCCCTCTCCCCCCACAGGGCTGCAGATTCAGAGAGCAAGCCCTGTGCCTCTCCCTTGAGACGCTTCTGACAGTGACAGTGACTGCGGGGACTGTGACAGTAGAAGCAATGCTACTTCTCTCCTACGCCAACCCCTGCACCTCCCTCTCCCCCCACAGGGCTGCAGATTCAGAGAGCAAGCCCTGTGCCTCTCCCTTGAGACGCTTCTGACAGTGACAGTGACTGCGGGGACTGTGACAGTAGAAGCAATGCTACTTCTCTCCTACGCCAACCCCTGCACCTCCCTCTCCCCCCACAGGGCTGCAGATTCAGAGAGCAAGCCCTGTGCCTCTCCCTTGAGACGCTTCTGACAGTGACAGTGACTGCGGGGACTGTGACAGTAGAAGCAATGCTACTTCTCTCCTACGCCAACCCCTGCACCTCCCTCTCCCCCCACAGGGCTGCAGATTCAGAGAGCAAGCCCTGTGCCTCTCCCTTGAGACGCTTCTGACAGTGACAGTGACTGCGGGGACTGTGACAGTAGAAGCAATGCTACTTCTCTCCTACGCCAACCCCTGCACCTCCCTCTCCCCCCACAGGGCTGCAGATTCAGAGAGCAAGCCCTGTGCCTCTCCCTTGAGACGCTTCTGACAGTGACAGTGACTGCGGGGACTGTGACAGTAGAAGCAATGCTACTTCTCTCCTACGCCAACCCCTGCACCTCCCTCTCCCCCCACAGGGCTGCAGATTCAGAGAGCAAGCCCTGTGCCTCTCCCTTGAGACGCTTCTGACAGTGACAGTGACTGCGGGGACTGTGACAGTAGAAGCAATGCTACTTCTCTCCTACGCCAACCCCTGCACCTCCCTCTCCCCCCACAGGGCTGCAGATTCAGAGAGCAAGCCCTGTGCCTCTCCCTTGAGACGCTTCTGACAGTGACAGTGACTGCGGGGACTGTGACAGTAGAAGCAATGCTACTTCTCTCCTACGCCAACCCCTGCACCTCCCTCTCCCCCCACAGGGCTGCAGATTCAGAGAGCAAGCCCTGTGCCTCTCCCTTGAGACGCTTCTGACAGTGACAGTGACTGCGGGGACTGTGACAGTAGAAGCAATGCTACTTCTCTCCTACGCCAACCCCTGCACCTCCCTCTCCCCCCACAGGGCTGCAGATTCAGAGAGCAAGCCCTGTGCCTCTCCCTTGAGACGCTTCTGACAGTGACAGTGACTGCGGGGACTGTGACAGTAGAAGCAATGCTACTTCTCTCCTACGCCAACCCCTGCACCTCCCTCTCCCCCCACAGGGCTGCAGATTCAGAGAGCAAGCCCTGTGCCTCTCCCTTGAGACGCTTCTGACAGTGACAGTGACTGCGGGGACTGTGACAGTAGAAGCAATGCTACTTCTCTCCTACGCCAACCCCTGCACCTCCCTCTCCCCCCACAGGGCTGCAGATTCAGAGAGCAAGCCCTGTGCCTCTCCCTTGAGACGCTTCTGACAGTGACAGTGACTGCGGGGACTGTGACAGTAGAAGCAATGCTACTTCTCTCCTACGCCAACCCCTGCACCTCCCTCTCCCCCCACAGGGCTGCAGATTCAGAGAGCAAGCCCTGTGCCTCTCCCTTGAGACGCTTCTGACAGTGACAGTGACTGCGGGGACTGTGACAGTAGAAGCAATGCTACTTCTCTCCTACGCCAACCCCTGCACCTCCCTCTCCCCCCACAGGGCTGCAGATTCAGAGAGCAAGCCCTGTGCCTCTCCCTTGAGACGCTTCTGACAGTGACAGTGACTGCGGGGACTGTGACAGTAGAAGCAATGCTACTTCTCTCCTACGCCAACCCCTGCACCTCCCTCTCCCCCCACAGGGCTGCAGATTCAGAGAGCAAGCCCTGTGCCTCTCCCTTGAGACGCTTCTGACAGTGACAGTGACTGCGGGGACTGTGACAGTAGAAGCAATGCTACTTCTCTCCTACGCCAACCCCTGCACCTCCCTCTCCCCCCACAGGGCTGCAGATTCAGAGAGCAAGCCCTGTGCCTCTCCCTTGAGACGCTTCTGACAGTGACAGTGACTGCGGGGACTGTGACAGTAGAAGCAATGCTACTTCTCTCCTACGCCAACCCCTGCACCTCCCTCTCCCCCCACAGGGCTGCAGATTCAGAGAGCAAGCCCTGTGCCTCTCCCTTGAGACGCTTCTGACAGTGACAGTGACTGCGGGGACTGTGACAGTAGAAGCAATGCTACTTCTCTCCTACGCCAACCCCTGCACCTCCCTCTCCCCCCACAGGGCTGCAGATTCAGAGAGCAAGCCCTGTGCCTCTCCCTTGAGACGCTTCTGACAGTGACAGTGACTGCGGGGACTGTGACAGTAGAAGCAATGCTACTTCTCTCCTACGCCAACCCCTGCACCTCCCTCTCCCCCCACAGGGCTGCAGATTCAGAGAGCAAGCCCTGTGCCTCTCCCTTGAGACGCTTCTGACAGTGACAGTGACTGCGGGGACTGTGACAGTAGAAGCAATGCTACTTCTCTCCTACGCCAACCCCTGCACCTCCCTCTCCCCCCACAGGGCTGCAGATTCAGAGAGCAAGCCCTGTGCCTCTCCCTTGAGACGCTTCTGACAGTGACAGTGACTGCGGGGACTGTGACAGTAGAAGCAATGCTACTTCTCTCCTACGCCAACCCCTGCACCTCCCTCTCCCCCCACAGGGCTGCAGATTCAGAGAGCAAGCCCTGTGCCTCTCCCTTGAGACGCTTCTGACAGTGACAGTGACTGCGGGGACTGTGACAGTAGAAGCAATGCTACTTCTCTCCTACGCCAACCCCTGCACCTCCCTCTCCCCCCACAGGGCTGCAGATTCAGAGAGCAAGCCCTGTGCCTCTCCCTTGAGACGCTTCTGACAGTGACAGTGACTGCGGGGACTGTGACAGTAGAAGCAATGCTACTTCTCTCCTACGCCAACCCCTGCACCTCCCTCTCCCCCCACAGGGCTGCAGATTCAGAGAGCAAGCCCTGTGCCTCTCCCTTGAGACGCTTCTGACAGTGACAGTGACTGCGGGGACTGTGACAGTAGAAGCAATGCTACTTCTCTCCTACGCCAACCCCTGCACCTCCCTCTCCCCCCACAGGGCTGCAGATTCAGAGAGCAAGCCCTGTGCCTCTCCCTTGAGACGCTTCTGACAGTGACAGTGACTGCGGGGACTGTGACAGTAGAAGCAATGCTACTTCTCTCCTACGCCAACCCCTGCACCTCCCTCTCCCCCCACAGGGCTGCAGATTCAGAGAGCAAGCCCTGTGCCTCTCCCTTGAGACGCTTCTGACAGTGACAGTGACTGCGGGGACTGTGACAGTAGAAGCAATGCTACTTCTCTCCTACGCCAACCCCTGCACCTCCCTCTCCCCCCACAGGGCTGCAGATTCAGAGAGCAAGCCCTGTGCCTCTCCCTTGAGACGCTTCTGACAGTGACAGTGACTGCGGGGACTGTGACAGTAGAAGCAATGCTACTTCTCTCCTACGCCAACCCCTGCACCTCCCTCTCCCCCCACAGGGCTGCAGATTCAGAGAGCAAGCCCTGTGCCTCTCCCTTGAGACGCTTCTGACAGTGACAGTGACTGCGGGGACTGTGACAGTAGAAGCAATGCTACTTCTCTCCTACGCCAACCCCTGCACCTCCCTCTCCCCCCACAGGGCTGCAGATTCAGAGAGCAAGCCCTGTGCCTCTCCCTTGTGTCAGACGCCTCTGATGATGATAGTGACTATGGGGATGGCAGCAACACTGCTCCCCTCTTGTCCCTGGTCCACTATCTTTATACGCCCCCTGCTTGTCTTCACCCACAGGGCTGCAGATTCATTGAGCAAGGCCGGTGCCTCTCCCTTGAGATGAATTTTGGGTCGACCCAAAACACCTCTCCTCTCCTCTCCCTCCCCTCGTCCCCCCTCTTCTTCCCCCCACAGGGCTGCAGATCCGGAGAGCAAGCCCGGTGCTGCTCCCCTGCCCTCACTTTCTTGAGCTCAGCTTCGCTCCTCTTCTCCCCTTCGTCTCCTCCCCCTACAGGGCTGCAGATCCAGAGAGCAAGCCTGGTGCCTGTGTCTACAGACGCCTCTGACAGTGATGAGTGCAATAGTAACGGCAACACTGCTCCCCTCTTATCCCAACCCCTGCTCCTCTCTCTCCACTCGTCTCCCCCCACAGGGCTGCAGATCCAGAGAGCAAGCCCGGTGCTGCTCCCTTCAGACGCCTCTGACAGTGACAATGACTGTGACTATGAGGGCTGTGACAGTAACAGCAACACTGCTTCTCTCCTACGACAACCCCTGCTCCTCTCGCTTCCCTCTTCTCCTCCCCCCACAGGGCTGCAGATCCAGAGAGCAAGCCCGGTGCCTCTCCCTTCAGACGCCTCTGATGATAGTGACTATGAGGGCAGTGACAGTAACGAAGGGGACTCCAGCAGCAGCAGCAGCAGCAGCAGCCCTGCCAACGCCCTTTCCACTGAATCAACACCGAGTGAGTTCACCGTTCAGGTTGTGTGCCTTTGCCTAATGCAGCTCTAATGAAAGGTGGGCATTCACACAACAGCAGCAGCAGCAGCAGCAGCAGCCCTGCCAACGCCCTTTCAACTGAATCAACACCGAGTGAGTTCGACGTTTCAGTACCCTATCTGGAGCAGACTCTACTGGAGCAGACTCTACTGGAGCAGGCTCTACTGGCAGCCGGCATGATACTTCCCCACCGCCCAACACCCCCCCTCCCCCCTCGCTTGCCTTCCTCTGCCGAGCGCCTGCCATTTCATTTCCCCATTCCTTCCTCTCCCTGCCTGTCCCCCCTTTTCTCCTTCCAGTGGTGGAGGGTTATCTGGAGCAGGCTTTACTGGCGGGCGGGTATGATACTTCACACAGCCCTTCCCTGCCCACCCCCCTTCTCTCCTCCATCTCCCCCCACATCTCCCCCCTCCTCCCCCCCTCTTCCAGCGGTGGAGGGTTATCTGGAGCAGGCTCTACTGGCGGCCGGCATGATGCTTACCCATTCCCCCACCCGCCCCATCCCCACTCGCTTCTTCCCCAACTTCCCCACCCACCCAACTCACTCCCCCCTTTTCTCCGTCCAGCGGTGGAGGGTTGTCTAGAGCAGGCTCTACTGGCTTTGGCGGGCATGCTGCGTCCCCATACCCCCACCCACCCCATCCCCACTCGCTCCTCCCCCAACTTCACCACCCACTTCAACTCACTCCCTCCGTTCTCCAGCGGTGGAGGGTTATCTGGAGCAGGCTTTACTGGCTCTACTGGCTCTATCAGCGGTTTATCTAGAGCAGGCGCTACTGGCTTTGGCGGGCATGATGCTTACCCATTCCCCCACCCACCCCATCCCCACTCGCTCCTCCCCCAACTTCCCCACCCACCCAACTCACTCCCTCCGTTCTCCAGCGGTGGAGGGTTATCTGGAGCAGGCTTTACTTGCGGCGGGCATGATGCTTCCCAGCAACTTCGGGGATCTGTTCAAGATTGGGTGGAGCAGGAGCAGCAGGACGGACAAGGGGGTGAGTGCGGTACGGTGTGGTGCGGGGCGGTAGATAGTGTAACAGGTGAACCAAGCAATCTGTTCAAGATTGGGTGGAGCCGGAGTAGTAGGACGGACAAGGGGGTGAGTGGAGTGCAGTGTGGTGCGGTGCAGCGCAGTGCAGTTCGGTGCGTTGTGCTGCTAGTATACTGGGTAAGCTCTGAATGAGGGAGTGAGTGCGGTGCAGTGTGGTGCGGTGTGGCGCAATAGGTGGTGTAATAGGTGTGCTATGCAACCTGGCTATGATTGGGTGGAGCAGGAGCAGCAGCACGGACAAAGGGGCGACTGCAGTGCGGTGCTGTGCGGTGCTAAAGGGCACTGTGTGGATGGATTTGGTGAGCGAATGGAGAGGCAGCGGGGCGTATGCGACCTGGTGAGTGAGTGCAGTGCAGTGCAGTGCAGTGCGGTGCAGGGTCCTCTCAGAGAGTGCCCCTCCCCCCTCCCCTTTGTAACTGTATCCCCTCTCCCTTCTCTTCCTCCTCCCCCCCCAGGTGCATTCAGTGGCAACGGTGGTGTCTGTGAAGCTCGAGCGCCCAGAGAGTCTCTTTCACAAGGGGCAAGACCAAAAGGAGGAGGAGAAGGAGGAGCGGGCATTCAGTGTATCATCTCGCTCTCCCTCTCCCTCGTTATCTCCACTCCCAGGTGCATTCAGTGGCGACGGTGGTGTCTGTGAAGCTCGGGCTCCCAGAGAGTCTCTTCCACAAGGGGCAAGACGAGTGGCAGGAGCAGCCTCTAGAGTTTTCATCTCGCTCTCCCTCTGCCTCACTCTTCCCCCTCCCCTCCAGGTGCATTCAGTGGCGACGGTGGTGTCTGTGAAACTAGAACTACCAGAGAGTCTCTTTCACAAGGGGCAAGGCCAGCAGCAGGGGGAGCGGGAAGGCCAGGCAGTAGCAGACTGAAGCCATCAACGTTCATCTGTCCCATTGCCTCCCTCCCCTTCCTGCTTCCCCTCCCTGTTCCTCCCAGGTGCATTCAGTGGCAACGGTGGTGTCTGTGAAACTAGAACTACCAGAAAGTCTCTTTCACAAGGGGCAAGGCCCGCAGGAGGAGGAGCGGGCATTCAGTGTATCATCTCGCTCTCTCTCTCTCTCTCTCTCTCTCTCTCTCTCTCTCTCTCTCTCTCTCTCTCTCTCTCTCTCTCTCTCTCTCTCTCTCTCTCTCTCTCCCTCTTTTTCTCCCTCACCCTAAATTCGAAACCCTCTCCCTCCCCAGGTGCATTCAGTGGCAACGGTGGTGTCTGTTAAGCTAGAACTACCAGAGAGTCTCTTTCAGAAGGGGCAAGGCCAGCAGGAGGAGGAGAGGGAAGGCCAGGCCGTAGCAGACGCCATCAACGCGCATCTGCCCCCCTCCATTCGTGTGTTTGGCGCCGTGCCCGTCACCAAGTGAGTCTCCTCTCTCCTCGCGATTCACTCTGTCAGTCCTCTGTCTGCCTGTTCACTGGTATGAGGTGCGAGCAACTGCGACAGCAGCAGCAGCAGCAGCAGCAGCAGCAGCAGCAGCAGCAGCAGGAGGAGGAGGAGAGGGAAGGCCAGGCAGTAACTGACGCCATCAACGCCCATCTGCCCCCCTCCATTCGTGTGTTTGGTGCCGTACCAGTCACCAAGTGAGTCCCGTTCTCAGCACACCTTCTCTTCTCACCACTCATTCACTCCTCTGTGTGCCCACTAGAAGGAGGAGCAGGTGCCAGGCTGTAGCAGACGCCATCAATGCCCATCTGCCCCCTTCCATTCGTGTGTTTGGCGCCGTACCAGTGACCAAGTGAGTGCCCTTCTCAGCACACCTGCTCTTCTCCCCCCTCATTCAGTCCTCTGTGTGCCCACTAGAAGGAGGAGCGGGAAGGCCAGGCTGTAGCAGACGCCATCAATGCCCATCTGCCCCCTTCCATTTGTGTGTTTGGCACCGTGCCCGTCACCAAGTGAGTGCCTTGTGCTCTCACCGCTCACTCGTATCCTGTGTGCACAAGGCAGTGAGCAGTTGCTGACGCCATCAACCAACACGCATCTGCCCCACTCCATACGTGTGTGTATGGCACCGTTCCCATCACCAATTGAGTTCCCTTCCCTGATGCACTCGGTCAGACCCCTGTGTGTTCCGCGCCGTGCCCGACACCAAGTGAGTTTCTAACTGCCTTGTCTCAGCAACTCACTTGGTCACTCAGTGAGTTCCCTTCCCTGCTCTCTTGTTGCAATGCTCTCTGTCACACCCCTGTGTGTTCCGCGCCGTGCCTGTCACTAAGTGAGTTCCTAAATGCCTTGTCTCAGCAACTCACTTGGTCACTCAGTGAGTTCCCTTCCCTGCTCTCTTGTTGCAATGCTCTCTGTCACACCCCTGTGTGTTCCGCGCCGTGCCTGTCACTAAGTGAGTTCCTAAATGCCTTGTCTCAGCAACTCACTTGGTCACTCAGTGAGTTCCCTTCCCTGCTCTCTTGTTGCAATGCTCTCTGTCACACCCCTGTGTGTTCCGCGCCGTGCCTGTCACTAAGTGAGTTCCTAAATGCCTTGTCTCAGCAACTCACTTGGTCACTCAGTGAGTTCCCTTCCCTGCTCTCTTGTTGCAATGCTCTCTGTCACACCCCTGTGTGTTCCGCGCCGTGCCTGTCACTAAGTGAGTTCCTAAATGCCTTGTCTCAGCAACTCACTTGGTCACTCAGTGAGTTCCCTTCCCTGCTCTCTTGTTGCAATGCTCTCTGTCACACCCCTGTGTGTTCCGCGCCGTGCCTGTCACTAAGTGAGTTCCTAAATGCCTTGTCTCAGCAACTCACTTGGTCACTCAGTGAGTTCCCTTCCCTGCTCTCTTGTTGCAATGCTCTCTGTCACACCCCTGTGTGTTCCGCGCCGTGCCTGTCACTAAGTGAGTTCCTAAATGCCTTGTCTCAGCAACTCACTTGGTCACTCAGTGAGTTCCCTTCCCTGCTCTCTTGTTGCAATGCTCTCTGTCACACCCCTGTGTGTTCCGCGCCGTGCCTGTCACTAAGTGAGTTCCTAAATGCCTTGTCTCAGCAACTCACTTGGTCACTCAGTGAGTTCCCACTTGCCTCGCCTCAGCAACTCACTTGGTCACTCATCCAAAAGGGCGTGGGCGTGTGTGAGTCGGTCGGACATACCATTACCTGCTGCTCTGTTGCCCTGCGCACCTGTGGCTCTCTTCTCCCCTCCATTGCAGGAGCTTTTCTGCCAGAAGGGCGTGTGTGAGTCGGTCGGTCATACCATTACCTGCTGCTCTGTTTTGAGTCGACTCAAAGCACAGCTTCTCGGCCAGAAGGGTGTGTGTGAGCCGAACCCACCACTACCTGCTGCTTGCTGCATCTGATGGTTACACTTTTCGCTCTTTCTCTCTCTATCCCCTCCCTCCCTGCAGGAGCTTTTCTGCCAGAAGGGCGTGTGTGAGCCGCACCTACCACTACTTACTCCCTGCTGATCTGCTGCTGCTGCTGCTAATGGTTACACTGTTCTATACCCCTTTTCCCCTCCCTCCCTGCAGGAGTTTCTCGGCCAGAAGGGCGTGTGTGAGCCGCACCTACCACTACCTGCTGCCCTGGTGCCCTGCTGCCCTGCTTCCCGCTTACCTGCTCACCTGCTGCCGTCTCTACTTCCCCTCCCTGCAGGAGCTTTTCGGCCAGAAGGGCATGTGTGAGCCGCACCTACCACTACCTGCTGCCTGCTGATTTGCTGCCTGCTTGCTACCCAACCCTCTCTCCCTCACCCCCTTTCCCACTCCCTCCCTACAGGAGCTTCTCAGCCAGGAGGGCGTGTGTGAGCCGCACCTACCATTACTTGCTGCCTGCTGATCTGCTGCGCTGCTCACCTGCTACCCTGCTGCCCTGCTCACCTGCTCACCTGCTCACCTGCTACCCTGCTACCCTGCTGCCCTGCTTCCCGCTCACCTGCTCACCTGCTGCTGTCTTGCCCCTCCCCTCCCTGCAGGAGCTTCTCGGCCAGGAGGGCGTGTGTGAGCCGCACCTACCACTACCTGCTGCCTGCTGATTTGCTGCTTCTGCTGCCTGCTGCCTCTGATGGTTACACTCTTCGCTCTTTCTCTCTCTATCACCTGGTTTGCCTCAGGAGCTTCTCAGCCAGGAGAGCGTGTGTGAGCCGCACCTACCACTACTTGCTGCCTGCTGAGCTGCTGCTGCCGAGGAGCAGCAGGAGGAGGAGAGGACTGGGAGAGGGGGTTGGAGAAGAGGAAGGGAAGCGTGAGGAGGAGGAAGAGGAAGAGGAGTTGGGGAGGCGTTTGAAGAAGTTTCAGCAGATACTGAACACATTCGAGGTGAGAAATGGGAGGAGGAGGACACTGGGAGGGATGGTGGGAGAAGCGGAAAGGAAGCGTGAGGAGGAGGAGGAAGAGGAAGAGTTGAGGAGGCGACTGAAGGAATTTCAGCAGATACTGAACACATTTGAGGTGAGGAGTGGGAGGAGGAGGGGAGTGGAAATGAGGGCGGGGGAAGAGGAAGGAAAGAGTGATGATGAGGGAGAGGCAGAGGATTTGGGGAGGCCACTGGAATTTCAGCAGATACTCAACACGTTTGAGGTGAGAAATGGGAGGGAGAGGGGAGACTGAAAGGGGGAGTGGGAGAAGAGGAAGGGAAGCATGATGATGAGGGAGAGGCAGAGGATTTGGGGAGGCCACTGGAGTTTCAGCGGATACTCAACACGTTTGAGGTGAGAAATGGGAGGAGGAGGGGACTGGAAAGGGGGTGGGAGAAGAGGAAGGAAAGAGTGATGTTGAGGGAGAGGCAGAGGAGTTGGGGAGGCCACTGGAGTTTCAGCGGATACTCAACACATTTGAGGTGAGGACTGGGAGGAGGAGGGGACTGGAAAAGAGGGTGGGGAAAGAGGAAGAGGAAGAGGAGCTGGGGAGACAACTGGAGGAGTTTTAGCAGATACTTAACACGTAACTCACTCAGCAGGGGGTTGTGATATTTGTTCGTGATTGATGCCTATGCCATAAACTCACCCTGAACACGAGATCGGACCTAGACTTCATTGTTTCTTGTTCCCGTACCTCAAACTCTGTTAGCCTTTATGCATGTCAGCTTTTATGCTTGATTATTTTCTTGTTTCTTTTTTAGGTGACTCTGTTAGCTAAACCCTGGTAACAGCGTACGCAACTTGTAAGTCGTTTACTGGCACATTCCAGGACGTACATATAATAATATTACACAAAATTGTAAACAATGCAACATGGCACAATAATAAGGAAAATCTCTAACCCTGCATATGGGGGGCTGGCCCGACCCGACCCGACCCGACCCGGCCCCGACCCGGCCCGACCCGGGGGCGGGTCACGCCTGACGCGGCCCTTGATACCCAGGTCGGGCCAGAGATCTGTGAAGTTCTGACCCGACCCGACCCGACCCGGAACCCGGCTGGCCCGCCCAAGTCGGGTCGGGTCGGGTCGGGCCTAATGATCATGCCTGGTGCCACTTCTGCTTCTGCTTCTGCTATCGGAATTGTGCTTCCATGTTCCTCAGCATTTGCTTTCCGTATCGCTCCTTCCGGCGAGTTTAGGGCAAGCATGCCTTTTGAGGCGCCTCAAAAGTCCTTCCGTCCAGTCCAGGGCAAGCATGCCTTTCACTAACTACACTGTGAGGCTGCTTAATCGTGAGAGCAAGTATAGCGAGGATGAGGGAGGATGAGGCTGCCTTTACTCTCTATCAGTGTAATGTGTTTTCTAGGCTGCTTTTATTCTCTATCAATGTAATGTGTTTTCTAGGCTGCCTTTATTCTCAAAAACACTCTACATCGGGAGGAGGAGGCTGCCTTTACTGTCTATCAAGATCGTGTTTTTCTGCACTTCTTCCCCGCACTCGTCCCCCCCCTTCCCCCCACCCCACACCCCAGGGCAAGCACACGTTTCATATCTACACAGTGAGGCGGCTGTATCGCGAGAAGCAGAAGAAGAGAGCTGGGGAGGAAAGCAGCCGGCTGAATTTACTTGGGCAAGATTGTTCTTTCATGTCATTACCATTCCTCTGCTTTTGCTTGCCCTTCTCTCTCCCCCAGGGAAAGCATGCCTTTCACAACTATACTGTGCGGAGGCTGTATCGTGAGAAGCAGAAGAAGAGAGCTGGGGAGGAGAGCGAGGAGAAGGAAGAGGGAGAGAGGGGGAGAGATGGCGGCGACAGAAGGCTGAGAAGCGGAGGGGCGTGGGGTAGAGGCAGGGAGAGAGAAAGGGGAGCAGGAAGGGAGGAAGGGGAGGTGGAGGGAGACAGAGGGGATGGTGGAGAGAGGGCGAATGGCAGCGACAGAAGGCTGAGAAGCGGAGGGGCGTGGGGGAGAGGCAGGGGGAGAGAATGGGGAGAAGGAAAGGAAGAAATAAAGGTGGTGGCAGGTAAAGAGTTAAGCGATTTGGAGGAAGATGGAGCAGTGATGACAGTTGAAAGAGAGGCTGAGAGGATTGAGAGAGTTCAAACCAAGTTTGTTGCAGGCGGGTTGAACTGTGGCTTGGGAGACAAAGGAGGGGTGCAAAAGGGGGCGAATATAGTAGAAGGGGTAGGGGAGCAAGAGGGGAAGGGGGAGGAGAGGGCAGAGAGGGCGGAGAGGGCGGGGAGGAAAGCAGTGTGGTTGCAGGAGACGGATAAGAGCGACAAAATCAGTACGGCGCATTTCAGAACCATTGAGACTTGCACGGTGCTGCCGTGGATTGAAGAGGGCGTGTTTGATGGGAGCAGATTTGATGGGAGCGGTTTGGAAAAGGGAGGAGGAGGGGAAATGGAGGGGCAGGAGCGGCGGAGATTCGTCCGCGTTGTAATTCGAGGAGAGTCGTTTATGCTTCACCAGGTGAGAGGTGGAGGGGGAGGGGGGACTGAGGCGATGTGACACAGCAGCAGTGGCTGGGCTTTGTTCGGGTTGTGATTCGAGGAGAGTCGTTTATGCTGCACCAGGTGAGGAGGAGGGAAGAGAGGGGGAAAGGGGGGAGAGAGGGGGAAGGGATGCGGAAGCAGTGGGGGAGGCAGGGGAGAATGGCAGAGATTCGTCCACGTTGTGATTCGCGGAGAGTCGTTTATGCTTCACCAGGTGAGGAGTGGAGGGGGGAGGGGGTGGTGTGATATGGCAGCAGTGGCTGGGCTTTGTTTGGTTGTGATGTGAGGAGAGTCTTTCATGCTGCACCAGGTGAGGGGTGAAAGGGGGAGGAGGAGGAGGAGGAGGAGGAGGAGGAGGAGGAGGAGGAGGATGGGGGGCTGAGAGGGTGTGATACGGCAGCAGTGGCTGTGTTTTGTTGGCGCTGTGATTCGAGGAGAGTTTTTCATGCTGCACCAGCAGTGCTGCACGGAGCCTTCCCCCCTTCCATGCTGCTGCCCTCCCTCGCCCGCCACTCCCGCGTCGTGCTGCCCCTCGCTCCCACTTCCCGCCCCCACTCATGCCATAAATGGGTCCAAGCACTTGGTCCAAGCACATAAATGGGTCTTGTTTCAGGCCGTTTGGAGGCATTTCAAAGGCAGCCTTGATGCATCAAGACACTCACCCACTTCCCTCCTTTTCCCCGCTCACGCCTCCTTCTTTCTCAGATCCGCAAGATGGTGGGAACGGCATTAGCCATCCTGCACGGTGCCATTCCCCCCTCCATGCTGCTGCCCTCCCTCGCCCGCCACTCCCGCATCGTGCTGCCCCTCGCTCCGCCCCAAGGCCTCCTATTGGCCGACTGCTCCTTCATGCCCTTCCGGGCGCCGAAGCTGCCCGGAAACAAATCTTCCTCCTCTGCTGCTGAACTCGATGCTTCTCAGTCCATCACGCCTCTAGAAGCTGAATCAACAGACCGTCTCAAGCAGCAGCAGCAGCAGCAGCAGCAGCAGCAGCAGCAGCAGCAGGAGGAGGAGGAGGAGGCTGCAAGGCTATACACTCAGTGGCACTGTCTTGAATCCCCTCGCGAAATTGCCGGCACCAACACACAAAACACCCTCCGTATGTCCCCTGCCGTGTGCGAGAGAGTAGAGGCATTCACTGAAAGGCACATTTTACCAGCCATGCTGCAGTGGGTGGATGCTGAGGGGGAGCCGTGGAGTGGGTGGGAGGAGAACCTTTTAGCGTACCAGTGGGTATCTGAAGAAGAGGAGAGGGAAGTGGTGGAGGGTTATACCAAGTGGAAGCAGGGGAGAGCGGACAGAGGCTACTAGTACTGACTCCCTACTCCTAGCAGCACATATGACCAGCCATGCTTTCGAGAATTCTCTAACGTACCAAGTGGAAGCAGGGGAGAGCGGACAGCGGACAGAGGGTACTAGTACTGACTCCCTACGTTCAGCGGCACCTATCACCAGCCATGCTGCAGTGGGTGCATGCTGAGGGGCAGCAGTGAAGCAGCTGGGAGGGACAGAGCGGGTGGGAGAGTGTGGTGCTGCTGCCAGCCATGCTGCAGTGGGTGCATGCTGAGGGGCAGCAGTGAAGCAGCTGGGAGGGACAGAGCGGGTGGGAGAGTGTGGTGCTGCTGCCAGCCATGCTGCAGTGGGTGCATGCTGAGGGGCAGCAGTGAAGCAGCTGGGAGGGACAGAGCGGGTGGGAGAGTGTGGTGCTGCTGCCAGCCATGCTGCAGTGGGTGCATGCTGAGGGGCAGCAGTGAAGCAGCTGGGAGGGACAGAGCGGGTGGGAGAGTGTGGTGCTGCTGCCAGCCATGCTGCAGTGGGTGCATGCTGAGGGGCAGCAGTGAAGCAGCTGGGAGGGACAGAGCGGGTGGGAGAGTATGGTGCTGCTGCCAGCCATGCTGCAGTGGGTGCATGCTGAGGGGGAGCCGTGGAGTGGGTGGGAGGAGAACCTTTTAGCGTACCAGTGGGTGTGTGAGGAGGAGGAGGAGAGGGCAGTTGTCGAGGGGTTTGAGTGGAAGCAGGACAGAGCAGAGAGGGGAGTACTGAGGCTGCAACGCTGCAGGGTTTTGCTAGTGGAAGCTGGTGCAGGGTGGGGGGCAGCTGTGGGGAATCTGCTGGGTTACTAGTGGTAGAGAGGGGTATGCGAAGTGGAAGCAGGGCAGAGCAGAGAGGGGGGTACAGTACAGTGCTGCGGCGCTGCTGGTTTTGGCTGGTGGAAGCTGGTGCAGGGTGGGGGGCAGCTGTGGAGAATCTGCTGGGTTACTAGTGGTAGAGAGGGGTATACTAAGTGGAAGCAGGGCAGGGGAGAGAGGGGGGTACTGGTGTCGCAGAATGGTGGAGGGCAGGCGAGCAGGTAACCTACTGGTCTAGTAGTGGGTGTCTGCACAGGAAATTAACAAACTATTTGCAGCGGTGATGATTAAGATTTGTTGTGCTATTGAGGCATTGCAGCAGTTTTTACAATGAGAATCTATTCACAAAAGGAATGGGACGTGATGAAGCATCCGTCCTGAAGAATACAATCAGGGCGCAGCATGAAGTTCTGTTGGATTCAGAAGTTGATTGGAGCATATGACAACCACTGTGGGGTGATAACTTATTTCTCATTATGTACATGACAAACAAGGTGTAACACCATGAAGAAATATCTGCTCTGATGAAGCATCCAGCCCCCTTTGGAACTGGCAACTCACGACAAGAGATATTCCTAGTGACCTAATGCGCCTGTTAGAGGCGACAGCATAGCTGGTGGCATCTACACTAACTTGTATTTGCTTGATAGTGAGTTGCAGCACAGCAAACTGTAACGGGTTACTCAAAAGTGTCCGCTGAAACCGTAAAACTGCTGAATCCGCTGAAGATGCGTCTGAAGTTCGCAACGCCAAGAATATAATTTATTGGCACGGAGATTCGAACCCTGCACTCAGGCTCACGTGCCTCCGCAGCGACGAATTCGCAAGCGCAGCAACTCGCGGGGAAGCGGCGGAAGCCGTGCGCGGGGTAAGCGGAGGCTGACGCGCGCCCAGCGCAGCTACGAGCGGGGATCCGGGTCGCAGAAGAGCAGGCGTTTGCTGAGCGCGGGGAGAAGCTGATGCGCCAGCTTGCGCGCGCGCGGAAGCGTGGCGCGGAGATCTGTGGCGCGGAGAGCCGCGCAACCGGGAAGGGCTACCGTGAGAAGCCGCGTTTCCGCCATGACCCTGCACGCGTGGGGAGCACGACGTAGGTTCGTCGTAAAAGCTAAGATCGTCCCTCCATGTTTGGTTGCCAGGCGATGGATGAACGTCGAGCGACATATGCCGGAAAAGCCGCCGCGATTCGCGCCTCGATCGATCCAACGGCTCAATGCCGCTCCGCATCAACCTCTGCTCACCGTCAGCGCCGCCGCCAGGTACGGCGTCCCCGCCGACAGAGGACCTCGCACCGGATTTTACCGCACTGACTGCGGATTTCGCGGCGAGTTTGGCGGCGGCTTCTTCTTGCTCGGCGAGCAGCGAGGATTGGATCATCTCGATGAAGCCTTGGCATCGGACGGCTGAGAGCTCTCGCTGGATCTGCAGCAGCTGCAGCTTGCCTTCCAGCGCCGCCATTTCGACCGCGCCGAGAGTGCTGCGGATCGCGTTTGACGGCGCGATGTCAATTCCATTGTTTGGTTGTGCTTGTAAGTGAGTTCTAACGCCAATGGCGGTCTGCGAAGCCATTGAAGTCTTGTCGGTGAAGCCAACACCGCACACACGGCGCACGAAGCCAACTGAGCTCTCGACGTTACTAAATCGCTGAGTATTATCGACGTTTACTGCTGCTTTATTAGTACTACTAGTAGTAGTATTGCCAGTCGCGGCAACAGGAAGTCGACAGCTTGCAACGCGAGACACCGGAATCTAATGCGTCGTTCCGGAACTCCCTGGAGGATCCTGCGATCAACAGAGGAGAAGCAGCTAGCCTAGCTGAGGTTGCTTGCTAGAATATGGTGGACAAAAGAAACTGTTCGTCACGTCGCTTTTTATGGACGTGAGGTTGGGACAGGGAGTGATTGTTTGTGTGACACTCACGTCTCACAAAACCACTCCGCGCCGAAAAACATCGTGTGTGTGAGGTGGGGAGGATCTGGGGGAGACAGACAGCCGCACGCGGAATCTGGCAGCCAGCTTGCCGCGGATGTTGGCTGGGGGGAGCGGACAAGCCGCCAGGGGCAAGTGCGGCTAGCGGAAAGCACGAATCAGGCTTTTTGCCTCTGGTGAGTGTATGAATAATGAAGGCTCCTAAAATTACAGTGTATCATCATGAGGCTAATCGTGTGCCATCCGAGAAATTTCATGTTTTCCTACTGTGATTGAAGAAAATATCCATGGTTTCCCCTCCCTCATAGAATCTCCCGTAACGCACAAATGTCTGGGTCACAGGAGGGAAAAGAACGAGACTGCTGTATTTGCAGAGCTGAAACGAATCTGGCTTGCTTTTGCGGGCATGTGTATGAGTAGGGGACGAAAGACAAGCATGATCAGAATCCCAAGGCCAGCCAACATCCCGTTTCCGCACAGCGCTGCCATCGCCGCGTTCCGATTCGACAAAAACCTACAGATCAAACGAAGGTGGTGGAGCGACCAGTCGCGTCGCGAATTGCTTGAGACGGGCTGGGCTTCATGTTTGGGTATTGCATGATGCCAGGAATCTGGTCGGTGACAGGGTTTATGGGGATGGGGGAGGGTAACGTTATCGCGCATACGTTTTACGACACGTGGCGCATCACCATGAACGAGAGGTGGCCAATGTCTCCCTCAACGAAGCCTCCTGCTAGGCGACGTCATTTACGGCTCAGATCAAAAGTGTGTGAGGCGGAGTAACGCTTCCATTTCCGTCAGGTAAGATTTGTGGAGCTTCCCCGAATGTAGATTCGCAGGGATATTCATGCGACACTATGCGACCGTTGCGGCTGAAGCTTACGACATCGGCTCGGCAGCTCTAGAGAGCCTGGTGACGAATTCGAGGAAGGTGCGTCATCAATCGCCTTTACACGTCAAACGTCATCAGAAATGTAACTGCTACGGGAACCTGTGATGCCTGCACCATTTGATGACGTTGCGCAAGGAATGGTGAACAGCGAAGCTGATGGAAGATGGGTTGATGTAGGAGCACGTGCAGCTTCCTGCCCGCTGCCCGAACAGTTGAATTTGGCCAGTTTTACACAGTATTGTACAGTGTACGGATTGAATCATACTTGTCCAGGTGCGGAAACGATGTAGCTTTTGGCTCAAAAAGCAGAACCACATTGGGTGAGTGCCTTCACTCGTTCTTTTGGAAATCACACTTTCTGTTACGTTACTACCGCCCCTGGGCAGCATAATCTTTGCTCTCGAAACTGCTCACGCCTTCCTGCACACGTGTCGATCACCACAAATGCTGCACACCTTGCTTCTCGCCATTGTGGAACTGGTTATACGTATAGATCTGAATGTTGAAACTCATCTCACCTAAGAGCGCAAGAACTCGTTTGGCTTAAAGCGACGGGCAACTTTTGGAAGTGTTGGGTTCATAAGTTTTTTTTTTTGAACCAGGCTTGCCAGCGCGAAAGTGTTGGCTGGCGAAAACCAGGATTTCGTGCAGACACTTTTCATCTGCAGTAACAGTTCGCCAGGGTTCTGGGTTTTGGGTGGCAAATGTGCACCGTCGCTTTAAGCAGTATCTCAATTGAAGTTATATCTGGCAAGCAGTGTGTAATGCAGAGTATAATATGCAATTATAAAAAGATCAGCCTTCTATAGTTCCCTGCTCCATCAGCCATGAATTCGGCAACCGCAAATTGCCGTGCTAAGCCAATGCTGCTAAGCTAAATCAGAGAGTCACATCCGAAGAACAATTCTGCATACGGTACATCATTTGTATAGTGGCGTCAGCAGCAGCTGGTGGTGGTGGGGGCCAAGCCAACCATAATGGCACTCCAGGCAACTAAAGGACAGGGGGAGTGCAATGCCTTGGGAAATCTACACTGGCCCTAAGTGATGGCCAGGATGTGTATGTATGTCAATGGGAGTTGTTGAGAAAACCATGGTTGGATGGAGTGAGGTTGAGGCAGATGGCTGGTGTGGTGTGCCTTCAGCCTTTCTTTGCAAAGAAAATCGGCACCTCACGCTATCAGTGATTTTCCTTCGCAAATTACTCCGCCATAGCGAATGTGTCGAGGCTGCTGTTCACGCTCACATGGCGCCGCAGCAATCTTGCCATCCTTCGCTCACGGTAACCAGGTACTTTTCGCGTGGTCTCTAAGCCCACTTCGCGAGAGCTCCTGCTGCTCGCTCCGTCCCCTGCGACCGTCGCCAGTGGCGACCCTTTCCGCGGCGATCCCTCTTCCCGTGAGTCCAAACCACCCTGTGGTAACTCGAGAGCCGTTGATTCGCACAGAGGGTCGAGAGCCGTTGATTCGCACGTAGATTGCAGGGGAAACTCGGCGCTTCGGGACCCACTTTTAGGCGAACTGCGGCGTGACCAACGCTTATTAGTATTAGCGGGGTGCGCTGCAGCGGGACGGGGATTGTCGTAAAAGCTTAGGTCATCTCGCAAGCTCGGAACGAACGCCGATCTTCCAGCCACCGCGGCGCCGCCGCCGCTGCCGCTCGGACCGCTATCAGAAGGCTTGCAAGGCCCCGAAAAAGCCGCACATCTTCCGCTTCCGCCGCAGTGCATGCTAGAACAGCACGCAGCAGATTTCGACCTAGGGATTGCCGATCTTCGAGACGAAGTGTCCGTTCCGAGGTCTTTCCGCGCCGCAGCCGTTGGATTCAGCGTCCTACCGCCGATCGACGGTCCGCTTTTGCTGCTACCAGATTTTGCGGACTGCTTTTCGCTGCCCCATCGGAAACCCCAAAAGTCGCGTCGCGATTTGTCTTGGTACTGCCGCCTTAGGCGGAGCAGGTCGCGTGTTTCGCGCTGGCTCAGCCCGAGTTCTCCCGTCTCTGCCGTCGCTCCCGGCGATGCCTTCGTTGCCGTTGTTGCCGCTATGTCACAACGGTCTGATGCTGCACCGATTGGGGGAGGGTTCTCTTCAGGCGCCGCGGCGAGCCCTCCAGGCTCGAGTTTCCGAAGCTCCGACGCGCGAGGCTCGGATAGCAGAAGCTCCGACCCGCAAGGGTTTGAACCTCCTGCTGCGAAGGTAGTAGTTCCGGCGGGGGACTCGTCCAGATTGCATTCCTCCATGGACGACCAGGACCGTTCGATCAAGTACACAAACTCCTGGCATCGGACGGCGCTCAGCTCTCGCTGCGTATCCAAAATACGAAGCTTCCCCTGCAGCGCCTCCAGCTCCAGCTCCTCCGCCAGGGAGCGCGGGGAGAGCTTCCCTGCCGCGCGCAAACTGGCGCACCCGGGGGAAGAGCTTGCGGCAGAGCTTCCGTCGCTCCGCGCGCGCCGTCTTTCCGCCTGTGCCGCGGATTTTCCGCCACTTCGGAGAGTCTCCCCGTGGAGCGGAGGGGAGATGGACGGCAGTGGAACCTCCGATGAAGCAGCACTGGAACCAATCAAATGATTTGATTTGATCGTTTCCGCGGTATCAATGGTATCATCGATATCGCTGATTGCGTCCATCGAATTAGTAGCACCACTGAGGAAAGTGCTTACTGATAACTCTGCTGCTTTGGCGGATACTATTGTCGTTGCGTGTTGGATGCTAGGCGGGTGAACCGATGTCGCAGCCATGTACGAGCTTTGGAACTTATGAACTTGGATGGGAATCTCCGAACAAAAAGACTCCGAGTCGCCTCGAGAATGCTGATGACGCGATAAGAGGGACTGCTTCGGAGTGAAGTAAGTTCTTTCTAGATTTTGATTGTCAGGCGGCTCGAAGGGTGGGGGAGGGGGGGCTATCGTCAGGCCACTCTAGTAAGCTTCGGAACCTGGTCACTCGATGTTGAGAATATCTGACGCCTATTTCTCACTTTATATAGCTAGAGCTGACTTCAGATTTAAGACTGTCGACAACCGTGGCGTCAGCAAAGCTAGAAAGCTGACAAACTGCAATAAAGCCGATACGTAACGGAAACCAGACTGACTTTTCGTCTTCTTTCGCCACTTGAAGCTATCACTAGAATGTTCCGCTATGCTGCTAAATCTACCTCAGATGTTGCCAGGCTGTCTCCGATACTATCGGATTTTAAGGACGCCGAACCCCGCAAGCCTCTTTGAGTCTAGATGCTTTAGTTCTCGGCTAAGAAACTATAGTGCTGAGGCGCTTGGCTGCAGGTATGGCTGAAGGTATGCTGCTCGCGTGCCTCGCCAGCGATTTGTATTCCAACACATGCCCTGCTAAATAAGCTCCTTTCCGAAGTCGGTATATTCCCCGCGTTTGCCGGCTTAGCTGGCATGGACCAGACTGCGTGCGGTCCTCGTGTTTCCTAAACAGAGGGAAAATAATTCGGAAGACCAATGAGAGCGAGCGCACGACTTGTGCGGCTTCGTACGCTGCAGCAATGCATTCCCCTTGGTCTCCCTCACCTCACATCATGGTACGTAGTTTTCCTCGTTGCAGTGGAAAAAAAAATGCGAATTGCGAAAGGCGAATAGTTCTGAGGAGTACGTGCGCGTCGCAGGTTGCCAGCCTGGCTATCGATGTACAGTAGAGGCAGTCTTAAGGGGAGTAAGCTGGACGACGCGGCGCGTGCGTGGGCATAAACGGGGGTTTCGCGGCAATCAACGCGGCGTGACGTCATTTAGCGTACATCATGGGGTTGTGCGGCAGAGCTTTTTTCTTTACACGCGGAGCTGCCACACGCGTGGCCACAAGAAAAAAAAAAAAAACAAGAAAAATTCCCAATGTTTGTACAGTTCTGTGGGTGGCTCGCTCCCCCCAGCGTTCAGCTCACGTCGTTCCGGTTCTTGAGATTTGGAGCGGCGGCAAGCGCTGCACTGCAGAGCGGGGAGCAATGCAGAGAGCAATGCTGCTTGCTTGACAAATTACTCGACTGTGGTGTGGTGGCGTGGTTGTGGGGCGAGGGAGGGGAGTAGGGAAGGAGGAAAGGGGCTCAAATCGGGATTCGGGCGGGACGGGAAGGCGGGGTGACTGACGAGTAACGAAAGGGAAATGCTGCTGCCTTGCACGAGATCCATGTCGTGAACTCGCGGTCGTGTTCGTTGTGATGGACGTACTCGTATTAGAGATGCTTCAACTGGAAAGGCAGAGAGCGGCTGCTGAATGGGGAGGAGGTGAAACGACAGTACCAATTTTGAAAGGCAAAAGCTTTTGAGAATGGGTAGGGGCGAAATTGGAGGGCGGAGTAGCACCAAGCCGTGGCAGAAAATGGAAGCAGGTTGAACTGCACTTAGCGCACTGCATGCTCTTGAAACAGTCAAAAGTGAGGATGGTGTCGTTCCACGAACGATTTATAATGGAAATGATCCCCGGGTTCATGATTGAAAACACGCCTTTTACAGTGCCTTTTACTGACAGGCAATGCCCAACTGGTGCTCGATTGGTTCCAAGCGAACAAGCGAGTGTTGAAGGTGGCACGACACGAAGTCATTGGTCTGTACTGTATAGCAATTTGTAATCTCACACGCGGAGCCAATCAAAATTGACATTGAGCTGTAAGTAGTGATCCCGCAACGTCGTGTCAGATACTTTGTGTCACTGAATGTACGGCCCAGATGATGATCGACGAGTCAAGGATGAGTCGTCCTCAGTCAGAACTTGAGATTTGAAGAGTGCAACATTTTCGAGCTGCAAGATATCGTTTCGGCAGAGCTGCGAGAGAACGTCACTTCACGACGAGCGAAGACTGGTGTCGTACGAAGAGCGTTACTGACGATTTGCAACAGGTTGCCCGTTTCGTGCTTGCTATTGGACACAGCATGATTTCCTCACCTTCGGGAAAGATGCGAACATCGCAACGTGAAACGAGTTGGCTGCATCTGTCTGGGTGGGGCATTCTCTGCTGATTCCAGTCTGGTCAAAGTGATTAGTAGAAATGAAGTGCAATGCTACACCTGTTTATTAAGTACCACGTCATAAAAATGCCACAACTTCTATGAAGGTCCCCATCCTAGCTTCAGTGTTTGGCGTCCCTCTTGAAACGGACACAATTTGGAAAGGTCTTCTACAATCAGGGCCAAGCATTTGCTCGTGGAATCGATTACAAATCAGGATAGTGACTTTTCAATCTAAAGTGGATGTATCTTGTTGACAAGTTCACAACATTGAATTAGCATGGCCTCCATATACCAGTGAACTTGCAGTGAGCGGTACATAAACCCCAACAATAATGCCCTTCAATTTTACGTTCAACAATGAAATAAACACCCGAAGAGGGGGAGGGGGAGGGGGAGGGGGAGGGGGAGGGGGAGGGGGGGGGAGGGGGAGGGGGGAGGGGAAGGGGAGGAAGAGGGGGGGGGGGGTGAGGGGGGGGAAGGAGGGGAAGGCAGCAATATGTGCCCAAGCCAACAGAAGAAATGAATCCCCATCCCATAATACATGTTGGAAACAATAAGACCTAAGCGCTTCAGTCGTGTCGAAAACACCGCATCAGAAGCGAGGCAAACTACACCGAAGCACCCGCGAGTCAACCCTCGGGGGTTGAAGAGGCTGCTGGAGGTTACGCGAAGGTCAAAGGTCGCTGACCTTTGACCCGACAAGTACAGCGCGACAGTTAAGGACATACAACTGACTCGTTACAGAGCAGTTGCCCGAGTCGTACTGTATCGAACCGCAACAGCAACAGTAAAAGTAGTTATAACCGTATCCTTTGATATTCCTTACACCACTATATATTCTTGTACTTTCCTGTTATAATTAATCTACTTTGCCCTCACATACTAGCGCAAGGTGGTTCACAATTACTTCACTAAAAGCTTCCGCTATTACAATTGTCCTACCCAGAGTTCTCCCCTGAAAAGATCCTAAGGGGCTATCTCAGCCCAACATGGTATGAGAGCGGTCAGGGGAAATTCTACCTCTTCAATTCAAAGACATTACAAGACATGGCAACAAACAAGGAGAGGAGCTCTTCTAATGGCTCCCCGGGGACTACTCCTACACCACCTCCTGCCTCTGGCCTGCAGACAGAGGAAGGCACAGCAACAAGACCTAGGGGAACGTCCACCGAGACTCTCACAAATCGCCCCACGGGCTTTGACCAGAGCATGATGGAGAAGTTTTTCTCCTTCATGTCCTTCTACGAGCAGCACCAGCAGTCGGGACCTGCACAGACACACAACAGCAACAACGGAGTGACACCCATGAGCCTTGATGGGTCGTCATACGCGCGCGGAAATCAACAGCAGCAACCTACCTTCGCCCCGTACGAACGCGGGTCAATCAGCTTCATGCCGCAGTCTTCGCCTGCACAAGACAAATCACTGGACGCGTTACAAGTACAGTCGCAATTC
Source organism: Closterium sp. Yama58-4 (assembly GCA_947470075.1). Lineage (NCBI taxonomy): Eukaryota > Viridiplantae > Streptophyta > Zygnematophyceae > Desmidiales > Closteriaceae > Closterium > Closterium sp. Yama58-4. Next base: position 284,423 of record CANIUD010000409.1, on the reverse strand, counting down.
GCACACGTTTTGAAGCTTCAGACGTCAAGACCATTCGACGGAAAGGACTTCTTCACCTGGTCCTTTGAGTTCGAGTTGATGATGGAGGGCGCGCAGATACTTGGCTTCTTCGACGGGTCCCTGCAATATCCAGCAAACGGCACACAGTATGAGAAGCAGCAGTACACATATCAATCGATGATGGCGTATACGATCCTACTGAGGAACTTAACACCAACCCAACAGCAGAACATTCGGTCCTACCGGGCCTTCGGCAACTCGGCGGAGCTCGCGTACAACCATCTGAAGAGCCTGTATCAAGCAACAGACAGTGTAAACCAGAGCAGGTTAATGGCGCAGCTGACAACAGTTGAGATGAAACCAGGAGAGAAAGGAATGGCATATATCAGTCGATGTCGCGAACTGCGCGACAAGCTTCTTCGATGTGGAGGATCAATCTCTGAGGACGCCTTCGTGACGGTCATCATCGGTGGCCTCGGCCCTCAGTGGCGCGCAACAAAGGCCATCCTCCGAGCCCACGGACGAATTTCTGAGGCAGCACTCTGCGCCGAAATCCACGCCGAACAGCAGGACATGGATCTGCAAGAAGAACGACACAGGAAGAAGACGACAACGTCAGAGTTCGCATTTCACACCCAACGACGACACAACAACTACAGCAACAGACAACAACAGCCGAAGCCAGTACCTCCCTTCTGTCACATCTGCAAGACTTCAGGGCACCCGCGCACGCACTGCCCGAATCGTCAACAGTCAACGACCCCGCAACGACACCTTCGACCTTCAAGCAGTCAAATTGCGTCAACGCAAGCAAATCCAACGACCCAGATCCAAGCTTCAACAACCTCAACGGGACAACCTGCGCAAGGAGCAAGAAACATCGTTAGCTGCATGGCAAGACTAAGTGACTCTTGCGTCATGGATTCACCACCTCATTACTCACCGGAAGAACAACTCGACAACACCACACCTCGTCGCGAAGCACTTCAACCAAATCCGACATACGCTGCCATCGCCCAAAACGAGCCATCCGGAAAAGACACGTGGTTCTTGGACAGTTGCTGCGGACAACACATGTGTTCTTCGGGACGCTTCGTACAGAGAGAGTATCAGCTTCAACGAGAGGTCGTCATCACCGTCGCCAATAATCAAAACCTGTACACACGACGACAAGGAATTGTACAACTTCAGTCACGGGAGACAAACGTCATTCTGCAAATGTCCAAAGTTTTAATCGCAGAAGGCCTCGGATACAACCTTCTCAGTGTGAGTCAGTTGATGGCGAAAGGCATCCACCTCGAAGCAGACAGCACTACCCAAGAATTCAAGCTGTACCACGGGAGAGGAGGTCTTTACATCGGGAAGGCAATCCTTAAAAACAACGTCTTCGTCTTGGACTTCGTTCCTGATCTCGGCACCGCTGACAGTGACGCCATAGTCAACTTTACCAACTGGACACACCCTCCGGATCTTGACCCCGACTTCAGTCCAGGCGGCTTCTGGTATTCACATACCATTCCTGAAACAGAGAGAACAAGAGCATTAGCAGCGATTCAACAATCGGCAGCAGCAGAGACAACGTCGGCAGCAGCAGAGACAACAACAGCAACAGCGACAACGACGACACCAGTCGCCGGTCCTTCAACGACGGCGCTCTTCAACGACGATGCACCACCAACACCTGCACAACAGCTTCAGCCAGCACCACGAGAATTTCATCACAGTCCCAACTTCACCACCGGTCTCTACTCCAACTCCGACATGTATCAGCGCTCACCCGGTCATCGCGCCAACGAAGAAATCTGGCACGCAAGAATGGGACACCCAAGCAACACTGTGTTAAACAACACAATTCGAGCAGGAGTACTCGACAAGGACTCTCTGCTTTTAACAGACGGCAGAGAACTTCAGCGAGCTCGAGGAACATGCTTCACCTGCCCCGAAGCTGACTTACCGCATCAGCCCTTCGTTTCGCATCACAACCCAAGCGCACCTGCATATGCACCACTCGAGAAAGTATACAGCGACATCTTGTACAACCGCGAACCCGGACAAAACGCGTATAACTACACCATCACCTTCATCGACGCCGCTACACGCTACGTCTGGCACCTAAACTTACCAAGTCGCGACATGGCTTTCGAGGCTTTCGTGGCATGGCTTCCAGCAGCAGAACGGGAATCGGGAGCTAAACTCAAAAGCTTCCAATCAGACGGAGGAGGAGAATACTCGTCACAGCGATTCAAGCAGTACCTGGCGGAGAAGGGAATCAAGAGACTCATCTCCCTTCCCTACGCCCATCAACAGCAGGGTGTAGCAGAAAGGATGAACAGGACTCTGCAGAACACCATGCGCAAACTGTTACGTGGCATGCGGCTACCCAACCACCAGTGGCCCGAAGCAATGGACCACGCCGTGATGCTGCACAACTTGCTTTCTTCGTCGTCACTCCCGAACAACACATCACCGCATCTGCTGTGGACAGGAAAACTGGGCAGCACAAAAATGTTACGAGTCTTCGGCTGCATGGTACAGTACCGACCCCCATCTGCACGAGCCGGCCGATTCTCCCAACGCGCACAGTGGGGACTACACCTGGGCATCGAAAAACATTACAACGCATGGAAGATCTTCGATATCAACAGCAAAGAAACAGTAGCAGCACGTGACGTGATTTTCTACGAACGACTCACACTGCCAACGTACCTTGCCAACCTGGACGAAAATCGAGACCCCACAGGCGGCTTCCGTGGCGATCGAGCCTTCGCTTCGACAGAAGACGAAGCTGACTGGGACGAGCAGAATGTGGAAGGAGCCTCGGAAGAAGCCGGACCTCTTCCCTACTGCTCAGTGGACGTACCGATGGACGAAGAAAACCCTCGCGAAAGCGTCAACGCCGAAACTTACTACCACTTCGCCGACAACGGTTACGTTACACCTGCTGAAGTCAACACCAACGAAGCAGAACGCATAGGGCCCAACTTCGCACCCGATCCAGAAACTGGAGACGAAGCAGTCTATCCCGAGGACACCACACTCCCCCGCTACACACAGAGCGGACTCCAAATCCTTGGTCTCGTCACCGCGGTCCACGGCGTCAACATTCCTAAGGAGCCTGCGACAGTTCAGCAGGCTCTGGGGGGGGAGCATAAGGAAAAATGGCGCGAAGCCATGGACAAGGAGCTGAAGGCATTAGAGGAACGCAACACCTGGAAAGTCGTTCCCATCGGTGTAGCGCGAAACAAGACCATTCTTACCGGGAAATGGGTCTTCCGTGTGAAGACGAAGGCCGACGGCACCATCGACAAGTTTAAAGCACGATGGGTCGTTCGCGGCTTTGACCAGGAACATGGACGAGACTTCACCGAAACCTTCGCTCCGGTCAGCCGCCACACTTCACTTCGAATTCTTCTCGCCATCGCCGCTATGAAGAAAAAGAAACTGCGCCAAATCGACGTCGCAAACGCTTTTCTCTACGCACCGGTCGATGCAGAGATTTTCGTGGAACTACCGCACGGCTCTAATACAAATTCCACGCACGTCTGCCAGCTACTAAAATCGCTTTACGGGATCAAGCAGGCACCGCGACTGTGGCAGCAGTACCTGCATACTCGTCTCATCCGCATCGGCTTCAAACAACTCCCGCACGATCAGGGCATGTACCGCCTCACGAAGAACAGCGACTACATCTTGCTAATTGTCTACGTGGACGATCTTCTCTACATCGGCTCTACCGACAGCATCACCACCTGGTTCGAAGGGGAGCTGCAGAGGGACCTCACCCTCACTGTCTCATCTACCGTCACACAGTATCTCGGACTTAACATTCGAGAAGATAACGACGCGATCTACCTCAGCGCCGAAAAGTACGCCGACGCCATCGCCAAACGATTCGGAATTACGCCAGCCGCGATTTCAACACCATACCGCTACACGACAGGAGCCGATAAGGAATCTACCCCACTTAAATCCGCCGGCATACGCAACTATCAGAGGAAGCTAGGTTGCCTTCTCTTCGCAGCCGTCACTTGCCGACCCGACCTATCCTACTCCGCAAGCCAGCTCGCCACTTATCTCAAGAAGCCTGAAGCAGAACACCTGGCGGAACTTGACCGCGCTCTGCACTACTTTATCAGCACCGCAATGATCGGCTTAACTTATCACAAGAACGCAACTACACCAACCAAGCTAATCGGCTACGTCGATGCCGATCACGCCGGCGACACTGACAACAGACGCTCACGCACCGGCTACGTCTACCGCCTCGAGCCTATCGGTCCTATCTCCTGGCAGTCAAGCAAGCAGGAGTTAATCGCGCTATCTTCGGCTGAAGCCACCAAAGAAGGACTCTATCGCACTCTGCTCAGCCACCAAAGAAGGACTCTATCTTCGCGAGCTACTGGAAGAAGCGAAGTTAGCCGAGTTACCCAACTTTAACGTGTTCTGCGACAACCAGTCAGCAATTCGCATCGCCAACAAGAACGGCTTCGCGAACAGGACGAAACATATTGCCCTACGTTACTTCTTCGTGAAGGACGAAATCGAGAAGGGGAGACTCGAGCTGTCATACTGCCCCACATCCGAGATGGCAGTTGAGTACTTGACCAAGAAACTCGGAAAGCAAAAGTTCGAGTATTGCATGCTGCTGACTGGACAAGGCCACGTCACCAGCAGCGACACTCCAGAAGCGAAGGGGAGTGTTGGAAACAATAAGACCTAAGCGCTTCAGTCGTGTCGAAAACACCGCATCAGAAGCGAGGCAAACTACACCGAAGCACCCGCGAGTCAACCCTCGGGGGTTGAAGAGGCTGCTGGAGGTTACGCGAAGGTCAAAGGTCGCTGACCTTTGACCCGACAAGTACAGCGCGACAGTTAAGGACATACAACTGACTCGTTACAGAGCAGTTGCCCGAGTCGTACTGTATCGAACCGCAACAGCAACAGTAAAAGTAGTTATAACCGTATCCTTTGATATTCCTTACACCACTATATATTCTTGTACTTTCCTGTTATAATTAATACTTACTTTGCCCTCACATACTAGCGCAAGGTGGTTCACAATTACTTCACTAAAAGCTTCCGCTATTACAATTGTCCTACCCAGAGTTCTCCCCTGAAAAGATCCTAAGGGGCTATCTCAGCCCAACAATACACAACAAATCCAACTCATTCGCACGCTCACACCATGAACCCCAGTGCCGCACAAACCCCACCGGCTGTATCAAGAGCTGACACGACAAAGACGGTGTGGGCGAGGGCAAACGCCATGAGGCGGCATGAGATCAGCAGCACTGCCAGGTGGGTAGGGGGAGGGGGACGGGTGGGAACAGGGGGAGGGGGAGGGGGAGGGGGAGGAGGGGGGGGGGGAGGGGGAGAGGGAGGGGGGGGAGGGGGAGGGGGTGTCACGTATTTCGGCTGTATCAAGAGCTGATACTCCAAAGGGGAGGGGGAGGGGGAGGGGGAGGGGGAGGGGGAGGGGGTGTCACGTATTTCGGCTGTATCAAGAGCTGATACTCCAAAGGGGAGGGGGAGGGGGAGGGGGAGGGGGAGGGGGAGGGGGAGGGGGAGGGGGAGGAGGTGTCACGTATTTCGGCTGTATCAAGAGCTGATACTCCAAAGACGTGTTAGAATCTAGCAGCAGGAATGTGTGAACTAGTGGCATGCAGGAGTACAAGTAGTAAACCCTAATTGGGCTGTACCCCATATGGGCTACCCCACTACAGCCTAGACAATATGTAGCATATATGTTTGACACACCCCCATAGGCAAAGTGGGGGAGAACAAGGGGTCAAACGACCAGTCAAGAGAAGCAAAGCAAGCTCAGGGTGGATCTCAACGTCACCACACATTCTGAGCACAAGCAAAGGGCCACAAGGCCAGTCCACATGCAGAGATATATATGCAACAATAACAGTACAGTGATGACTACCTAGCAAGAGCAGGCATGCATGTATATATATAGATCACAGTACAAGCAGAGACTACAACAAGTGTGGAAACGTAGGCACAAGGCCTAACAGGGTACAAAAGCGCTGATGATCACCAGACGGAAGTGCCTTGGTGAATATATCAGCAGTGTTGGCCCGAGTGGCCACGTGACGAAGACGAAGCTGGCCTCGCTGCTGCAACTCTCGAGCCAGGAAGTAACGCAGAGCAATGTGCTTCGTTCTGTGCTCCAGTCTGTGCTCCTCACACAAGGCAATGGCGGCCTTGTTGTCGACGTACAGCACTGGAGGAGAACGAGGCTGCTCCCCCAAGTCAGTCAGCAGGTAGGTGAGCCAGCGTAACTCCTGTGCAGCCATGGCTGTGGCGTAGATCTCAGCCTCACAACTGGAGCTGAGAACTGAAGACGAGCGTGTAGAACGCCACGAAACTGAACCAGAGCCAAGGCTGAAGGTGTAACCCTGCGACGACCGCTGAGTAGCCAGGTCGTCAACCCAAGAAGCGTCTGAGTGCCCAGTGAGGACAACTGGGCTCGTCCCTCCAAGCACTAGCCCCATGCCTGATGTGCTGCACAAGTAGCGCAGTACCCTCTTAGCAGCAGCCATGTGCTCAGGTCGGTGCCGACCAGGAGCCACGTAGCGAGCCAGAAGACCAAGAGGGTACGCGAGGTCAGGTCGAGTGCAAGTCATCAGGTACATGAGGCAGCCGACTAGCTCTGGGTAAGGACCACTCGGCTCTACGGACTCGTCCGAAGGTGGAGCTGAGAGCGAGTGACCTGTAGCCAGAGGAGTGGCCTGTGCTGAAGACCAGGTGAAGCCGAAGCGCTGAAGGACCTGCTGCACCATGTGTGACTGAGTCAGGGTGATGGTGCGGCGTGTGATCTGCAAGCCAAGGTAGCTGCGCAGCTCACCCAAGTCTGTGCACGTGTGTCTCTTCTGCAGCTCCGACTTCACGTGGGCGAGAGCCTCAGTGTCAGAAGTGGCAAAAACCAAGTCGTCGACGTACACGAGGATGTAGAACGGCGGCAGTGAAGTGTCGGTGCGCAGAAACAGCGACGGGTCAGCAGTAGAAGGCGCGAACCCAAGAGCCGCAAGCGTAGTCCTCAGTGTGTCGTGCCACTCACGTGGCGCCTGGCGGAGACCGTAGACCGGCCGCCGGAGGCTCCACTGGGTGCCAGGAGGGAACGACCCAGTGAAGCCCGGGGGGCGGCGCAGCCAGATCTCCTCGTGCAGGCTGCCCTGCAAGAAAGCTGTGCTGAAGTCAAGAGAGTGAAGCTCGTAGTCACGGTGAGCAGCAACATGCAGCAGCACCCGAAGAGTGGTCATCTTCGGGGTGGGGGAGAAGGTCTGGAAGAAGTCAACTCCCTCTCGCTGACTGAAGCCTCGAGCTACGTAACGCGCCTTGAAGACAGGCGGAGAACCCGGCGGCCGCTTCACCCTGAAAATCCACATGCCACTGACGATGTTCGCCCCAAGTGGGGGAACCTCGTCAACGTAGGTGCCTGTGGACTTCCAGGAAGCCATCTCTGCGTCCATGGCTGCCTGCCATTGAGAGGAGTAGGGACCCTCTATCGCCTCTGCGTAAGAGCGCGGAGTCGGGATGTCTAGTGCATCCGGGTCTCCCTCAGGGGCAAGTAGCGAGGACACAAGATGAGGTAAAGCAGCAGCAAGACACTGGAACTCCTCCTGCCTGTCCTCAAGGACGTCCGTGCTAAGAGCACACTCACCCCCGACGGACGGAGGACAGACAGACTCAGACTCAGCAGCAAGACTGGCCGTGCAAAGTCAACAAGCTCAGCGACCAAGGCAGACGCAGTAGTAGACTCAAACGACGGGTCAGTGACAATAGTGGCTAGGAGACGCGTGACAGTATGGTGCTCAGTACGAAACCGGTCAGACTCAGGGTCCGGAACGGCAGGCAGAGAGGACGTAGGAGGAGACGGCAGAGGAACAGGCGGCGGAGCAGAGGAAGGACAACGGACTACGAGGTGTGCGCCGGGGACAGCCGGCTGACGCGAACGAGGAACACGACGACCGGTACGACCAGGACGAGCAGGCGAAACAGGACGCGACGCAGGCTCACGACGCTCAGCAGGACTACCAGTCAGCTCAGTGTAAGGAGAAGGAGCAGGCAGCGGTGAGCCAGACTGTAACGGAAGACCAGTAGACGACGGAAGAGTAAGAACCTGACGAAGAACAGACGGCGGCAGAGACGACGGAGACGGCGGAGCGAAGAACAGTCGTGTCGGCGCAGCTGCACCAGTACCAGCAGCTCCAGCAGCTCCAGTGTTTTTAGTAGCAGCACCCCCAGAACCAGCACCTCCAGTCCCAGGGTCTCCAACCTCAGGGTCGCCAGCAGTAGCACCCCCAGAACCAGCACCTCCAGCTCCAGGGTCTCCAACCTCAGTGTCTCCAGCAGCAGCACCCCCAGAGCCGACACCTCCAGTCCCAGGGTCTCCAGCCTCAGTGTCTCCAGCACGAGCCCCTCCAGAACCAGCAACTCCAGCACCTCCAGTAGACAAAGGACCAGCACGACTCCGAGCTCCAGCAGCGCGACGCTGACGGCGACCGTACCAGTCCTGCAGCTGCTGTGGGGTGAGAGGCACACGTGGACGAAGGCGGCCACTCCAAGGAGACCGCGCAACAGCAGACTCAGAACCCTCAGCGCCCGCACCCCCAACGGCTCCAGAACCTCCGGTGTCAGTACCCTCAGCACCAGTACCTCCAGCGGCTCCAGAACCTCCAGCGCTAGCACCCTCAGCAGCTCCAGAACCTCCAGCTCCAGCGTCACCAGTACTAGGCCCTCCAGCAGCTCCCGAACCTCCAGCGCCAGCACCCTCAGTAGCTCCAGAACCTCCAGCGTCAGTACCGCCAAGCTCAGCACCCCCAGACCCCTCACACGCAGGCTCAGCACCACCAGGCTCTACACCCTCAAGCTCCGCACCCGCAGGCTCAGTACCCCCAGGCTCAGCACCCCCAGGCTCCGCACCCCTAGGCTCAGCACCCCCAGAAGTAGCACCCCGAGCAGGACCACTCTCAGTAGGACCTGAGTCACCAGTGACCTCAACCGGCGCAGTCAAGGGAGGAGGGTCTACCTGAGAAACACCTGAAGGAGCAGGACCGGGAGCGGGGAGGGGGTCTACCTGGGGAGCACCTGGAGCGAGGAAGAGCGGCGGGGGGGGGGAGCGGGGTAGTGCGGTAGGGGAAGAGACGGTAAAAGGGAACCGACTCGTCGAACGTGACGTCCTGAGACGCAAAGACACGGCGCGAGGTGGGGTGGTAAAACTGCCAACCAGGCGCGTCAGGGACAAAGCCAAGGAAGACACAGGGAACAGCGCGGGCGGAGAGCTTGTCCGCGGTGGTATCGCGGACAAAGGCACGAGCACCCCAGACCCGGAAACGCGACGCATCGCCAACCTTCCCCGTCCACATCAGTGTGGGCGAGGTCTCCGGCAAGGAAACACGGGGCCAGAGGTTGAGCTGATGCGCGGCGTACCGGACCGCAAACGGCCACAGAAAATGGGGGGCAGCCGCATGGATCAGGGAGGTACGAGCGACCTCCATGACTAAGCCAATGCGGCGCTCAGCAACCCCATTCTGCTGCGGAGAGGCCGGAAGCGTGAACGACTGGGTGATGCCGTGCTCCGCACAGTAGGCTGCCAAGAGGTTGGAGGAGAACTCACCACCTCTGTCAGAGTGCAGACGCAGGACAGGAAAGTCCGACCGGAACCGCTCGCGGAGCTGGAGACGAACTGCGCGGATCCAGGGGATCAAAACAGCAGGGACATCCGCCTTGCTCCGCAAGGGGAAGACCGTGGTGTAACGCGTGTAGTCGTCGACAACCAGCAGGAAGTACCGCTCGTGGCCCTGTCCCTAGACGCGGGCTGGGCCCCACACGTCCAGGTGGAGCGTCTGCAGTGGAGCCTCTGTGGGAGGAAACGAGGAGGAGTGAGGAGCGGCGCGCTGCCGCCCCTCGACGCAAGGAATGCAGGGCGGCGCAGGCGAGGGAGGGAGGGCAGGCAGAGACCTGGGGAGACCAGAGACCAGGGAGCGAGAGTGCATGCTACGCAGGCGAGGCAAGGAGGGGTGACCAAGGCGGTGGTGCCACAGGAGAGTGTCGTGCGACAAAGCGCGACACTCGTAGGGGGCCGCCTGCTGACCAGACGTAGACGCAGACGCAGCTACCTGAGGGGACGCAGTGGTCAGTGTGTACAGACTCGAGCCAGGTGCACGGGTGAACGTGGCCAAGTGCCGGCCCGTCCTAGCACACGTACAGTGAGTCACTCGCTGACTCGCAGGAGTGAACTGGTGAACCCCCCCATCCTGGAGGTCAGCTCCACTCACCAAGTTCGTAGAGAACGAGGGGAGGTAAAGACCTGACAGGAAGCCAGACGGGACGGCCGGACACGGCAGAACCGTGGAGTGGTGGGCAATGACTGGACCCCCAGAGGGGTCCGCCAGGGAGACCGGGACTGGCCGACTGAGCGGCGTGAGTGCGGTGCAGTCGCGAAAGAAGGAGCGGGAAGCTCCTGAGTCAAGGGTGAAGGTGTGCGAGACCGCAGTGGGCGCAGTACCAGAGAGAGCAGACTCACCAGCACCTGAAGCCACGGCCTCACCAGTACCTAGAGCAGTAGACGTACTAGCACCGAGAGCAGCAGCCTCACCAGCACCTAGAGCAGGAGACGCACTAGCACCTAGGGCAGCAGCCTCACCAGGGTCAGGCGGTACGCACAGGTAACAGGCACGGTCAGCACTAGTAGACAAGGCATACATGGCAGTGAGAATAGCATCATAGTCAAGCGCAAAGATATCTACCCTCTGTCCATGCAGCTCCAGCCAGGTGGGGAGCTCAGCCTCGTCGCCAAACACTGTGCGCCAGGCGTCGCTCAGACGGGCGAAGCAGCGGGACTGTGTGTGACCAAGCGTCCCACAAGGCTGACCAGTCCTAGCACCTGTGCGAATGACGTACGGGCAGCGAACTGTACGGGTAGACCTGCTACACTGAGCGTACCACTCCTGGAGCTGCCGAGGCGTAAGTGGCTTGTGTGGACGCCCCTGCAGCTGCAGCTGGCCACTGCTAGACGCTCCCAACTGACCAGCCCCAGGGCGACAGCTACGACGGCTACCGCGACAACCCCAGCTAGTATACCACTCACTAAGCTGCTGGGGCGTGAGAGGCTCGCGTGAACGTCGCTGGAGCTGCATCTGGCCACCTGCCAGTAGCAGTAGCAGCAGCAGCAGCGCGGGCAGGGCAGGCGTGGCAGGCAGGTAGGCAAGCAGGCAGGCAGGCAGGCAGGCAGGAAGGCAGGCAGGCAGAAAGGCAGGCAGGCAGGCAGGCAGGCAGACAGACAGGCAGGCCGGCAGGCAGGCAGTCAGGCCGGTAGGCAGGCAGGCAGGCGCGCAGGCAGGCAGGCAGGCAGGCAGGCAGGCCGGCAGGCAGGCAGGCAGCCAGGCAGGCAGGCAGGCAGGCAGACAGGCAGGCCGTCAGGCAGGCAGGCAGTCGCTCACCAAAGGCTGGGAGAGCAGGCGCTCACCGGGCGAGCAGGGCCGGCGCTCGACAGCGGCGACGTCGGGGCCGCAACACCGGCTGCAGAGCAGGGCCGAAGCAGCTGCAGGGCGGGGCCGCTTCAGCGGCAGGTCGGGGCCGTGGCAACTGCAGGGCGGGGCCGTGGCAGCTGCAGGGCGGGGCCGCATCAGCGGCAGGTCGGGGCCGTGGCAGCTGCAGGGCGGGGCCGCATCAGCGGCAGGTCGGGGCCGTGGCAGCTGCAGGGCAGGGCCGCATCAGCGGCAGGTCGGGGCCGAGGCAGAGGGCCGCGCGCGGCTCGGCGCGGGCTGCGCTGACAGCGCGCTAAGCTGATGCAGGCCGCGCGCGGCCGCGCTAGGCAGTAGCGGGCCGCGCGCGGCTCGGCGCGGGCTGTTGCGGGCCGCGCGCGGGCCGTGCGAGGCAGTAGCAGGCCGCGCGCGGCTCGGCGCGGGCTGCTGCGGGCCGCGCGCGGCTCGACGCGGGCTGCGTGGGCTCGGCGCGGGCTGCGCGCGGCAGCTGCGAGCTGCGCGCGGCTCGGTGCGGGCTGCGCGCGGCTGCAGCGGGCTGCGCGCGGCTGCAGCGGGCTGCGCGCGGCTCGGTGCGGGCTGCGCGCGGCTGCAGCGGGCTGCGCGCGACTCGGTGCGGGCAGCGCGCGGCAGCAGTGTGCTTAACGGTCTGCAGGGGCTGTGTGCGGGCCTGACGGGCGTGTAGAGGCGGCGCGCGGGCCTTACGGGCCTCTAGGGGCAGCGCGCTGGCCTAGGGCAGCAGGAGGCAGCGCATGTGCAGCACGTCACAAGGCAAGGCAAGGCAGGCAGGTACGTGGGGTAGCGCGGTAACCGCAGCGGTAGGTGGGCCCGAAAAAAACGGTCCTACGGACCTTAGTGCTCTGAAACCATGTTAGAATCTAGCAGCAGGAATGTGTGAACTAGTGGCATGCAGGAGTACAAGTAGTAAACCCTAATTGGGCTAACCCTAGACAATATGTAGCATATATGTTTGACAAGACGGGGCAGTTGAGGGCAAATGCGATGAGGCGGCATGAGATCAGCAGCACTGCCTGGTGGGTAGGGGGAGGGGGACGGGTGGGAACAGGAGGAAGGGGAGGGGGAGGGGGAGGGAGGGGGTTGTATCAAGAGCTGATACGCCAAAGACGGTGTAGTTTAGTGCAAAGGCCATGAGGCCACCTCATATCCGTAGGTTGTATTTTCTCTCCCCTCCCCCATCCCCACTCACACACACCATCTCATGCACGCACCATGCACCACCACCAACCCACCAGGAGATTGGGTGGCAGTGGCAAGCAAAATGCGACTGCACAAAAACATGACCCCGAGAAGAAGGGTTAGAGGAGTCATGGGCAGGGGCGGGAAGCAAAGCGTTGAATCCACACACACACACGCACGCACGCACGCACGCACGCACGCGTGCACGGGCGGAATGGGATGAGGGCGCCAGCTGCAGCGCCATCAGCGAATGTGAGGGCGTATGCTAGGCGGAGCATGGCTAGCAAGGGCCGTAGAGGAGAGCATCTGAGGGGGATGGGGCTTTGGGGGGGGTGAAGGGAGGAACGGGATGAGGGCGCCAGCAGCAGAGCCATCAGGGAACGTGAGGGCGTCTGCTAGGCGGAGCATGGCTAGCAAGGGTCGTAGAGGAGAGCATCCGAGAGGGATGGGGCTTTGGGGGGGGTGAAGGGAGGAATGGGATGAGGGCGCCAGCAGCAGCGCCATCAGCGAATGTGAGGGCGTCTGCTAGGCGGAGCATGGCTCGAAGCCCGTAGAGGAGAGCATCTGAGGGGAGAGTCAAGGCTGCATGGATTGCCGCTGCCAATGCTGCAACGGTTGTTGCTGCTACTCCCTGTGCAGCTGCTGCCTTTGCCCAGAGCTATGCCAGCTGCAGAGCCATGAGGGTTTTCGAGGTTTTGGAAGCTTTGAGTTTTTCTTGAATTTCTGGGAACAATTTCACACGCTTTGATCCTATTGCTTAGCGTTTTCTCAGAGTTTGCTGCTACTCCCGCTATGAATCTTCAGCTGCTGCCTTTGCCCAGAGCTATGCCAGCTGCAGAGCCATTAGCGAATTTGAGGGCGTCTGCTAGGCGGAGCACGGCTACAAGCACAGTCGAGGAGAGCATCTGAGGGGATGGGGGGGGGGGAGAGGGAGGGAGGGAGCGATGGAGGGAAAATGTTGAGGGGAAGAGCATCTGAGGGGATGGGGCAGGGGGGAGAGGGAGGGAGGGAGGGAGGGAGGGAGGGAGGGAGGGAGGAAAAATGTTGAGGGGAGGCGGGGTGCTGCTGAGAAACGAATTGATATGGCTTCAACCGTCTGCCCATGGTGCGCTAAACACAGCAGATAGGAAGGAGAGGGGGGATACCTTGAGCGAGTGATGTCGTCACATGGGGAGAGAGAGAGGTGACGTCATGTGACAAGGGTGATGACGTCACCTGAAGCAGAGTGATGACGGCGCAGGGGAAGTTGGAGGAGGAGAGAGCGGCCTTGTTGAAAATAACGAGTGTGACTGTAGGGAGGGGATGGAAAGAGCACATAGGCAAAGGTCCAAAGGAGAAAGGGGAAAATGGAAATGACCAGGGTAGACACAGAGAGTATCCGAATTACTCGAAATACCCAACAGCGCAACCCTAACTACCTCCGCCGATCATGTAAGAAACGGCGGCGAGCATCCCTGGCCGCGTCATGCCTTACCTGTCTCGCGACGAGCTTCTTAACCGCCCGTCGCGGCAGCAGATTCTACTTTTGCGGCGCATCAAAGCCCGCCGCGTCATGCGTTTCTGTCTCGCGTCATGCTTCTTAACCGCCCGTCGCGGGAGCAGATTCTACTTTTGAGGCGCCTCAAATCCCGCCGCCTCATGCCTTTCTGTCTCGCGTCATGCGTCTTGACCGCCCATCGCGGGAGCAGATTCTATTTTGGAGACGCCTCAAAGCCCGCTGCGTCATGCCTTCTCTCTCGCGTCAAGCTTCTCGACCGCCCGTCGCGGCAGCAGATTTTTGAGACGCCTCAAAGCCCGCCGCGTCATGCCTTTCTGTCTCGCGTCGAGCTTCTCGGTCCGCCCGTCGCGGCAGCAGATTCTACTTTTAAGGCGCCTCAAAAGCCCGCTGCGTCATGCTTCTCGACCGCCCGTCGCGCCCAACCGGGTACTACCCCCCAAACCCAATGAATAAAACAGTCGTAAAATGTTTCATCCAGTGGTAACCCGAACTACCCGACGCACGTAGACCAAACTCACCCCAGGCACGTAACCCTAACTACCTGCGCAGATCATGTACGAAACGGCGACGGGCATCCCTTTCGCGTCATATGCCTTTCTGTCTCGCGTCAAGCTTCTCGACAGCCCGTTGCGGCCGCAGAGTCTGCTTTCGGGACGCATCAAAACCCGCCGCGTCATGCCCTTCTGTCTCGCGTCGGGCTTCTCGTCTGCCCGGCAGATTCCGCCTCTCCGCGCGATGCGGCCTGTCAGATTGAGCGTCCATCTGACCTGAATCGCGGCGTTGCTACTGTAATTTATGTTAGTAATTGCAACACTAGTGGTGGAATTCGCAAAAGTCGGCACCCAATGGACAACAGAGAATGTATGGCGAGGATCGGATATCTAATCAAGAGCTAATGCGGGAAACCCGATAGTAGTCCCATCGAATAGCACTGCATTGGACAACAACAAGCGGCGCGAAGTGGAAAAATCTGCTGCCAGGCCGGAAGGGAGCCTGTGATTTTCGGGGGCTGGAATTCAAATCTCGAGGCGCTACTCTTTTCGTTTGGCCCGGTACATTTGGGTTCAGGGTAGTCGTTTAACGAACGTTATATTAAAAGCATTTTTTTCATGATATGAACAAAACGTCTTGATGTTTTAAAACTAAATGACATAATAACCAGGGCCTGTGCTAGGATTCAGGGCACCCTGAGCCTCCAGGGTAACTTCTGAAAATTTTCCAAAATGCCCTGATTCTTCATGGCAAAATTCTCTGGCCATCCTGAAACTTCAGGGCTCCAGCAGAAATACATCTGGATCATTCAGGGCTAAAAATAAAAGAGAGAGGAAGAGAGAGGATGGAGAGAGGAAGGCACAAAAGGTGCAGGTTGTTCACTGGTTTCACTTCTACTAGCTGAGCATAAACATTGGTTGGGGAGGGGTGGAGACATAACTAGCACACACACCACTAGCCTCCTTCCTCCCCTCTCCCCCTCTCCCCCCTGTCAGAGGTCCACTGGGGATCCCCGATGATCCTAGGGAAGGGTTACAGGCATGTCGGCCTGGGGGGTTATGGGCGCACTCACCCGCTATACAAACAAGCCCTTTTATCCCAGTGGTTAGTGGCTGGGATTCTGACATGGTATCAGAGCGAAGGTCTCGGGTTCGATTCCCGGTGTGTGCACCTCGGGCATCCCAGTGCGGGGGGGTGTCAGAGGTCCACTGGGGATCCCCGATGATCCTAGGGAAGGGTTACAGGCATGTCGGCCTGGGGGGTTATGGGCGCACTCACCCGCTATACAAACAAGCCCTTTTATCCCAGTGGTTAGTGGCTGGGATTCTGACACCCCCCCCACCCCTTCTCCCCTTCTACGAGCCAGGGCATCCCTCTACATTCACCCTAACGCTTCAGGGCGAAAGTTCACAGCCATTCTGAAATTCTAGGGCAAAACACATGGATCATCCTGGCGCCACAGGGTAAATTTCAGCGTCATTCTGAAATTCCAGGGCAAGCTGAAAACGCCACCCTGAAATCAGGGTAATCAGGATGTTTTGTCCTGATATCGTGGGCCCTGATAATAACAACACTACATCCAAGTCATAGTGGGCCTGCTTCAAGCACTTCAGAAATATGTTCATATGATTATATTTTATGATTATAATATGTGAGACACATATACGTGCGGTTGCATCGTACAACACAACACAGTCTTGGCGCGTATGGGTATATGTGAGGTATACCGTATGACACTGTCAAATGTTGTAGCCTGTAGTGAGGTTTGTCTTAGGGGGTACAGAAGTTAGGGTTTGCCATATGTACCCCAACCAACATCAATGCATCATCCATTCCTCATTCTGACATGGTATCAGTTAGGTTAGGATCCTGTGGGATCCCGTTTCTCCGTTCTCCGATCGTACCACCCGAGCCTGATCCTAGCTCTCGTTTCGCCCGTCTTGCCCGAGCCTAGTGCCGGCCCGATCTAGTCCCGTTCGTTCGTTACCGCTCGTTCTTCCTCCCGATCTAGCGTAGCCCGATCTAGCGTACCGCTGCCGGTCGCGCTGCGCTTTCCCCCCCTGATGCCCGTCGAGGCGCGCTTCCCCCCCGCTGCCGTCGAACCGCGCTCCCCCCCCCCCCCCCCCCCCCCCCCCCCCCCCCCCCCCCCGCTCCGCGCCCCCCCCGCTGCCCGTCGACCCGCGCTTCCCCCCGCTGCCCGTCGACCCGCGCTTCCCCCCGCTGCCCGTCGACCCGCGCTTCCCCCCGCTGCCCGTCGACCCGCGCTTCCCCCCGCTGCCCGTCGACCCGCGCTTCCCCCCGCTGCCCGTCGACCCGCGCTTCCCCCCGCTGCCCGTCGACCCGCGCTTCCCCCCGCTGCCCGTCGACCCGCGCTTCCCCCCGCTGCCTGTCGACCCGCGTTTCCCCCTGCTGCCCGTCGATCCGTCGCCCTGGCCCGCGCCCCAGCCCGTCTCCCCAGCTCGCGCCCTAGCCCGTCGCCCTGGCTCGCGCCCTAGCCCGTCGCCCAGGCCCGCGCCCCAGCCCGTCGCCCTGGCCCGGCGCCTTTGCCCTACCCGCGCGCCCGCCACACCTGACCTACCCGCCCGCTCTTGCCCGCTCTTCCTGCCCGTTCTCCCTTGCCGCTGCGCCCTGCTTTCCCTGCCAATTCCGTTTGCACACTATGGCGACCCCTCGCGTCCTTCGTTTCGATGCTGACGGTCGCCCGCTCGATTTCCCAGTCTGGCTTCTTCGCGCTCGCCGCCTGTTAGAGAGTCAGGTCCAGGCAGGCGAGACCCTCTGGGCGCACGCTACTGGTGCCCTCCCTGCGCCCCCCGACCCTACACCTTTAGGCCCTGCTCCTGACGACGCTGCTAGAGCCCTCTTTGCCACCCAGCGAGCTGACCAGACGGCTTGGACGTCGCGTGACGCTGCGGCCTGCATCGCGCTCAGTAGCCTCCTCCCTGAGTCTGAGGAGGTCCACTTCACTCAGGTTTGCACAGCTGCTGAGTACCTCACTGCGATTAAGGCCCGCTACTCTACTCCCGCTACTGTCTCTCTTGGCCGTCTTTTCCTCCCGTTCCTGTTTCCTGATCTCGCCTCTTTTGAGCGCTCTGCTGACTTGATCGCTCACCTCCGCTCGCTCGACGCTAGTTACCGCGCTGCTTGCACTGAGGCACAGCTTGCACTGCTTCCTCCTCCCATGGCGATTACTATCTATTTCATCGCCACTAGCCTCCCTGACCGCCTTGCCTCCGTACGTGACGCGCTTCTTCTGAAGCACCCTAGTGAGCTCACCGTCGAGGTCCTTGAGTCTGCGCTCAAGGACGTCGAGAGCAACCTTCGCTCGGTAGCCGCTGCCTCTGGTGCTGTGCCCCCCCCACTCTTCCACGGGTGCACAGTCCCGCAGTTACCCACCTTCACTGCCTCTCTTGCCACTGCCGCTACTGACGCGACTGCAGCTGCTGTTACGACTGCGTCGCGGTCCCGCGGCAGGGGGGGCAAGAAAGGCGGTTCTGGTGGAGGTGGTGGTGGAGGCGGAGGTAGCGGAGGTAGTGGGGGTGGCGTTGCGACTGGCGGTGGTGGGAGTGCAGGGCCTGGAGAGACCTCTCGTGCAGCGGCTGGTGACTCCACTGCGCCTGCTGGTGGTGGCGACGCCCGAGTTCGTCAGTCGCCTCCTGTACTGCCGGCCCCGGTAGGTGGAGCAGCGGCATGGTACCAGGCTCAGCGTCAGCAGCAGCTTCTGCAGCACCAGCAGCCCCTCCCCTCCCAGCAGCAGCAGCGGCAGCAGCTGGCTCCGGGGTCGGGGCTGCGTCAGCCCCAGCGTGGTGCGGCCTTCCCTCCCTGCACCTATCAGGTTCTGACAGGTGCTCATCGAGGCCACCCTTGTGGTCGCTTTCACCCCCCTGGTCAGTGCTTTGCTCAGCTCACTGACACGGTTCGTTTGGCCTACGGGGTTGGCGGTCCTGCCCTTGACTGGCTTCCTCTGGTTCAGCGTTACGGCTCCGCTCTGTGGGGCATGTCTGCTGAGCAGTTAGTTGATCTGATTGGTGCTCCTCATGCTATGTATGCTGTTGTTGACTCTAGTATATCTGACTCTGTTTACTCTGGTGTTGTTAGCTTAGGTGCTAGTCTTGCTCAGTTGCCTGTTGCTTGTGTAGGATCTTGTGTAGACTCTAAACCAGCGACTACCTCGGAGGACGCTTCGCTGTCGTTCACGCTGGACTCTGGAGCCTCACACTGCTTCTTTCGTGACAGCACGACACTTACACCACTTCCTGCGCCTGTTTCTGTGGCGCTGGCTGATCCCACTTCGGGACCAGTCACTGCGCGTCACAATACCACGTTGCCGTGTCCTGCTGCTCCCTCCGGGTCTCTCACTGGGTTTCACGTCCCCTCGTTCTCCCGGAACTTGGTTGGCGTGCGACCCCTCGTGAGTCAGCACGTGGGTGTGTGGTTTGAGCCTTATATGCCTCCAGTCTTTGGACCGGGTCCCCTGGTGTTGCGTCGAGGTTTCGTGTCTGGGGGTGCTTGGCTCTTGTCCGCGACACCTCCGCGGACAAGCTCTCGCCTCGCGCCGTTCCTTGTGTCTTCCTTGGTTTCCCTGAGGACTCCTCTGACTTCACCTTTTTCCCTGAGGTTCTTTGACTCCCGTGACGTCCGTTTTGAGGAGTCCACCCCCTACTACGTCAGGTACCCCAGTCGAGGTCTCCCGGTTCCTCCTCCCCCTCTCTTCCTGACTTCCGCTCCCCCTCCTGCTCCCCCGGTACAGCCTCCCCCCCCTGGTCCAGCCCCGTCAGGTGTGTCCCAGGCTACCCCTCCCCCTTCGGTAGCCCCTCAGGTCCAGCCCCCCTCCCCACAGTCTTCCTCGCAGCGTGCTGCAGACTCTGCGGGAGCCGGTGCTTGTGGAGAGGGCCCTGCAGGTGCTAGCTCTCGAGAGGTTGGTGCTGAGCCTGTTCCTGTACCGGTTTCTGGTTCTGGGGGTGCTGGAGTTGGAGCTGAGCTGGTGGTTGCAGAGGACTCTGTTCTTCCAGGAGCTGGTGCTGGTCGTGCGGGGTCTGGGGGTGAGGGTGACCCCCCTTCGGCTTCTGGTGCGCCTGGGTCTGGAGCTGGTGTTGGTGCTGACTCTGGGGGTGGTGTGCCTGGTGCTTCGGAGGTGGACTCTGGGGCTGCCGCTGCCCCGGACACTACTACTACCCCCCACCCCTACCCGACCAGGTTCCAGGCTCGTGTTCGCCGTGCTCGTGAGGAGCAGCTGGAGTTGGAGAGAGAGGAGCGAGAGTTGCAGCGGCACGAGGAGCAGGAGCGCCAGCGGCAGCAGCAGGAGCAGCAGCAGCAGCAGCAGCAGCAGCAGCAGCAGCAGCAGCAGCAGCAGCAGCAGCAGCAGCAGCAGCAGCAGCAGCAGCAGCAGCAGCAGCAGCAGCAGCAGCAGCAGCAGCAGCAGCCACAGCAGCAGCAGCAGCAGCAGCAGCAGCAGCAGCAGCAGCAGTAGCAGCAGCAGCAGCAGCAGCAGCCGCAGCAGCAGCAGCAGCAGCAGTCGCCTCCTCCTCCTGTCTCGGGTCTTCGGACCCTTGGTCTCCCCTCTCGCTCTCCTTCCTCCTCCCCCTCTCCTCCCGTCTCTGGTCCTCCGCTTCCTCCTCCTGACCCCTCTCCCGCTGTTTTCCCTCGTTCTCAGTCTTCGTTGTCCCCGAGTCCTTCTCAGACTTGGCCCTCTCGTCGCTCTCCTCGTGCTCGTCCCTCGTCTCCTGTTCCCTTCACTGACCTTCGTACTGCCTTACTTCGTTCTAGTCCACCTCGTCCGTCTCCGTCTGTGCTTCCGTCTCCTCCTGAGTCGGCCCTCACTGCGTCGCTCCCTACTCCTGTCACTGACTACTACCGCACGTACCGTCCTGTTCTCTCTCGTGTTCTCGCCTCTCTTGTTACTCACCCTCGTGCCTCTGTGTCCTCTGTCTCCGCTCTTACTGCCGCAGTCACTGACTTTGCCTCTACTCGCCGCCTTGACTACGCCACCACTCTTGTGGCTGCTCCTCCTACCAGTCCTCTGGCCGTCGGGGGTGTGTCTGCCCTTGGCTGTGACGCCCTAGAGGACAGGCAGTTCGAGCTAGAGTTCCTGGCAGCCGCTTCCCCTCATCTCTGTGCCATGCTCCTCGCCCCTGAGGGTGACCCCGACGCCCTTGACATTCCGACTCCTCGCACTTACGCTGAGGCAGTGTCAGGGCCTTGGGCCTCTCAGTGGAGAGCTGCCATGGACGCAGAGATGGCCTCCTACAGATCCACAGGCACCTACGTCGATGAGGTTCCCCCCCCTGGGGCGAACGTAGTCGACGGCATGTGGATCTACAGGGTGAAGCGGCCACCGGGATCTCCCCCGGTCTTCAAGGCGCGCTACGTGGCTAGAGGTTTCAGTCAGCGCGAGGGAGTTGACTTCTTTCAGACCTTCGCGCCTACCCCGAAGATGACCACTCTTCGGGTGTTACTACACGTAGTAGCACAGAGAGACTACGAGTTACACTCTCTTGACTTCTCCACTGCTTTCCTTCAGGGCAGCCTACACGAGGAGGTCTGGCTGCGTCGTCCCTCTGCCTTCACTGGCACCTTCCCTCCTGGGACCCAGTGGAGGCTGAGGCGACCTGTCTACGGTCTTCGCCAGGCCCCTCGTGATTGGCACAACACTCTCCGCTCTACCCTCTCTGACCTTGGGTTCCAGCCGTCTTCTGCCGACCCGTCACTGTTCGTTCGTCGTGGTTCCACACCGTTCTTTGTTCTGGTCTACGTCGACGACCTCGTTTTCGCCACTCCTGACAGGGTTGCTTTGGCAGACGTGAAGTCCGAACTGCAGAAGAGACACACGTGCACTGATCTTGGTGAGCTGCGCCACTACCTTGGCCTACAGATCACCAGGGACAGAGCCGCTCGCACCATTACACTCTCACAGTCACACATGGTGCAGCAGGTCCTTCAGCGGTTCGGGCTTCAGCACTCCACAGTACAGCGCACACCTCTCGCTGTTGACCACAGACTCACTGGTCCTTTTCCTGACGAGCCGTTTGAGCCTAGTGGTCCCTACGCAGAGCTGGTGGGTTGCCTCATGTACCTGATGACTTGTACTCGCCCGGACCTCGCCTTCCCTCTCAGCATCCTTGCGCGCTTTGTTGCGCCAGGGAGACACCGTCCTGTTCACTGGACGGCAGCTGTGAGGGTGGCGAAGTACCTAGCGACTACATCAGGCGTGGGGCTAGTTCTTGGAGGGCAGCAGTCTGTCGTACTCACTGGTCACTGTGACTCCTCTTACGCTGACGACGCTGAGACTCTCAGGTCTACTCAGGGGTACTGTTTCAGTCTGGGTTCTGGAGCTGTTTCCTGGCGTTCCACGCGCTCCTCTTCGGTCTCGACCTCTACAGCTGAGGCTGAGATCTACGCTGGTGCCATGGCGGCACAGGAGCTGCGTTGGTTGACTTTCTTGCTCGCCGACCTTGGTGAGCGGCCGAGCTCTGCACCGACCTTGTTCACTGACAACAAGGCGTCGATTCTCCTCTGTCGTGAGCCGCGACTGGAGAGCAGAGTGAAGCACATTCACGTCAGGTACTTTCTTCTGCGAGAGTTGCAGAGACGTGGACATGCTCGCTTCGAGTTTGTGGAGTCCGAGGCCAACACTGCAGACGTCTTCACCAAGGCGCTTCCGCCTTGTGACCACCAGAGGTGTTGTGTGCAGTTAGGCCTTGTTGACACAGGTTCTAGTCATGTGTAGGCTTGAGTTTATTGTCTGTTTTGCTTGTACTGTTGCTATACATACTTGTGATACCTTGGACTGGCCTTGTGGCCACTGTTGCTTGTGCTCAGAGAGTGTGGTGACGTTGTGATCCACCCTGAGCTTTGTTTTCTTTTGGACTGGTCTTGTAACCGTACACTGCTGTTTTTGATAGACACCCCTCACTTAGGCTATGGGGGTGTGTCAAATGTTGTAGCCTGTTGTAAGGTTTGTCTTAAGGGGTACAGAAGTTAGGGTTTGCCATATGTACCCCAACCAACATCAATGCATCATCCATTCCTCATTCTGACAGACACTACACAAAACGTGGCCTTTAGACACCCTTATTTTGCACTATGCTTACAGAGCTGAACCCATAAACCCCATAACTTGCAGCGACACATACCAGCAGTATGTGCGGTGCACCGTATGAGTAAGACACTACACATAAGGTGGCCTCTAGACACCCTTGATTTTGCAGTAAGTGTACAGGGCTGAACCCAGGAATCCCATGATTTGTCCAATGATATTGCCCTGCACAATCACATCCGATAGTGGAAGGAACACACATGTGAGCACAAATATCAAACAGCAACATGACAGAAGGGACCAAGCAAATGCTCCCATGAAAGAAACCCTTCTCATCTCACACACAATTCCCTTTCACCACAAGAAACACACAAAATAAACATTGTACTCACAGAAAAAAACCCCTTCCATGAAGGTAGGAAGAAATCTCTCCCTATACACGAATCCACCTTATTTTATCCCCCTTCTCATACAAATCCCCCTTCTTACACAAATCCCCCTTCTCGTACAAATCCCCCTTCCCCCATACCTCTCTCCCCCCCTCCCCTATGCCTCTCTCCAAAATGCCTCTCTCCCCCCCTCCCCCATGCCACTCTCTCCCATGCCACTCTCCCCCATGCCACTCTCTCCCATGCCTCTCTCCCCCATGCCACTCTCTCCCATGCCTCTCTCCCCCATGCCACTCTCCCCCATGCCTCTCTCCCCCATGCCACTCTCCCCCATGCCTCTCTCCCCCATGCCACTCTCTCCCATGCCTCTCTCCCCCATGCCACTCTCTCCCATGCCACTCTCTCCCATGCCTCTCTCCCCCATGCCTCTCTCCCCCATGCCACTCTCCCCCATGCCTCTCTCCCCCATGCCACTCTCCCCCATGCCACTCTCCCCCATGCCACTCTCCCCCATGCCACTCTCCCCCATGCCTCTATCACCCTTGCCTGCCACTCACCACATCAAATGGCAGGCCTCCAAAGAGAGCCCAACCGATCCCAACCGTTCCTAAATCCTGCAAACACCAGTCCGAAGGGGGAAGTGAGCATGCAGTAAGTGCATGTACGTTAAAAGCTGTGCTGTTTGATTGGTACTAGGCTTGCGACTCCTTGACTTCCCAATCAGAAGAGGGAAGTGAGCATTTGGTAAGTGCATGTAGGTTGGAAACTGTGCCCTTGATACTAGTTTGTGAACCCCCCTGCTATTTCCAGTCAGAAAGGGGAGGGGGGGAGCACAGTTTAGAACGTGAAAATTTGCTGTGAGGATTCAACTCTAGAGGCCCATAGAAACCATCGCTAAGCTTAATTGAAAACAGCAGCCAATGTTACACTTGTAGACGTTACCACACTCCACCACACCTTAATGTTACCACCACACCACACACGTTGATGCTACGGCCACGCACCTTTAGATTGCCGCACATGTTTTGAGTGAGCGCAGAGTTGAGAGAGGTGTTGAGAAACACAGTGTATTTGACACACCTTGATGTTACCACACTGCACACCTTGATGATACCACACTGCACACCTTGACGTTACCACACTGCACTCCTTGATGATACTGCCACGCACCTTGATGTTACCACCACAGTGCAGCTGGCGAGGGTAAGGACACCTCTCTCTACCATGCGTGTTGTTCCACTGGTTACTAATGCCTACCTTCAAGTTGCCACACATGTTTTGAGTGAGGGCAGAGTTGAGAGAGGTGTTGAGAAACACAGTGTAGTTGAGTGCGAAGGCCATGAGACACGACATGGAGAGCACCACCTGATGGATTGGGGGGGGGGGTCGGGAGAAATTGGGAGAGATTGCAGTGGCTGATTAGGCTAGTGAGAAAGAGAGGTGTTGGGAAACACAGTGTGGTTGAGTGCGAAGGCCATGAGACATGACATCGACAGCACCACCTGATGGATGGTTGGGAGGAATTGGGAGAGATTGGGAGAGATTGGGAGAGATTGCAGCGGCTGATTACGCTAGTGAGAAAGAGAGGTGTTGAGCGCGAAGGCCATGAGACAATGCACCGACAGCACCACCTGATGGGTGATTAGGAGCAGGACAGGAAAGGGGGGAGGGGAGGGCATGTTATGAAAACATAGCGCAATGCGGTTATAGCACATCCTGCGGTGTTTAAGACAGTGTAGCTGAGTGCAAAGGCCATGAGGCAAGACATCGAAAGCACTACGTGAACGGCAGGTGGGTGAGGGGTGGGAGGGAGGAGTGGGGGGAAGGGGTGGAGGGAGGGGTGGGAAGGAGGGGTGGGAAGGAGGGGTGGGAAGGAGAGGTGGGAAGGAGGGGTGGGAAGGAGGGGTGGGGGTGATGTGGGTGCTTGTATCCTGATTGCATCACGAGCTGCCAAAGATGGTGTAGTTGCGTGCAAAGGCCATGAGACAACACGTGATGGGATGGTGTGTGGGGGGTATGTGGGTGTTTGTGCTCTGATTGCAACCGCCAACCCACAAGGAAAGCAGGGTCAAGCAGCGCAGGGAATGCAAGCGCTCGTTGAATCTTCCCCGAGACGAAGGTCCAGAGGAGAAGAAGATGGGGGGACGCAGAGCAAACCAGTCAACACACACATGCACACACGTGCACCATGCACCACCCAACACCACTCCACCCGCCGCCAACCCACCAGGAAAGCAGGGTCAAGCAGTGCAGGGAATGCGAGCGCCCGTTGAATCTCCCCCGAGAGAAACGTCCAGAGGAGCAGCGCGGGTATGCAGTTGATTCCTGGCAGGTGGAGAGGCAGATGGAGTGGGTGGTGGGGAAAAAGAGAGGGAATGAGACACGGGCTCAAGTGAATCTCCCCCGAGAGGAACGTCCAGAGGAGCAGTGCGGGTATGCAGTTGATGCCTGGCAGGAGGAGAGGCAGATGGAGTGGGTGGTGGGGAAAAAGAGAGGGAATGAGACACGGGCTCAAGTGAATCTCCCCCGAGAGGAACGTCCAGAGCAGCAGCGCGGGTATGCAGTTGATTCCTGGCAGGTGGAGAGGCAGATGGAGTGGGTGGAGGGGAAAAAGAGAGGGAATGAGACACGGGCTCAAGTGAATCTCCCCCGAGAGGAACGTCCAGAGCAGCAGCGCGGGTATGCAGTTGATGCCTGGCAGGAGGAGAGGCAGATGGAGTGGGTGGTGGGGAAAAAGAGAGGGAATGAGACACGGGCTCAAGTGAATCTCCCCCGAGAGGAACGTCCAGAGCAGCAGCGCGGGTATGCAGTTAAATCCTGGCAGGTGGAGAGGCAGATGGAGTGGGTGGAGGGGAAAAAGAGAGGGAATGAGACACGGGCTCAAGTGAATCTCCCCCGAGAGGAACGTCCAGAGCAGCAGTGCGGGTATGCAGTTGATTCCTGGCAGGAGGAGAGGCAGATGGAGTGGGTGGAGGGGAAAAAGAGAGGGAATGAGACACGGGCTCAAGTGAATCTCCCCCGAGAGGAACGTCCAGAGCAGCAGCGCGGGTATGCAGTTGATGCCTGGCAGGTGGAGAGGCAGATGGAGTGGGTGGTGGGGAAAAAGACAGAGGGAATGAGACACGGGCTCAAGTGAATCTCCCCCCAGAGGAACGTCCAGAGCAGCAGTGCGGGTATGCAGTTGATGCCTGGCAGGAGGGGATGCAAGCAAGAAAGGAGGAGTCAGGTGAAAAATGCCGGGCTCTAGTGAGTCTCTTGAGCCTGGCAGAGGTGGTAATGGTTGAGCATGCTCTTATGTTGACAGCACATGCCATGCAGACTCACCATTGGACCACATGAGGCGGAACCGAAGCTATTTAGGCCGGTGGCGTTGCCTAGCCACGGAATGAGAGTGAGGAAAGCCAGTAACCACAGACGCATGGCACACCATTGCAATCAGCACTCACCATTGGACCACATGAGGCCGAAGCTGTTTAGGCCGGTTGATTTGCCTAGCCGCGCGATAAGAGTGAGGTACAGAGCGGTGGTGATGTTTGACAGGAGAACGACAGAGTAGCCGTAGGCCTCGAATGAGAAATCCCTCACTGCTGCCACGAGTGCTCCTATTACAATTACTGCCACACTGAACGGCAGAGAATGGGGAGAAGAAGAGAGGTACAGAGCGGTTGTGATGTTTGCCAGGGGAGCAATTGGATAGCTGTAGGCCTCGAATGAGAAATCCCTCACTGCAGTTTGTAAGGAGGGTAACCCACCCACCTGACGAGCGTGTAGGCGGAGTGCTGCTTGCTCGCTAGCAGCCGCTTTGTGAGGAGAGTGAAGGCCACTGTGGTGCACTCAAGTCAGCCCCACACACAGGCGCATGCTGTGAGTAGGAGGAGTGTAAAGGAGTGTAGTGTAGTGCAACCCTCAGGCCCACCTGACGAGCGTGTAAGCCGAGTGCTGCTTGCTCGCCAGCAGCCGCTCTGCCATGAGGGTGAATGCGACCATGGTGCGGTGCGTG
Source organism: Closterium sp. Yama58-4 (assembly GCA_947470075.1). Lineage (NCBI taxonomy): Eukaryota > Viridiplantae > Streptophyta > Zygnematophyceae > Desmidiales > Closteriaceae > Closterium > Closterium sp. Yama58-4. The sequence goes on along the minus strand of CANIUD010000409.1, from coordinate 257,323 downwards.
TGAGTCCACCAGGGGTGTAGAGGAGTGGGTGTAGTGCTACACTCAACCTCACCCACCTGACGAGCGTGTAGGCGGAGTGCTGCTTGCTTGCCAGCAGCCGCTCTGCAGTGAGGGTGAAGGCCACTGTGGTGCGCCTGAGAGCCGTGTACATAGGGACATTCACCCCTCTTATGCTCGCCATGCTGATCACCTGTCATCGGAAGGGAATACATTGTGTGGGATACACAAAGGCTGACGGTGAGCCGTGTGGTGCGCCTGAGAGCCGTGTACATGGGTACGTTGACTCCCCTTATGCTCGCCATGCTGATCACCTGGGAGTGGGAGTGGTGGGATTGGGAGTGAATGGAAACACAGACACACAGACACACATGTAAGGGTGACGGCGACTGGGGCGTGCAGCACAGTGCCGTGTACATGGGCACGTTCACCCCCCTTATGCTCGCCATGCTGATCACCTGGTGTCGCATGATCACACACGCAACAGACACCACCAACAGAAACACGCGAGGATGAGAGTGAAGGCCACTGAGCCGTATACATGGGTACATTCACCCCCCTTATGCTGTCAAACATGGGTACATGGGAGTGGTGGGTTTGGGAGTGAATGGAAAAAAGACAGACACACATGTAAGGGTGAAAGCCACTGGGGTGCGCAGCACAGAGCCGAGTACATGGGTACGTTCACCCCCCTTATGCTCGCCATGCTGATCACCTGGGAGTGGAAGGAAATATATTGGGTGAGATACACAGTGGGTGACGTGACGGGGTGACTTTTGAGTCGACGTCACAGTGGGTGACGGGGTGACTTTTGAGTCGACGTCACAGTGGGTGACGGGGTGACTTTTGAGTCGACGTCACAGTGGGTGACGGGGTGACTTTTGAGTCGACGTCACAGTGGGTGACGGGGTGACTTTTGAGTCGACGTCACAGTGGGTGACGGGGTGACTTTTGAGTCGACGTCACAGTGGGTGACGGGGTGACTTTTGAGTCAACGTCACAGTGGGTGACGGGGTGACTTTTGAGTCGACGTCACAGTGGGTGACGGGGTGACTTTTGAGCCGACGTCACAGTGGGTGACGGGGTGACTTTTGAGTCGACGTCACAGTGGGTGACGGGGTGACTTTTGAGTCAACGTCACAGTGGGTGACGGGGTGACTTTTGAGTCGACGTCACAGTGGGTGACGGGGTGACTTTTGAGCCGACGTCACAGTGGGTGATGGGGTGACTTTTGCGTCGACGTCACAGTGGGTGACGGGGTGACTTTTGAGTCGACGTCACAGTGGGTGACGGGGTGACTTTTGAGTCGACGTCACAGTGGGTGACGGGGTGACTTTTGAGTCGACTCAAAAGTCACAGTGGGTGACGGTGACCTCTGTGGTGCGCCAGAGTGCCGTGAATTGCTGTAGGGTCTTTTTGAGCATTCCCGGGCGAGGGTTTGCAGAGGCACGAAAGCACAGCGACCGCCCCTGATGCTCCTCCCTCCCTTCCCTCCCTTCCCCCTCGTCCCTCCCGTCCCTCCCTTCAACGCACCAAGTTGAGCATGTACGCGAGGGAGAGAGGCAGCACTTGGGCGAGTGTTTGCAGGGGCACGAAAACACTGTGCCCGCCCCTGCTCCTCCCTTCCTCCCTCCCTTCCCTCCCTTCAACGCACCACGTTGAGCATGTACGCGCGAGAGAGAGGCAGCACTCGGCCGAGAGTCTGTAGAGGCACGAACGCACTGCGCCCGCCCCTGCTGCTCCTCCATCCCATCCCTCCCATCCCGCTCTGCCCCCTCCCTCCCTTCCTCCCGGTCTACAAGGAGAAGCACGTACCACGTTGAGCATGTACGCGAGGGAGAGAGGCAGCACTCGGCCGAGCGTAGACAGAGGCACGAAAGCACTACTAGCCACGTCGGGTGTTGCGGAGCTGTCCGCGAAGGTGAGAACGCCTGCCATGCGCAGCACGGCTAGGAGCGCCGTGGAGGAGAGAATCTGAGGGGGGAGGGAGAGGGAGGATGGGGAAGAAGTGAGAAGAGCCACGTCGGGTGTTGCGGAGCTATGGGCGAAGGTGAGAACGCCTGCCATGCGCAGCACGGCTAGCAGGGCCGTAGAGGACGAAGGTGGAGAGGGATGGGGAAGGGGGGAGAGCGGAGCATGGTGAGAGGCGCGAAAGCACTACTAGCCACGTCGGGTGTTGCGGAGCTATCAGCGAAGGTGAGAACGCCTGCCAGTCGCAGCACGGCTAGGAGGGCCGTAGAGGAGAGCATCTGAAGGTGGGAGGGCGAGGGCAGAGAGGGATGGGGAAAGAAGGGAGAGAGGAGCATGGTGAGAGGCACGAAAGCACTGCTAGCCACGTCGGGTGTTGCCGAGCTGTCTGCAAAGGTGAGAACGTTTGAGAGACGCAGCACGGCTAGCAGCGCTGTGGAGGAGAGCATCTGGAGGTGGGAGGGGGGAGAAGGGTGAAGAGCCACGTCAGGTGCTGCAGAGGAGTCTGCGAAGGTGAGAACGTTTGAGAGACGCCGCACGGCTAGCAGGGCCGTGGAGGAAAGCATCTGGAGGTGGGAGAAGGGGTGGAAGACGGAGGGAGTGGGGACGGGGTGCGGGAGGGAGATGGAGGGAGGATACTCATCAGCGAATGATAGAGTGTTTGCCAGTCGCAGCACGGCCAGCAGCGCCGCAGAGGAGAGCATCGGGAGGAGGGGGGGGGGAGAGGGATACGGTGGGGGTTACATTGCTTCCGCCTGCTACAGAGCCGTCTGCGCAGGTGAGTGAGAACGCTTGCCAGTCGCAGCACGGCCAGCAGCGCCGCAGAGGAGAGCATCTGGAGTTGGTGGGGGAGGGGGGGGGGAGATGAAAAGGGGAGAGAGGAGGGGAGGATACGCGTTAGATAATGAAAGAACGCTTGAGAGACGCAGCTCGGCTAGACGGGATGCAGAGGAGAGCTGTAGAGGGGGTCAGTGTGCATAGGCAAATACAGCAGAATACGCAAATACATGGGCTGCTGCTGTGCTGCTGTGTGGCTGCTGCTGGTGGTGGTTGTGAGAAGAAAAGTTAGAAGAGAAGTTGATGGATTGATTGAAAAGGATGGGGGGTTTACATAGGAGATGAGTTGGAAACTAGCCTAGGTGAACATTATTGGACCCCAACCAAGGAGTTGGGTTGGGAGATTATTGGTGGGGTCCAATAATGTTGGCCAAGTTGGAGTTGGGCCAACATTATTGGAGGGGACCAATAATTCTACCCATCCCAACCCTTGGGGTCCAATAATTGGACCAAGGTTGGGTTTCCAACCTACAAATTGGGTAACCCCTGCTTGTACACCCAAACTAAGTTTGGGTGCTTATCTCTAGCCTATCCTATAGCATATATGCAGGTTACAAGAGAGGAGATATTCTAACACAACCCCTTAACCTGCAGAGATGCGGAAAGGCTTGAGAGAAGCAACCCCTGAATCAAGGCGCGCCTGGGGGAGCGAGGCCAATGAGGCGGAGGAGAGCAGAGTGCGCGGGGCGAAGAAGTGCTTTGGTGAAGATATCCGCCAAATTGGCTTCAGTGGCGATCTTGCGGACGGCGATAAGATTCTGTCGGACGAGTTCGCGGATGAAGAAATAACGGAGCTCGATATGCTTGGAGCGACCATGAAAGACTGGATCCTGGGTGAGATGGATGGTGCTGGCGTTGTCACACCAGAGCGTGGGACAGCGCTGGGGGGCACCAAGCTCTGCCAGAAGAAAGCAGAGCCAGCGGGACTCTTGAGCGGCCATGGTGCCCGCATAGAGCTCAGCTTCGCAGGAAGAGAGAGCGATGGCTGAGGAGCGGGTGGAACGCCAGCTGATAAGTCCGCTGCCGAGGGTAAAGCCATAGCCTTGGGAGGAGCGGCGGTCTGGCTGATTGTCTGCCCAGGAGGAGTCACTGAAGCCCGAGAGAAGGGGAGGGGAGGATCCACCCAGTGTGAGAGCGTGATCCTTGGTGCCGCAGAGATAGCGAAGGACCCGCTTGGCGGCAGCCCAGTGTTCCTCAGTGTGACGGCCAGAGCCGACGAACCGAGCAAGGACGCTGACGGGGTAGGCGAGGTCGGGGCGGGTGCACATCATCGCGTACATCAGCGACCCAACGAGCTCGGCGTAGGGCCGGGAGGAGGAGGAGGGGGAGGTGGGTGGCGCAAGTTGGTGACCGAAGGGGAGGGGGGTGGAGACTGGTTTGGCCTGCGCCATCTCAAACTTCTCCAGGACCTGGCCGATGTAGTGGGACTGGGAGAGAGTGATGGTGCGGGCGGATCGATCACGGGTGATAGCCATGCCGAGGTAGTTCTGGAGGGGACCAAGGTCCTTGCACTTGAGTCGTTCCTGAAGTGACCGCTTCATCTGGTCCATGTCGGCCCTGGAATCCGCCAGCAGGATCATGTCGTCAACGTAGACCGAGATGAAAAAGCGACTGGGGGAAGAGCGGATGAAGAGGCTGGCGTCGGAGTGGGAGGGGGAGAAGCCAAGGGACTGGAGAGTAGCAGACAGCTTCGCATGCCATTCTCGTGGTGCCTGCTTCAGGCCGTAGACCGGTCGCTTCAGCTGCCAGACGGTGTTGTCGGGGAACGTAGCATGGAACCCGGGAGGTCGGCGGAGAAAGATGCGTTCGTGCAGTTCACCTTGCAGGAAAGCGTTGGAGACGTCCATGGAGTCAATCTCCATGTCGTCTCTTGCACCGATGTCAAGAAGGGTGCGTAGGGTGGCCTGCTTGACGGTGGGGGCGAACGTGAACCAGTAGTCCTCAGCCCAGGTCTGGGTGAACCCCTTGGCAACGTAGCGGGCTTTGTAGACTGGTTCTTCTCCCGGCAGCTGCTTGACTCGAAAGATCCACTTGCCCTCAACCAGGTTGGCGTCAGGAGGGAGGGGAACGTCAATGAAGGAGTTATTGTGGATGAATGCTTCACATTCCTGGAAGATGGCGGCTATCCACTTATCGGCGTCAGGGCAGGTGATAGCCTCTTGGAAGGTGGAGGGGACGAAGATGGTGGGAGCGGGGATCGCGCTAAGGAGTAGGGCGCCGAGGAGGTCAGGGGAAAGTACTGTGAGAGAGGGAGTGTGGCGCCGGACCATGGTGAACTCCTCATGGGAGTCCTCCAGTTGGTTGAGGGAGGGAGGAGACGGCACACCAAGGATGGGGTCAAGGGAGCGGGTGTGCATGCGAGGGAGGAGGAAGGGTGAGGAGCGGGCAATTGCCCTGCGCCGCTGCTGCTGCTGGTGCTGCTGGAACCCCTGCTGCTGCTGCGGCTGCTGTTGCTGTTGTGGCTGCTGCGGCTGCTGCTGCTGCCGCTGCTGGTGCTGCCCTTGCTGCTGCTGCGGCTGGTGCAGCTGTTGCTGCTGCTGCTGCTGCTGCTGCTGTTGCTGCGGCTGCTGCTGCTGCCGCTGCTGCCGCTGCTGCCGCTGCTGCGCGGCGGCCGCCGCCGCCGCCGCAGCCGCCGCTGCTGCTGCTGCTGCTGCTGTGATGGATGAGGAGGGGAGTGGGAAGGGGAGGGGGGAGGGGGAGCCGTGGAGTGTGCGGGGGAGGCAGGAGCAGTGGGATCGTAGACGTCGGCGGATGAAGGTGGCGGAAGCGGGGTGGGGAGGGGTGGGAGAAGGGGTGCCGCCGGAGGGAGGAGGGGAGGGAGGACGGTGTCGACCCAAGCGAGAGGACGTGTGGGAGGAGGGAGGGGGTCCGGTGGTGGAGAGGAGTAGTACGGGGTGGTCTCATCGAACACAACGTCAATGCTGCGGATGAGGCGACCAGAGGGAGGGTGAAGGAAGAGGTAACCAGGCGAGTCGCGGTTGTGTCCGAGGTAGACACACTCGAGGGCGCGAGGAGCGAGCTTGCCTTGGGTGCGGTCGGGTGGAGGAATAAGCACATATGCCTTGCAACCCCAGACACGGAGACCGGCAGCGTCAGGTTTGGTTCCTGACCAGAGCTCCGTGGGGGTAGCGGCAGTGTGTTGGGGATGGGAGTGAAGGTTGAGGAGGAGGGCAGCATGGAGGAGGGCATAGCCCCAGAGAGAGGGAGGGGTGGAGGCGTGAGCAAGGAGACAGCGGGCGATCTTAGTGATTTCGCGAATGCGGCTTTCTGCAACGCCGTTCTGCTGTGGGGAGTGGGGAAGAGTGTGGGTCTGTTGGATGCCATGGGTGGTGCAGTAGTGAGAGAGAGTGCGGTTGAGGAATTCGCCTCCCCCATCAGAGTGGAGGCGGCCGATGGGACGTTTGAAGTGGGTGCGGCATTGCTCTGCCCAGTTAATGATAATGGTCGGCGCCTGGTCTTTGGTGTGGAGGAGGAAAATGGAGGAGTAGCGGCTGTGATCGTCAACAAGAACCAACATGTAGCGATGGCCTTGGCGTGAGCGGGTGGGAGAGGGCCCCCAGAGGTCCATATGGACAAGGTCAATGGGTGCAGGAGCAAAGGATGGGTGGCTGTGGTGAGGAGATTGTTTGAGTTTGCCGTGGATGCCGGAGGGGCATGGGGGGGCTAGGGAGGAGGGAAGGGGAGGAAGAGTTGGAAGGAGGCTGTGAAGAAGTCGTGAGGTGACGGCAGTGCGGAGAGCGGCAAAATTCGGATGGCCGAGTCGGTGATGTAGGAGAACAGCGGGGTGGGAGAGATGGTCGGAGGTGGAGGGGATTGGAATGAGTGAGGAAGGGATGGAGGAGTGGGGAGGAGACGGAGTGGGAGGAGAGGGAGGGAGATGGGGAGGGCTGGTGGAGGTACCCGCACGAGTGGTAACATGGCAGGAGGATGGCCACGGAGTGCGGAGAGTGTAGAGGCGAGTTTGAGGGCAGAGGGGTATGCGGAGGAGGAAGCGGCCGGAGGCAGTGTGGTAAAGGTCACAGTAGGTGGCATTACCAGGATAGACGGCAGTGATACCTGCACCTTGGATTTCACGGTGGGAGAGGAGGTTGTTTCGGAGAGTGGGGATGTGGAGACCAGTTACCTTGCCAGAGGGGAAGAGTGAACAGGGGAGAGTGGAGAGGTGTGTGCATGGGATGGTGAAGCTGCTGTCAGCACCGTGAACTTGAGTGGGAGGGGAGAGGGGTGTGAGTGTACCAGCGTCTTTGAGGGCGGTCTCAGTGGCCCCACTGTCAAGGACAAAGTCCAGAGTGGGTGAGGAGGAGGAGGAAGACACTGAGTACTGGAAAGTGGTTTCATTAATGTTGGATGGGTACATGGAAGGAAGAGAGGGCGAAATAGCTATGTTGCCAAGGAAGCTCTCGTGAGTGAGAGGGGTGGCAGTGCTACTAGGGGGGGGTGGGGCACCCCAAAGGGGGGCAGGTGAGGCTTGAGCGGCCATGGCTGCTGTGCCAAAGTTCAACTGCTGCTGCGGCCAGGGAGGAGGGCTGGGTCCCCACTGTGGCTGGGGTCCTGACCCCCATGGGTGCTGCGGCGGCTGTGGGTGCTGCGGCGGCTGTGGCTGCTGCTGCTGCTGCGGCTGAGGGTGAAACAGCTGCTGTAACTGCTGCTGCTGCTGCTGCTGCTGCTGCTGCTGGAGGTGCTGCTGCTGGAGGTTGAGGAAGGGTGTGGGGGGAGCAAGGAGGCGGAGGTGGGCTGGGAGGTAGGCTGGATTGGTTTGGATATCGGTGGGGGAGGGGCGTGGGGAGATGTTGCCCCACTTTGGAGGAGTGCCAACGTTACCCCGCGCGTACCAGGCATCGTCGAGAGCCTTGAAGCACGTGCCAGGGGGATGGTTGGTCTGTCCGCAGGGAGTTCCAGCCCGAGGACCATAGCGGCGGACATAGGTGCAGGGAGGAAGCGTGCCAGGGCGACTCCCGCGACTTGCAGTGGGTCCACCCGAAGTGGTGGTGCCGTGCTCATCCCCAGTGGTGCCACCACGGTTGTTGCTGCTTCCCGAACCACCACCTCCCTTGCCCCCACCTCCTCCTTTGCCGTTGTTCTTTCCCTGCTTGCGAGGCTGGGTAGCGTTGAGGGAGGAGGAGGTGGGTTGGGAGGAGGCGAGGTTGACGATGGGTGTACGGAGTTTAACTTCGGTGTCGATAATCCACTGTTCAACGGAGGCGAGACCGGCCATGGGATTGGCTTCGGTAAAGGCGTGGAGGCGGGATTCGTAGTCTGGGGTGAGGTTAAAGAGGAGGCGGTGGATTTGAAGAGGTTCGGAGAGGCCGGCCTGGCGGGCTTCGAGGCGATCAGCTACCTCGCGCATGCGTCCGACGTAGTCGACTGCTCCGTCACAGGTGGCGAGGGTGATGGAAAAATACTCTTGGAAGAGGATGCCGACGGAGCTGATGTCGCGGCGCTCAAACATGGCATGGAGTTCTGCCCAGATGACCGAGGCACGGAGTTCCCGAGCCTGGAAGCGACGCATGAGGGAGTCAGGGAGAGCTCCAAGGAGAACGGTGCAGGCACGGGTGTCAGCAGCTGTCCAGGCGATGAGTCTGGGGGTGAAGTCAGCCATGTCGACCTTGTATTTGGCGACGACCTCGAGGTGAGCGTCGCGACCAGCAACCGCCTGATCATAGGCCTCAACTGCAGCATCGTACTCGGCTTTGCGGATGAGGTATTCACGGCGGCGTAGGATAAAATCAGTGTCCGCAGTGGCTTGGTCGGGGGTGATCTGAAGATCGGGTTCACGAGGAGGGTCGCCAGGAGTAGGAGGAAGAGGAGGAGTCTCGCCGGGGTGGGGAGGTTCGGTGGGGGGGAGGGCATGGGGGCGGCGGAGGATGACGTCAAGGACACGGTAGGGGGGAACCCATGCGTCGGAGAGAACGCGTCGGATGCTGCCGACGAAGGAGTGCCAGTTGACTGCGGACTTGTCCGCGGCGAGCTGGAGCTTATCAATGGAGGACGTGTCAATAGGAGGAGGGAGGGGGGCGGGGGAAGGTGCGGCGGTAGCCATGAAGGACGGCCGCGGGGGGACCCGCAGTGGTCACGGAGGAGAGGGAGGTGAGGCGGCGACGAGGCCGCAGAGGGGAGCGGAGCTGGCGGCGGCGGCTGACGAGGCCGCGGCGGCGCTAGCGTGGAGGCGGCGATGGGGCCGCGGAGAGGCGCAGGCGGCGGCGGCAGCTGGCGCAGCCGCGGCGGTACAAGCGCGGAGGCGGCGACAAGGCCGCGGGAGGGAGCGGCGCGAGCGGCGGCGGTTGGCGAAGCCGCGGCAGTGCCGGCGCGGAAGCGGCGACGGGGTCGCGGGAGGGAGCGGCGCGAGCGGCGGCGGCTGGCGAAGCCGCGGCAGTGCAGGCGCGGAGGCGGCGACGAGGCCGCGAGAGGGAGCGGCGCGAACTGCGGCGCTGGCGAGGCCGCGGCAGTGCAGGCGCGGAAGCGGCGACAAGGCCGCGGGAGGGAGCGGCGCGAGCGGCGGCGGCTGGCGAAGCCGCGGCAGTGCCGGCGCGGAAGCGGCGACGGGGTCGCGGGAGGGAGCGGCGCGAGCGGCGGCGGCTGGCGAAGCCGCGGCAGTGCAGGCGCGGAGGCGGCGACGAGGCCGCGAGAGGGAGCGGCGCGAGCTGCGGCGCTGGCGAGGCCGCGGCAGTGTAGGCGCGGGGGCGGCAATGAGGCCGCGGGAGGGAGCGGCGCGGACGGCGGCGGCTGGCGAGGCCGCGGCAGTGCAGGCGCGGAAGCGGCGACGGGGTCGCGGGAGGGAGCGGCGCGAGCGACGACGGCTGGCGAAGCCGCGGCAGTGCAGGCGCGGAGGCGGCGACGAGGCCGCGGAAGGGAGCGGCGGCGGCGACGGCGGCTGGTGGGGCCGCAGTGGCGTTGGCGCGGAGGCGGCGTCGAGGCCGCGGAATGGGGCGGGCGGTGGCGGTCGGCGGGACCGCGACAAGGCGAGCGCGGAAGCGGCGGTGGGGCCGCGAGCCGTGATGGCGTGGGAGGCCGTGGGGCTGCGAGGAAGGGAGTGCTTGAGGAGAGGGGGAGGGTGGCGAGATAGCCGCGGAGAAATGAGAAAGGAGGCCGGGGGTTGCGGCGGCCTTTGAAAAAAAACTAGGAGCGTAGGCCTAGGATTTTTAAGAGCTCTATACCATGTGAGAAGAAAAGTTAGAAGAGAAGTTGATGGATTGATTGAAAAGGATGGGGGGTTTACATAGGAGATGAGTTGGAAACTAGCCTAGGTGAACATTATTGGACCCCAACCAAGGAGTTGGGTTGGGAGATTATTGGTGGGGTCCAATAATGTTGGCCAAGTTGGAGTTGGGCCAACATTATTGGAGGGGACCAATAATTCTACCCATCCCAACCCTTGGGGTCCAATAATTGGACCAAGGTTGGGTTTCCAACCTACAAATTGGGTAACCCCTACTTGTACACCCAAACTAAGTTTGGGTGCTTATCTCTAGCCTATCCTATAGCATATATGCAGGTTACAAGAGAGGAGATATTCTAACAGTGGTTTGGGTTGGGTAGAAGTAGCCAGGTGGGGAGGAGAGCGTATTGGAGGGAAAAAACTTCAAGAAAATGTTCCAAGGTACTTTTCCAATGTAATGTTTCAAGGTACTGTTTCAAGTTTATGTTTCAGCGAAGAAAGAACAGCACATGAGAGAGGGGGGAGAGGAGAGGAATGGGGAGAGCGGCAACAGAAGCTCATTACACGAAGGAAAAGGACGACATGAAATGAGTAACTCGGTTTAACCTTCTCTCAATAAGGGTCAAGGACGAGAGGGAGAGAAGGGGGGATACCTGGAAGTGAACGATGACGTCACCTGAGGAGTACTAATGACGTCCGGGAGGGTAGTGATGACGTCACCTGAAGTAGAGAGATGACGTTGGCGCAGGGGAAGTTGAAGGAGGAGAGGGCGGCCTTGTTGAACATAACGAGTGTGACTGTAGGGGAGGTACGAGATGAGCACGTATAGTAGGGGAAGAAAAAAGAAGAAACGGGTAAGGAGGATGGTAAAGAATGAGTCACATATCGGTTGAACAATGGCGCAGATGACGGTACGACCTTGAACTGCTCAATCCCATCAGCTCAGATCACGGAGAGAATCCAAATGAACCGGAGTTATCGCATCTAACTTGAACCTCAAAGAGTGCGTCTCAGATGGCTGAGCGATGGTGTAGAAACACCTACATTGTTCAATCTCATCAGCTCATATCTAAAAAAAACTCCAAATGTACGTGAGTTATCGCACTCAAAACCCATGCCTTTTCGAAATAAGAAGAAAACGAAACGTATTATCGAACAGTAACCCGAAATAACCTGAAACAAGCCACCCGAACTACCCGAAGCGCGTCATCCGAACTATCCGAAGCGCGTAACCCGAACCACCCAGAACACGCAAGCCCGAACATTCCGAAGCACCTAGCCGTAGTAACTACCTGCGCAGAACATATACGAGACTGCGGCGAGCATCCCGCGCCGCGTCATGCTCCCATCCAGCTTCTCATCCGCCCGTATCGGCAGCAGATTCTGCTTTTGAGGCGCCTCGTCCGCCTCGAAACTCATCACGCGCCGCGCCTTGCTCCCTTCAACCTTCTCGTCCGCGGCCCGTAGTAACGGGTTCTGAATCGACTCATAGCTCGTCGCGTTCTGGATCGACTCGAAACTCACGCGCCGCGTGATGGTCCCCTCAGACTTCTCATCCGCCAGAACCGGCAACAGATTCTGCTTCTCCTCGCGATGCGCTTCATTGGATAGAGCGTCCATCTGGACAGAATCTAGGCAGCGCTATTGATGAAAGAGGCTGTCTAGAAAATAATAAAATCGCGATTGTACTTCGACAGTGGTGTTAGGATTCGCGATTGCTTTATTACTCGCAGTCGCAGCCAGCACCACTGAAAAAAGAAAAGCTGTTGCAATGCAATGCAACCCCGCCTGGCATCCATGGCGTCGACCACCGCCGGGGCCGGCAAACTATATGTAACACACACGAGCTGGTCTCGTTTCGCACGGAACTTCCACGATCCACATGCCTCCGCTCGATTTCCACGCTCATCCAGATTTTTCTTGCTCGAGCAAGTTTTTGACGACATCGGTCGACGCTGGTCGTACGTCGAACCTCGAAGTGCAGCTCCCACCCCAAGAGTCCAGCCAAGACGAGACTCCGGGACTGAGTGAAGATAAGGAAATGGTCGTGTCGTCGTGGATCGTGCGTGGCGTGAGAGAAAGCACGAGGGAATACTGTAGTGGATTGGGAGAAGCGCTCTGCTGGATCCCAAGTTGTGCTTGTACAGTAGCTCAGTCAAGGAGGACGGTAGCGCAGTCAAGAAGAACCGAACGATCGTGCGGTGGAAATGGGTTTACTGTGCCGTTGACGAGGTTGTTGGGAATGAAGTGGTTGGATATGGGTTCGCAGAAGCGGGATTCGCGAAAAGTTTCACGAAAGATAATGTGACAAGAACCAATGTACTGGCAAAAAGGAAGAACCGATCCTGTGATCGACTTTCAAAATAGTGCTGAAAGATGTAAATGCATTTCGCAGGTCTTCAATACGTCCGATCACCGAACAGGCGAGCGATCTTGGAAAAAACGGCTAGAGGTAACGCGTCCTGAGGCTTCGAGTGGTTTGGGAAAGTGGCATGCTTCGAGGCTCAGGACGGTTTCACACGGTTAAGCGGTTTTCAAGCAATGTACCCAAATTATTTAGGGCCTAGGGCGCGCAAGAATTCTCAACCTTAGGGTTGCATGTTTCGCTATCTCGTCCAGGTGTATGGTTTGTGCGACGTCGTCAACAAACCCAAACGGACGATCCAACAGTTCGCAAGAGATTGGCCCAAGTACAATGTACGAATCCATTGTACAGTGTGTTTGACGATCGGCGATAATTTTCCGATTTCGAAATGTCCTGTATCAGGTTACAAAGATACAGAGAACCTCTAACGAGGATCCAGTGTCACCTTTGCATCCAGGCGGGTCGAAGTTACAAACGTCATAACGGACGGTCTAGTTCTCGATAAAAGAACCGCCCACTTCGATATAAGCGGACAGTATGAAGAACAAGAAGGAAAATATTATGCAGCTTTATAGAAGCTAGCTTTGCAGTAAGACCACGCCTCTCGTGTAAGGAGATATGGGCGTGATTATAAGTATAATGTTTGTGATAGGGCTAATCAGCTATGGTTAATCAATCTGTAACGAGTTTACATAAATGGAACAATGACGGTAGAAATCCACCATCAATCAGTCTGAATAAACGTTAATATGAGTGTCTTTAGAAGTGATGTCTGGTCTGTCAAAATCGCTAGACGCTTCAAACGAGGATTTGTAAACTGTACGGAATTTGCGTACCCGAGCCTATCAGGGACCGAGTGATTCCCAAGAAGACGAGTGATTATTATTTTGACCAGAAACAAGACACTACTTATCTTCCACCTTTCACCATAGCTGATTAGCCGATCAGGCAACCTTTCACCTGTGGCTGATTAGGCAATGTTAGGCGTTTCCTGCTGCAGCTGCTGATCAAGCGGTGTCAGATCGCTCAAATCCTACCGTCTTGAACTGAGCGGCGCGCGTCGAGTTGTTTATCGCGGAAACATGGCGGAAAGGCGTCGAGCGGGAGGGGTGAGTCGTAGCTATTCAAATCAAATCTACTTGTATCTCACTGAATGCTCTATACTGTCACTCGCCGATGACGTACCGCTTCGAGAACTTTCTTAGAGATTCTTGAATGCCGATAAGGCACTGCCAATAAGGCCGAGCGTTATAATACAATGTCGGCATAGATGGCTCCCAGAACGCCGTCTTGACGTCAGATGATGTCAGCATCATAAATGTTAACGTTTATCGTCCAATGGTCAGTCCAAGGCCCAACTCTGTCGGTCAGTTTCGTATCGTTCCCCTCTCACCACAATCACCCTTTGCAAGTCGATTCAGCCGTCGATTCACCCACATAGTGTGGTTTCAGCCGATTCAGATTCCCCTTTGAGACCACTGAGTCTTCGCCTGCAATCCCCTCTCCCCCAGCACTCACCCTCCGCTTCCCCCGCTTCCGCCTTCCCCCGCGACTTTTACACTACTTCCTCCCGCCCCTTACCCCCATTTCGCCTGCAATCCCCTCTCCCCCAATGCCCATCCTCCGCTCCCCCCGCTTCCGCAGTCCCCTGCGACTTTTCCGGTCTTTCTCCCGGCTTTTTTCCTTATTCCGCCTGCATCCCCCTCTCTTTCCCCGCATCTGCTCCCCATCTGTTCCCCCTCCCTGTTTCCCCCTTCCTGTTTCAGTCTCCCAGTTTTTCCCTCCCCATTCGCCGTCCCTATTCCCCCTTGTTCCGCCCTTCCCTTCTCCTCCCTCCCCCTCCCAGCCCCGTCCCCTCACCATGGGGCGCAAGCGCACAGCCCTCCCCCGCCTGCTCTCCCCCAGTGGCTCCCCCTTGGGCTTTGGGGGCTTTGGGGGCTTTGGGGGCGGAGGGGACGGCTCCAGCGCCACACTCAAGATAGCTTCCTTTGGACTCACTGTCCCCCCTCCTCTTCTCTGCTGCCTTTCCCCCCTCCTCCCTCCTCCCTGTTCCCCCTCCCCTTTCCCTTGTTCCCCTCCTCGCTCCCCCTCCCCCTTTCCCCATTTCCCCTTCCACCCAGCCCCGTCCCCTCACCATGGGGCGCAAGCGCGCAGCCCTCCCCCGCCTGCTCTCCCCCAGCGGCTCCCCCCTGGGCTTTGGGGGCTTTGGGGGTGGAGTAGACGGCTCCAGCGCCACACTCAAGAAAGCCCTCCTTGGCCTCAGTAATCCTCCTCCCTTCCCCCCCCTCCCTGTTTCCCTTCCCCTGTCCGCTACTTGTTCCCCCTCCCCTCTCCCCCTCCCCTTCCTTCTTCCCCTCGTTCCCTCTCCTCCCCCCAGCCCCGTCCCCTCACCATGGGGCGCAAGCGCGCAGCCCTCCCCCGCCTGCTCTCCTTGGCCTCAGTGTTCCCCTTCCTTCCCCTCTCCCCCTCCCCGCTCCTCCTCACCCTTCCCCCCTCCCCCCTACCCTCCCCCTCCCAGCCCCGTCCCCTCACCATAGGGCGCAAGCGCACAGCCCTCCCCCGCCTGCTCTCCCCCAGCGGCTCCCCCTTGGGCTTTGGGGGCTTTGGGGGTGGAGTAAACGGCTCCAGCGCCAACCTCAAGATAGCCCTCCTTGGCCTTGCCGCATGCCTTTTCTGCCTGCTTATCCTCGTTATAGTCGTCCTCTTTGCCCTGGTAAGTCGTCATCCCAGCGTGCTCTCCGCCAGCGGTTCCCCCCTGGCCTTTGGGGGCTTTGGGGGTTTTGGGGGCTTTGGGGGTTTTGGGGGCTTTGGGGGCAGAGGGGATGGGTCCAGCGCCACACTCAAGATAGCCCTGCTTGGCCTCAGTAATCCCCCCCTCTCCCCTCCTCACTGGCTTTGGGGGCGGAGGGGATGGGATGGGGGCGGAGCCACACTCAAGATAGCCCTCCTTGGCCTCGCCGCATGCCTCTTCTGCCTGCTTATCCTCGTTATAGTCGTCCTCTTTGCCCTGGTGGGTCATCCCCGATATAAGCTACCCCATTGGCTTGCTAGGAAGATTTTACCGTAAGAAAACCCCTGCTGGGCTTGCACCCAGCCTCTTCTGCCTGCTTATCCTCGTTATAGTCGTCCTCTTTGCTCTGGTGGGTCATCCCCGTTATAAGCTCCCCTTTGTGCTTCGTTAGGTGCGCAATTCCCTTTCTGCTTGAACTTCTTGACTGCATCTTTTGCATGCTCATCCTTGTTTCTGCATCTTTTGAACTTCTCTCTATTTGCTCTAACAATAAATCATCCTCGTTACATACAGTATCTCTGTTCTTCTATCTAGCCCTGGTTAGCAGTTATGGTTACTAACATTCTCACTATAATACCATCCCACTCCCACTGCCCTCCCCACATTCCCCTCCTTAAGTCCTCCAGCACACCCTCCCCTGTCCGTTCCCCCCCTCCTCTACCCTCCCATTTCTGCTGCCGCTCCCTCTCCCCTCCCTTTCCCATCTCACTTCTTTTTAGGCGCCCTAAATATGCCGCCCTCTCTCCCCTCCCTTTCTTTATCATGCCGCTCTGCCAGCTCATCAGCATGAGGTGGTCGTCTGCTGACGTGGCTGCCAGCCTGGCAGCGCGAGAGCCACTGAGTAAGTGATGAAACCTGGATTGGTCTGGCCCGTCTTAATTCACCCATGCTCGACCCATGGTTGATCCATGCTCGACTTTTGGGTTTAGGGTTGGGTGGTTGACCCTTGACCCATGCTCGACCCATGGTTGATCCATGCTCGACTCATGGTTGATCCATGCTCGACTCATGGTTGATCCATGCTCGACTCATGCTTGATCCATGCTCGACTCATGCTTGATCCATGCTCGACTCATGGTTGATCCATGCTCGACTCATGCTTGATCCATGCTCGACTCATGCTTGATCCATGCTCGACTCATGCTTGATCCATGCTCGACTCATGCTTGATCCATGCTCGACTCATGCTTGATCCATGCTCGACTTTTGGGTTTAGGGTTTGGGTGGTTGACCCTTGACCCATGCTCGACCCATGCTCGACCCGTGCTCGACCCATGCTCGACTCGACCCATGCTCGACCCATGCTCGACCCATGCTCGACTCGACCCATGCTCGACCCATACTTGTCTCCTTTTCTCCCCCCCCCCTCTCCCACGCCCTGGCGCTCCTTTCCTCTCCGCCTCTCCTCTCTCCTTGCAGCTGCTGACGCGCTGAGAGGGAGGAAGGCGCATGTAGGCATGATGAGGGATCATCAATCAAGGCATGGGAGGTGCGCTATTCATCTCCTCTTCCTTTCCTCCATTCCCCCCCTCGCCCCCTACCCCTGCCCTCTTGCCCTCTCCTTGCAGCTGCTGACGCGCTGAGAGGGAGGAAGGCGCATATCGGCATGATGATGGATCATCAGGGCATGGTACGTGCTCCATCTCTCCTTCCCCATCCCTCTGTCCTCCTTGCCCCCCTTACTCGTTCTTGAGACTTCTAAACTGTGATTCCGAAATGGAGGAAGGCGCATTTAGGCATGATGATGGATCATCAGGGCATGGTACGTGCTCCATCTCTCTCTGTCCCTTACCCCGCCCTCCGCAACCCTCATCTCTCATCTCTCATCTCTCATCTCTTCATCTGTTGCCAATGCCACTCTATACTCTCTCCCTACCCTGCCCGCCCCAGCTCAATACCACCGCTGCTGCAGGCAGTAGTAAAAACCCCAGCGAGAAGGCTAGTAACGAGGGTGGTGCGGCTAATAACGAGGATAAAGACCCAGCTGGTGCTGCTGACGAGGATGAGGATGATGATGACGAGGCGGGCGGCGGGGGGCTGTCGAGCCGGAGGAAGGAAGCTGCGCGGAAGCTTCAGCAGTGGAGGGAGTTTTTCAGAGGGGTGGTTCTGGTGCTGCACTTTAGCAGGTGAGTTGGGGTGGGATGGGGATGGGGGGTGGAGATGAGTGTTGGTGAGAATACTTTTGAGTCGACACAAAAGCTTTTCCAAGGGGTGGTGCTGTTGCTGCACTTTAGCAGGTCAGTTGGGGTGGGATGTTGATTTAGACATGAGTGGATGGGTGGTAGTGGGTCAAGAGGGGTGGTTCTGGTGCTGCACTTTAGCAGGTCAGTTGCGCTTTGATGGGGATGAGTGAAGGAGAGGAATGGGTGACAGTCCGGATGGGGATGGAGTGAGAATGAGTGTGGTGAGGAGGGAATGAGTGTGGTGAGGAGGGAATGAGTGTGGTGAGGAGAGCTTGAGTTTGGTCATCGTGTTGATGCATGCTTCCCTGCCCTTTTGTGCGTCCTCACCTCTGGTACATACGTTGCACTCTTACAGCCCACGTGTTATGTACGGCCGCGTATTGTGCTGCCAGTGCCTCCTCCCTGTCTTCCTTCCACCTGTGTTCTTTTCTCACTATGTGACTGCACATTGCCGGCCAGTGCGCGCATGGCAGACATTGGAGTTCTGGCGGCACGTGTTATGTACGGCCGCGTCTTACTCCTCTTCCTCTGTCTTCCCTCCTCGGCTACTCGTTTCGCCGTCTTACAGGCCTGTGCGCGCATGGCAGACACTGGAGTTCTCGTGCCATGTGTTGTGTACGGCCGCGTGTTCGACAGTGTCTAGGTCAACTGTCTATCTTCCCTTGTGCTCGTTTTGCCCACTGATACAGGCCAGTGCGCGCATGGCAAACACTGGAATTCTGGCGCCACGTGTACGGTCGCGTGTTTGACGATATGGTGACAGTTTCAACGGAAGCAATCCCCGAGCTGGGAGTCATTGCGGTATGCTCCCTCACCCACACACTCTTCCTCTTCCTCTTCCTCTGCCTCTTCCTCTTCCTCTTCCTCACGCCGTTTCCCTTCCCTCGTGTACGGCCTCGTGTTCGACGATATGGTGACGGTGTCAACTGAAGCCATCCCCGAGCTGGGAGTCATTGCGGTATGTAAGCCCACCCACATGCACGCACCCACCCCCTGCCCACCCGCCCACCCTCCCATCCACTCCCTCCGCCTTTATTCGACGATATGGTGACTGTTTCAACGGAAGCAATCACCGAGCTGGGAGTCATTGTGGTATGCTCACACCCACTCGCACCCACTCCCTCCCTTCCACTCCTTCACACGCACCCACAACCTGTGCTTCTTGTACCTCTTCCATTCCCACGTGTACGGCCGCGTGTTTGACGATTTCGTGACTGTTTCAACGGAAGCAATCGCCGAGCTGGGGGTCATTGCGGTATGCTCCCTCACCCACCCACACCCTCTCTTCCTCCGCTTCTCCTCTGTACGATTCGGCTGCCGCGTGTTTGACGATTTCGTGACTGTTTCAACGGAAGCAATCGCCGAGCTGGGGGTCATTGCGGTATGCTCCCTCACCCACCCACACCCTCTCTTCCTCCGCTTCTCCTCTGTACGATTCGGCTGCCGCGTGTTTGACGATTTCGTGACTGTTTCAACTGAAGCAATCGCCGAGCTGGGGGTCATTGTGGTATGCTCCCTCACCCACCCACACCCTCTCTTCCTCCGCTTCTCCTCTGTACGATTCGGCTGCCGCGTGTTTGACGATTTCGTGACTGTTTCAACTGAAGCAATCGCCGAGCTGGGGGTCATTGTGGTATGCTCCCTCACCCACCCACACCCTCTCTTCCTCCGCTTCTCCTCTGTACGATTCGGCTGCCGCGTGTTTGACGATTTCGTGACTGTTTCAACGGAAGCAATCGCCGAGCTGGGGGTCATTGCGGTATGCTCCCTCACCCACCCACACCCTCTCTTCCTCCGCTTCTCCTCTGTACGATTCGGCTGCCGCGTGTTTGACGATTTCGTGACTGTTTCAACTGAAGCAATCGCCGAGATGGGGGTCATTGCGGTATGCTCCCTCACCCACACACACCCTCTCTTCCTCTCCTTCGTACCCACTCCCGCTGCCTGTATTTGACCAAGTGGTGACAGTCTCAACGGAAGCAATCCCCGAGCTGGGGGTTATTTCGGTACGCTCTGTTCCCCCGCACCCACCCTCACGCACCCAGTACCCACTCCGTCGTACCCACTCCCTTCCCTTGTGTACGGCCGTGTTCGGCCATATGGCGACCATTCGACCGTATGGCTACCATTCGGCCACATGTGTCAACTGAAGCTATTTTTGAGTCGACTAAAAAATAAGTGCCCACTCCCTTCCCTTGTGTACGGCCGTGTATTCGACCGTATGGCGACCATTCGGCCATATGTGTCAACTGAAGCCATCCCTGAGCTGGGAGTCATCGCGGTATGCTCGCACGCATCAAACCTCCTTCCCCACCCCTCCCCTCCCCTCCCCTCCCCTCCCCTCCCCTCCCCTCCCCTCCCCTCCCCTCCCCTCCCCTCCCCTCCCCTCCCCTCCCCTCCCCTCCCCTCCCCTCCCCACCCGTCCCTTCCTCTCCCCTTTCCTACCTTCCCCTGCCGTCTCCACCCTTCCCCTCACTTCGCCTCCCCTTCCTGCGTCCATGCCCTTCGCCCACTTAATCCCACTTCCCTTCACTTCCCCTCCACTTCCTCTCTCTCCTACACCCCTCTCCCAACCATTACGGAGCAACACGCATCAGCCTCTCACTGCCTTGCTCCCTCCCTCTGCACCCTTGATCACCCCTCGCCAGGCCACTCCCTCCCCCACCACCAACGCGGACGCCTCTCTCTCCTACACCGCTCTCCCCACCATCATGCATGGAGCAACACGCCTCAGCCTCTCACAGACACCGTCATGCCTTGCCCCGGCTGCATCTGACTGTGATGTGGCATTGCCCCTCCCACCCCTCCAGGCAACACCCTCCCCTGCTGCCGACACCGATGCCTCTCTCCCCTACACCGCTCTCCCCACCATCATGGAGCAACACGCCTCAGCTTCTGGCTTCCTGTGTCCATGTTCTGTTGTGGCTATACCCCTTCCCTCCAGGCCGCACCCTCCCCCACCATCAACGCTGACGCCTCTCTCTCCTACACTGCTCTCCCCACCATCATGGAGCAACACGCCTCAGCCTCTGACTGGCTGCTTTTCTTCCTCTCTCTTCCCACCCCTCCCCTTCTCCAGGCCACACCCTCCCCCGCTGCCAACACCGATGCCTCTCTCTCCTACACCGCTCTCCCCAGCACCATGGAGCAACACGCCTCAGACTCGGGCTTCCCCTGTCTCTGTTGTGCTGTGTTGTGTTGCGTTGTGTCAATACCCCTTGCTCCCAGGCCACGCCCTCCCTTGCCACCAACACCGACCCCTCTCTCTCCTACACCGCTCTCCCAACCATTATGGAGCAACACGCCTCAGCCTTGGCCTTCCTCTTTTGTGCTGTTCATGCCTCTTCCCCACTCCCCACTCCCCACTCCCCACTTCCCTCCAGGCCAAACCCTCTCCCACCACCAATGCGGACGCCTCTCTCCCCTACACCGCTCTCCCCACCATCATGGAGCAAACATGCCTCAACTAAACCACTGACTGCCTTTCTCCTCTCTCTTTCTCGCCCCTCCCATTCCCCAGGCAACACCCTCCGCTGCTGCCAACGCGGACGCCTCTCTCTCCTACACCGCGTTCCCCACCATCATGGAGCAACACGCATCAGCCTCGGGCTTCCTCTGTCTATGTTGTGTTGCGGCTATACCACATCCCTTCCAGGCCACTCCCTCTCCCACTACCAACGCAACGCCGATGCCTCTCTCTCCTACACCGCTCTCCCCACCATCATGGAGCAACACGCATCAGCCACCCACTGTTATACTCACCCCTCTTCCATTCCCACTCCTCCCAGGCCACACCCTCCCCTGCTGCCAACGCGGACGCCTCTCTCTCCTACACTGCTCTCCCCACCATCATGGAGCAACACTCCTCAGCCTCAGGCTTCCTCTGGTGTGCTGTGCATGCCTCTTCCCCACTCCCCACTTCCCTCCAGGCCACACCCTCCCCTGCTACCAACACTGATGCTTCTCTCTCCTACACCGCCCTCCCCACCATCATGGAGCAACACGCCTCAGCCTCGGGCTTCCTCTGGCTGGGCGACGAAGCAGTCTTGAACTACTGGGCTGTTGCTGATACCCCCCTTGACAAGGTACAGTGTTTCCCATGCGTCCCATGCTTCCTGCGCTTCTCCTCCTCCTCCTCCTGCTGCTGCTTCGGGCTTCCTCTGGCTGGGCAACAATGCAGTCTTGAACTACTGGGCCGTTGCTGATACCCCCCTTGATAAGGTACAGCGTTTGACGTAAACCCCAAGGCTTAAGCCCTAAGCTTGCAGCCTCGGGCTTCCTCTGGTTGGGCGACGATGCAGTCTTGAACTGTGGGCCATGACCAATACCCCTCTGGGTAAGGTACATTAGTTCCCCAAGTGCCCACCTGGATACATGATGCTGTGGCTTCTGGCCCTTCTTAATACTCCACCCCTCTCCACCCCTCTCCACCCCTCTCCACCCCTCTCCACCCCTCTCCACGCCTCTCCACCCCTCTCCACCTCCCCACAGAACAAAATCTGGTACCTAAACTCTTCCAACACCATCCACCTCCGCACCCTGCTCCTGCTGTCCATTCTTTCTGTCTTTGATTCTATCAACTCACCCTCACAACTCCACCCCCTTCTACCCCCCCCCCCCCAACCCCCCTTCACGTCCCTCCACCCCTCTCCACCCCTCTCCACCTCCCCACAGAACAAAATCTGGTACCTAAACTCTTCCAACCCCAACCACCTCCTCACCCTCCCCCTCGACCAACCGCCCTCCGCACCCATCCGCACCGCTCTGGACCCATCGGATCTCCCCACCCACATCTCCACATCGCTCTCGCACCTCTCTGAATCCCTCCGAGCCCAGCTGGACCGCTCTCTCTGGCCGCGCCACCACTCCTTCCCCCTCGCCGCCTCCCCCTCATCGGCCTTCTTCATTCCACAGCGGCTGGTGGATTCAGCTGCTCTGCACGTCATCCCTGTGTTTGCTGCTGAAGCCATACCCGCACAGGTACGTCTGTGTCCTTGGGTGAAAGGAGGTCCCTTTCCTCTTGCCGCCTGCCCCTCATCGGCCTTCTTCATTCCACAGCGGCTGGTCGACTCTGCTGCTCTCCACACCATCCCTGTCTTTGCCTCTGAAGCCATACCCGCACAGGTACGTATGTGTGTGTCAGTGCTCGTGTCTTTGAGTGATATCAGGTTAATCCCCCCCCCCCCCCCCCCCTCGCCTCATGCCCCTCGCCTCATGCCCCTCGCCGCCTGCCCCTCGCCTCATGCCCCTCGCCTCATGCCCCTCGCCTCATGCCCCTCGCCTCATGCCCCTCGCCTCATGCCCCTCGCCGCCTGCCCCTCGTGGGCTTTCTTCATCCCACAGTGGCTGGTTGATTCAGCAGCGCTCCACGTCATCCCCTTGTTTGCTGCTGAGGCCATACCCGCACAGGTGCGTGTATGCATGTTCCTTCCCTTCCCACCTTGTGTGCCTGAGTGTGAAGGTAGGTACTCTCCCTGCGTGCCTGAGTGTGAAGGTAGGTACCCTCTCTCTGGCCGCGCCACCACTCCTTCCCCCTCGCCGCCTGCCCCTCATCCGCCTTCTTCATTCCACAGCGGCTGGTTGATTCAGCTGCCCTCCACGTCATCCCTGTCTTTGCAGCCGAGGCCATACCTGCACAGGTACGTGTATTCATGTTCCTTTTCACACAGGTGTGCATGAGTGTGAAGGTAGGTACTGTGGCCGCGCCACCACTCCTTCCCCCTTGCCGTCTTCCCCCTTGCCGCCGCCCCCTCATCGGCTTTCTTCATTCCACAGCGGCTGGTTGACTCTGCAGCTCTGCACGGGTACGCATGTGGGTGTGTTTGTTCCTTACCATGGTGCGTGCTTGACTGTGTTCTTGAGTGTGTGGGTCTTTGGGTGGGAGTAGAGGCTGGTTGACTCTACTGCTCTGCACGGCATCCCCGTGTTTACCTCCAAGGCCATACCCGCATAGGTACGCGCAATGTGTGTATTCCACGGTACATTCAAAACAGTACAGCCCCTTTATAGGCTAAAAAAACCCATGATAGAAGATTGATTATGAGACGTCTCAAATCCCAACTTTTACTACGCACAGCCCTTAATAAGCTACGAATTTTACTAATGCGGCATGCCTGCTTCCTGTATTCCCATGTCCACTGTGCTCCTCTGCATCCCCTCATTCCTCCTTCCCAGGTGGCCATTCCTCTTATTCTCTTCACACTCGAACATCCAAAACTTTACGACCCTCGAGGATTTACCGATGCTAGAGTTATAAACCCCCAAGTTAGCCCGGAAACGCAACTGCAACTGCAGCAGCAGGGGCAGCAGGGACAGGGAGGCGGTGTGGGAATGTACACTACAGCAACTACACTTGTTTTACCGTTAGATGTTACGAACCCGGAAGAGAGACACAAGCTTCTTCTTGCGATGCACTCAGGAGATTTTTCGCTAAGTGTGTCGCACTCGGTATGACGTGCTTTGCATGTATGTTAAGTTTGTATCACAGTTCGCTTTTACTGAAATCCCTTGGATACAACTCCCATCCAGTATATCATACGGTGGTCATGTTCTAAACGATAGGGTGTCACATACGGGATGACACATTACTTGTATTTCTCAAGCCGCATTTGTGTACGGTAATCCTCTAAATACAACTCTGTTAGGACCCTTGGACTAAATACGCTAAGGAATAGCGGAGTCAACAAAGTCGAGGATGGAACGCAGCAAAGAAAGAAGCATTGGCGAAGAGGCGAAGAAGTTACTGAGTTGAGATTTGGATGAGAATTAAATGATGTTGGCCAATACAAGCAAGGACTATATAGGCTGCAATAGCAAAAGTAAGTGTGCTTTGGCAGAAGGGATAGACTGGCACGGTAATTTTTTGTTACTGATTACAGCTGCCCCGCACAGTGAACAAACATTGGTAGGTTAGGTTACAGTAGTCGGCTTGTCGTTTCGTCAGTTGTCTTGCACGGAAATCCATCTGACAAAGTAGGGATGCCAAAATACACCCTGTTCTCCGCTACTGTACACTGAACCGCGCAAGAACGCTACTGTTTCTTGGCAGTATTCGGGATTTTCCACTACCGAAATCAGTCAACCGACCCGAGCACGCGGGTGTGCGAGGGGAGGTTTTCAGAATGCAGTTTCCTAGATACCGTAGCCAGCCATTCCAAAATGTCCAAAGACCTTTCGGAAACGTAATAAACCACACTGGATCGCTCTGGTTCAAAAGTTCACTAAAGCGCAGGTGATACCGCGATTTTGTACGGGGTGAGTTTCTAGTAACAGGGAATTCAGTATATCCAAATTCAGTATGGCGAAAAACAGGGTGTACTCACCTGGAGACCATCCCACACCCTACTGTACAATGATCACCATTTATACTTGTGTGAGACAGAAAGTGACGAAGCCTTTGGGGACGAGAATTTTGAATCTGGAATTGGGTCCCTTTCCACTCTGTAACTTTGCGGACGTCGTAACTACAAGCCACGCAGTCGTTGTAATAATTTCTTCGTCCGACTGGTTCGTTTGGTTCGCTACGTGGGATAACAAGTTTTTCCTGAACCGAACTGAAGTACAATGACAATGACATCGAGCTCTCCGCCATGGCTGACCTACGCCCA
The DNA here is from genome assembly GCA_947470075.1 of Closterium sp. Yama58-4. NCBI lineage: Eukaryota > Viridiplantae > Streptophyta > Zygnematophyceae > Desmidiales > Closteriaceae > Closterium > Closterium sp. Yama58-4. The sequence goes on along the minus strand of CANIUD010000409.1, from coordinate 232,419 downwards.
CTGGAATCCCGCATTTCGTGAAGCTGCTTTATCAGTTGACATTGAAACTGTCACCAATGGCATCGCCATCAAACAAGCTTTCAGGAGATGCTCTTTTGGTGTCCATCTAATGGACATTGCATAACATGTTACAATGGCACACCCGGATGCTGATCTGGCAGTCCCTGATTTCATCGCGGCTTTCTCAACATTCAGGTTCCATGATCCTAACGAGTGCTCAATATTACAGTTCTACGACATCGACATTATCAAGACTTATGTTTCTAAGGGCCTGGAACTCCCAGAGCCTAGAGATTGGTTACTCCGAAGGAGCTCAGCTTTCCGGTTCCTTCATAAGCGTTCGTTGCTCAGTTCAGCAGCTCATCATTTCACACTCTCAGACGTCAACGCTACGCTGCTTCTGTATCATCATTGCAACATGCCTCCGAAGGGCTCTAAGATCACCAAGCTGCCGGTTGAAGTGACGGACAATGGGAGTCCTGACATTCCTGGCACTCCTGATGAGCTTATTGATGATGATTCTGATGATGAACTGGAGCTTGATGTGAAGCAGGAAGTGTTGTCGCGTCTTCGCTTCACAGCAATACTGCTGGTTCCTTTCATCCTGAATCAGGAGATGGGGAATGTTATCGCGTCCATACGCACGCTCCTGAAGAAAGTTTGGTCAAAGGATCTGTCGCCAGACAGCGCAGCGTCGTCGTCGATCCAGACGCTTCTGCCTGCTTTCGTCGTGAAGACGAAGTTTTGCCGACTTCAGATCTCTCTCCCGCATGAAGCAGCGGCAAGCCGATCACATTATACTGGCAGCACACGGAAGACGCTGGCTTCGTTAAGGAAAAATCTTTGAACCCGCTTGCTGTTGAAGCTGTTTTAAAAAACGTACCTGCTAACATTTCTCCTCACTTGCTGAGGGACCTGTTGGCTCACTACAAGTTGAAGATCCGCCAACAGCCGCCGTTCCTGGAAGGGAAACATTTTCATCGTGTCCTGCATCCAGTCACGGGAGCTGACACAGAGACAGTGAAGGGTCTGGTTATTCCGCACCCGGGTGATAAGCACAAGTGGAAGCAGGTGGTAAACATTCAGGTGGTCAACATTCCGGCGGATAACGGCAGGAAGCTTCTGGTCCACTACCCTGCGTTATCCTGTTCTCTCTGCGGGGGACATCATTATGAGTCAAATCATGATATGTTCGTCACGGAGCGGCAGAATAACATAGGGAAGTGGAACCTCACTTTGGGGAGGGTGGATAGGATTAATGGTAACATGGATTTCGCTTCTCGTCATTCGTGCTCACCTTCCTTTCTTCGTACTCCTGATCTTACTAACAACCGGCCTTACTGTCACAGCTACTTCCACGCGCACTTCACCGCTTGTTACGTCCATCCTTCTCGATCCCGCAATCGCGCTAATCTCCACGGGCTGCAACAGGGAGGAATGGCTCTGCACACAGTCTGGCTGCAGAAAGGCGAAGGGGAAATCTTTCATGACTGCATCGGATCGCATCACCTCTGCGAACCACCTCCTGCAGCTGGAGACGCTGGGTACTGCCACACGTTCCACCCTCGAGAAGGCCACTCTTGCCTTTCTCAAGAAAGACTACGGTCTTTAGCAGCCTGATCAGCGGCAGCGGCAGTAGTGTTTTCCGTAGTCGGCGTCGTCTCGGTCTTTACCCTATGGATGCGTAGGGGGTCTCAAGTAGTGGTCAAATGAGTAACAAGAATGTATTGTCTTTCGCCTGCCTGAACGTGAATGGGCTCGGAAATGAAACGAAGCAATCATGGGTCACTTCATGGACGAGAGGAGTAGCAGATATCCACATCCTAACAGACACAAGACTCTTAGACAACCACACTTACTGGAGTAAGCTCAGACCCGCAACGGTCCTCACCACCTCGACCCACGAGAGAGCTGGTGGTGTTGCGGGCATTTCGTGGGACCCTGGTATACGGTTTCTAAACACCACAGCTCACCCATCCGGTAGACTCCTCAAGACAGAGGTAGAAGGTAAAGGTCTCAGAGTCACCCTCTTAGCAACTTACTTTTCTGCCTCTCCAGCAGCGCGTACAGCTTTCATTAGAGAGGTAGTAGGCCCGGTGGTAGATCAGGTTAGCCAAGGTGACCATCTTCTCCTCATAGGTGATTTAAACATGATCGAGGGCCCTTTCTTAGATAAGACATCGCACGCGGGATCAGCGGCAGGGAATGAGAAATTAGTCAGAAGGTGCGGAGCTTTTCAAATCTCAGACGCCTTCCGCGTTCTCCACCCGAGCAAGCAAGAGTACACCTTCCTGTCACGGGCGAAGCAGGCCAGCACGCGCATTGACCGTGCCATGATCTCGCAGTCGCTTTTATCCAAACTAACCTTTGTGTCTCATGTCTCTCCAGATGATCCAATCTCGGATCATTCCTTCGCCATCCGCGTTGCCCTTCGCTGCACAGCCAATGCGAAGATTGGTCCAGGGGTTTGGAGGCTTCCTATTCACTCGATCAACAGACCGGGGGTGAGGAAAGTAGTGGAGGCAGCAGTGAATCAGGCTGGGGGTGATTTTGTTTTACTACTGGCGAAGCTGAATGCTGGTCTCAAGGAGTATGCTAAGGAGGAGATTAAAAGGGTAAAAGCGACGCTGCGTCACCTGTCAGATGCGGTGGGGAAGCTGAAGCAGGCGGTTCTGGGTGCACCGGCTTGTCCGCGGTTGCGGGAACTCCTGAAGGTGCGAGAGACACAGCTGAAGGAGTACCAAGCCACTCGCCGTGACAGATTGCATCTGATGGCGGGCTATGGGGAGGAGCTAAAAGGGGAGGTGGTTTCGAAGCATCTCTCTGCAAGAATCAAAACCAGAAAGAAACGCACGCATATCGCGGAGCTCAGGGTGAATGGTGCAGCGGTTAGAGACAGACACGGCATCCTCAAGGAAGCTGCAAATTTCTACACGGGGTTGTTCGGGGCGGACAAGCGCACACACCAGTCCAACTGGTTGCCTGATCGTCGGCTGCCGGCAGCGGAAGCAGAGGAGCTGGTTCGGGATTGGTCAGAGCAGGAGGTCAGGGACGCAATCAATGCTCTTGCATGTGGGAAATCGCCGGGGCTGGATGGCATCCCGAATGAGTTGTTCGAGCTTCATTGGGATCTCCTCGGTGACAGCTTCATGAGGCTCGCCCGCTCCTTCGCGGCCTCGGCGTTGCTTCCTACAAGCACGAAGGAGGCAGTCACGATTTTGCTACACAAGAAGGGTGATAAAGATCTGCTGGCTAACTATCGCCCAATAACATTGCTCAACTTTACCTACAAGGTGCTGGCGAAGGTGGTTGCCGACCGGATGAAGTAGGTGCTTCACCGGGTCATCTCACGTGAACAATATGGCATCATTCCGGGGAGGAGATTGTCGGATGCGGTCAGTCTGGTTGCGGATATCATCGACGCGGCGAACAAGGGGGATAAAGACTGGTTCCTCCTCCTCGTCGATTTTCAAAAGGCCTTTGACACAGTCTCGCGCAGCTTCCTATTCGAAACTCTTGGGAAGATGGGATTCCCTCCGCGGTTTGTGGATTGGGTGAGGGGCGTGCACAAGGACACGCGCACCAGGTTACTTGTCAATGGCTGGAAAAGTGAAGCGCTGGAAGTCATTTCGGGAGTCAGGCAGGGTTGCCCTTTGGCTCCTTACCTTTTCATTTGCGCTGTGGAGCCGCTGGCGCAGGAGGCGGCGAAGCGGCAGCTCGGCACCATTAGCAAATCAGGGCGGAGGCTGCCTTATCTGGGATACGCCGACGACACCACGCTTCTGTCAACGGGAGTGTTGTGTGGCCCCGTCCTCGCTTGGGCGGAGCCGACCTCGTGGTCGGTTGTGCGGGGGGATGCAGCCGACCTGCAGCAGTGGGCACGGGGGCCACTGCAAGGGCGTTGTGTTGGGGGGCGCCTGGCTGGAGGGCGCCGAGCAGGTGGACGCCGTCCTTGGCGTCTGGACGGCGTCCTGGGCGTCTGCTCGGCGTCCTGGGCGCCTAGGCGAGTGGACGCCGACCTGGACGCTAGGACGCCGACCATGGGACGCCGGGATTGATGTAGCCGGCGTCCGACTGGGCTGGGCGACCAGGCGGGGTTGCCCGGTCGACCGGGATACCCGGGCGACATGTGCGAAGGTCGCCGGGGTGGTTTCTGCGAGGATGACCTCGGGGGTGGTATCCCGAGGTCGAAGTGGCTAATGGGCGCCGTCACGGGTGGGAAAGTCTGCGCTGGGCACGTGACGGGGAATCGAGCGCCAACTAGCCGCGCACATCTGCGAAGCAGGTGCACCGTTGTCCTGCGGATGCAACGCTGTGCAGCCGACTTGCTGCAGCGTTGGCGCACCGCAGACTTGCAACGTTGGCGCGCCGCATCTCTGCAGCGCTGGAGCGGTGCGAGCTTTGCTGCGCTGGAACGCGGTCGACCGTGCTGCGCTGGAGGTCGACCAGCAGCCTAGCTAGCTCTGATGTAGTCTGTGTTGCCAACGTTGTTGCTATCATTCTGAACCTTTGTTGTGATGTTTTCCTAGTGGAACTCTTGCCGATTCTCCCCGTGAACTAGCAAGCAGTGTGCGCACAAGGAAACGACTAAGTGAACGAACGCAGAGATCCCTCTCACACACGTGCCTTCCCCGTAGTCAAGCTCCCGTTGTACGAGTTATCTCCGCATGGTGCGGTGAGCGTGGAACGAACACCGCGACGTCACCTTCGATTCAGCCGACTTAGCACTTACCTAGCTTGTTCGTAGACCGGTAGCCGTGTGGTAGTCACTATGGTAGGCGCCGTAGGTGACGCCGGGGTGGTGGACACCCTGGAGGCACGGCTGGAGACTGCGAGGAGACGCCATGAGGCGAAGGAGTTCGGCAACCTACCCTGGGCGGTCGTCGACGCTGGCATTTGCTCCGTGTGGGCGACGGAGCACCCTCCTTCTCGGCCTGCATCTCCTCGACCGGTGAACACCGAGGGCGGCGTCGACGTGGGCGTCAACGCCGGTGGTGACCAAGTCGGCAGCAGTGCGGGAGGCACGTCGTCGAGGCAGCGTGGAGTGATACACGCCGATGAAGTCGGTGGCGTTCAGGCGCGAGGGATGCAGTCGTCGGCGGCTGCAGGGCCCTCGCAAGGTGGCGTCGGAGGCCGACAAAGTGGATTGGCGCCGATGTCGGCGTCACACGTGACAGCAGGAGGGATCGCGCCGAGCTACGGCTACTTCAAGTTTACGCCGGACAGGATCCAGGTCACCCCTCTGCTGGTCGGTCCAACGGACATTCTCACCTGGAAGGAGGCGATCGAGCCCCAGCTGGAGATGGACGGGCTGATCGGCTTCGCTCGCGGGACTGTGGCGACGCCGGAGGAAATCTACCCCTACTAGAGAGCTGAGTTCCGCGCCGTGCAGCTGTTGACCTTCACGGTCATCTCACGGTGCTGCTCGCCGGGCGTGCAGATCGCCTTGAAGTGGTGCAGGGAGTACCTTGACGCCGGGCACCAGGCGTGGCACTTCATCGAGTCGACGTACCAGGTCACCGACGACCTGTACATCGGCCAGCTCGAGGAGCAGATGACGCACCTGCGGATGGGCGAGCAGGAGACGGCGACGGACTACTGCAACCGGGCACGGCGACTTCTCGCCACCATGAGGATGGCCGGCGTGCAGTACTCCACGGCGTCGTATGTCACGCACGTCCTAAAGGGGCTCCCGAGCAGCTACAACCTGCTGAAGCGGCTGTCGGTGGCGCCGAGCACGCGGGCGACACTCAACGATGACTCCCTTACCTCGTATATTCTGCAGGACGAGGCGATGCAGGAGGCCGAGAAGTCCACAGAGCTCCTGCTGCAGGCGAACTACGCCGCCCCGGCGAAGCAAGGTAGCCGACCAGGGCAGCGCGGCAAGCCTGGCAGCGGTGGTAGCGGAGGTGGGAAGCCGGCCAAGGACGCCGACAAGGGTAAGTCGGCGAAGGAAGGCGGTCGCGGAGGAGGAAGTCGGCGTCGGGAGTGCTGGATCTGCCACAGCCCCGACCACCTCTCCTTTGAGTGTCCCGACCGCAGCGAATCCGACGACGACGACGACGCCAAGGGAGGCCGCGGAAGGTCGGCCAGCCGTCGTCCACGTCGAGGAAACCAGCCGCACAAGGAGAAGCAGTCGAACAAGTCGACCTCGGCGAAGGACGCCGACTCCTCTGCTAGCGGCAAGGGGCGAGGCGACGGGGAGGCGTCGTGCTCGCTGGTCGGCGTCGTGGAGCCGACCGTCTCACTGGCGCCAGAGGCCGGTGAGGATTTCCAGGCGTTGGCAGCAGCCGTGCAGGCGAACCCGGCGGTGGTCTTGCTGGACAGCGGCTGCTCGCACCACCTGATGGGGACGAAGGAGGTCTTCGTCGACATGCAGCCGAGCGGCGACGTGAAGCATGTGCGCGGCTTCAATGGGGCGCTGCAGGACGTTCACGGCCGTGGCACGGTTGCGCTGCAAGGGGAGGCCGGGAAGCGGGTGCTCATCCCCGACGTGCTGTACGTTCCGGGCGTGCACGCAAACCTGCTGTCAGCCGGTCAGCTGAAGGAGAACGGTGTGAAGCTGCAGGACGACGGCGATGGCATGCTGCTCGTCTCGGCGTCGGGCGCCGTGCTTGGTCGAGCAACGTACTCCGGCCGGGTTCTCTGCACCGACCTGCGCCCCTGCCCGGCGTCCACTGCGGCGGAAGAAGTTGCCCTGCGGGCCATCGTCTTGGCGACGAAGGCGACGCCGGACATGCTGCACGCGAGACTCGCGCACGTCGGCATGGACGCCATCCTGAGCTCGGCGAAGCACGAGGTTGCCACCGGGCTGGACCTCAAGTCGGCGTCCGGTGCCGCTTCGCCTTGCGTCTCGTGCGTCGGTGGGAAGCTGGCGCGGCACACCTTCCCCGACAAAGGCTCCGACGCCAAGGACGCCCTGGCCGTCGTGCACATCGACCTGTGCAGGCCGTTTCGTGTGGCTGCCAAGGATGGCAGCCTGCTGAAGGACCGCAAGACCCGCTACGTGTGGGTGAGGCCGGTCGCCAAGAAGTCGGACGTGCTGCGGGAGTTCCAGCAGTGGCTGGTGATGGTTGAGCGGCAGACCAAGAAGTCGGTGCTGCAGCTGCACTCTGACCGGGGAGGGGAGTTCCTTGGGAAGGAGTTCACCGCCTTCGTGGATGGCAAGGGGATCGTCCACGACCTGACCTGCCCTTACACCCCGCAGCAGAATGGCATGGCGGAGCGGGAGATGCGGATGGTGGTGGAGTCGGTGCGGTCGATGCTGCTGCACATAGGCGTGTAGCACCACTGGTGGCACCTTGCTCTGCGGCAGGCCGTCTGGGTCCGGAACTGTCTGGAGCGCTCGTCGCTGATGCCGGGGACGACGCCGTACCAGCTGCTCACCGGGAAGAAGCCCGACTTGTCGCTGGCATGAGTGTGGGGCTGCATGGCGCAGTTCCTGGTCCCCGAGCAGCAGCGCAGTGGGAAGCTGAAGCCGAAGGCCAAGTGGGGCCTCCACCTCGGCGTGTCAGAGGAGAGCAAGGGCTGGGAGCTCCTGGACATCGCCGACCACAAAGTGGTCACCACGTCGGACGTGGTGTTCTACGAAACCATGTCCCTAGAAGTGTGGAAGTCGACGCATGGGCCAGCATCGGGGCGGACGCCGGCTACCTCGCCGACGGACTCCTCCACCGCGACACTCCCTCTGCTCGCCGAGGTCGGTGAGCCTGCTGAAGAGGACGTCGAGCAAGTTCTCCCTTCTTCCTCTACCCCTGCCATTCCACCTCCCGTGGCCGTTTTGCATGCGCCGACGCCGACGTCGGCCTCCGGCGATGAGGGGAGCAGTGGGGCGTCGCCTGTGACACCGGCCAAAAGCATCGCCGGTGGCCGAAGTGACGTTCACCAAGTTGGCGTAGACACGGAGCCGCCGAAGGCAGGGGAGCAGCAGGCTGAGGAGGCAACGCCGGGAAAGGTGAAGCCGGCAAAGGGGGCGTCTGCAGGGAAGCCGCCGACAGGGGAGCAGAGTCTGGTGCAGGTGACAGGGGAGTTTACGGCGACGGAGAAGTCGGCTGGGACGCCGGCTTTGGTGCAGCAGGACGCCGAGGACTGCGAAGCCGGCGAAGCTGAAGGGGAGCAGTCGGACGCCGGGCAGTCTACTGACAGCGACGTAGTGGAGGTCTGCGCCGAGCAGCCTGAACTAGGACGTTCAGGCCGAGTCCGGAGGCCGCCGGAGCGGCTAACCTACCATGTCTGCCTCCCGCCGGCAGCCTTCACCACGCTATACGACAATGACGACCTGGCGTACGACGACGCCGAGGACGACGAGGAGTTTCCGGAGCTCGACCCCGACATGCACGCCGACCCCGAGCACCGCTGGGACATCGCGACGATGACGGTGAAGGAGGCGTTGGCGAGCTGGAAGGGCGAGGCGGTGAAGGCCGCCATGGATGCGGAGATTCGCAGTCTGATCGGCAACGGCACGTGGGAGCTGGTTGAGCGGCCCCCCGGTCAACATCATGAAGAACCGGTGGGTGCTGATGACGAAGTACCACATCGACGACACCGTCGAGCACGAGAAGGCGAGGCTGGTCGTGAAAGGCTTCACGCAGGTGTATGGCGCCGACTACGACGAGACGTACGCGCCAGTGAGCAGCTACGTCACGCTGACAATCTTTTCTCTCAGCATCGTCGCCGTCCTCGACCTCAACCTGATGCAGCTGGACACGATGAACGCCTTCCTGCAGAGCAAGCTTGACCGCGTGCTCTACATGTACCAGCCGGACTACTACAATGATGGATCCGGCCGGGTGTGCAAGCTGCTGAAGAGCCTCTACGGGCTGAAGCAGTCGCCGCTGTTGTGGTACTTGGCGCTCAACGATGTGCTGGTCGGCGCCGGGTGGAAGAAGAGCCAGGTCGACGAGGCTCTCTACTTCAAGGCCGGCGACGACGGAGTGACTTGCTGGGTGCTGGTCTATGTTGACAACCTGCTGGCCGCCAGCAGCAGCGCCGCGATGCTGAGGGAGCTGAAGGAGCTGCTGGAGGCCGCCTTCGAGCTGCGCGAGATCTTGCCGGTGCAGAAGTACCTCGGCCTGGAGATCGTGCGCGACAGGCCGGCGAGGAAGCCGTGGCTCCACCAGCAGGGCTACGCCGACAAGCTGCGTAGGCGTTTCCTCGACGAGGAGCAAGGTGGTCGGACTCCGAAGACGCCGGTCTCGGTCGACGCCTACGCCGAGCTCACCTTCGACGACGAGGAGGCGCAGGAACGCCAGGAGGAGGAGTACCGGCAGAAGGTCGGCTCGCTGCAGTTCGCGGCGACGACGACGAGGCCGGACATCGCCTTCGCCTGCAGCAAGCTGGGGAGCGGACTCACGGTGAGGAGCGACCAGCACTGGCGCGAGGTCGACCGCTGCCTCGCCTACCTCGCCAACACGCGCGACACCGCCTTGGAGTTCGGCGGTGGTCCGGAGACGCTGGAGCTGGTCGGCTACGTGGACGCCGACGACGCCGGCGACAAGCAGAACCGGACGAGCACGGGCGGCTACGTGTTCGTCTACGGAGGGGCCGCAATCTCCTGGTCGAGCCAGCGCATCAAGTGCGCGACGCTGTCATCGACCCTGAGTCTGAGTACGTGGCGGCCGTTGACGCCGGGAAGGAAGGACGTCGACTTCGCTTTCTCTGGCAGAGTTCCGGCAGCTGGACGCCGGGAAGCCGACTGTCCTCCGCGTGGACAACAAGTCGGCCATCACAGTCGCCGAGGGCATGGGGTTGACGGGCAACCTCAAGCACATGGAGCGACGATAGGCCTGGTTGCAGTACATCCCGACCACCGAGCAGCTGGCCGACTTCTTGACGAAGGCGCTGCACTATCCGGCCTTCAACCGGTGCTCCGTCGCAATCGGCCAAGTGCGCCTGGCCGAAGTCGGCGACGGCGACAACGACGTGCAGCAGTAGGTGCCATGCCCTCTTGCATGGCTGGTGCGGTGTCCGGCGTGCTGTGTGTTGTGTGCACGCCGCCGAGCTATTCTCGGAGCAGGGATGCCGTGTGGGCTAGGGGCCCAAGCGTGAACGCGGCAGGGGAGTGTCAACGGGAGTGTTGTGTGGCCCCGTCCTCGCTTGGGCGGAGCCGACCTCGTGGTCGGTTGTGCGGGGGGATGCAGCCGACCTGCAGCAGTGGGCACGGGGGCCACTGCAAGGGCGTTGTGTTGGGGGGCGCCTGGCTGGAGGGCGCCGAGCAGGTGGATGCCGTCATTGGCGTCTGGGCGGCGTCTTGGGCGTCTGTTCGGCGTCCTGGCGCCTGGGCGAGTGGACGCCGACCTGGACGCTAGGATGCCGACCATGGGACGCCGGGATTGATGTAGCCGGCGTCCGACTGGGCTGGGCGACCAGGCGGGGTTGCCCGGTCGACCAGGATACCCGGGCGACATGTGCGAAGGTCGCCGGGGTGGTTTCTGCGAGGACGACCTCGGGGGTGGTATCCCGAGGTCGACGTGGCTGATGGGCGCCGTCACGGGCGGGAATGTCTGCGCTGGGCACGTGACGGGGAATCGAGCGCCAACCAGCCGCGCACATCTGCGAAGCAGGTGTACCATTGTCCTGCGGATGCAACGCTGTGCAGCCGACTTGCTGCAGCGTTGGCACGCCGCAAACTTGCAACGTTGGCGCGCCGCATCTCTGCAACGCTGGAGCGGTGCGAGCATTGCTGCACTGGAACGCGGTCGACCGTGCTGCGCTGGAGGTCGACCAGCAGCCTAGCTAGCTCTGATGTAGTCTGTGTTGCCAACGTTGTTGCTATCATTCTGAACCTTTGTTGTGATGTTTTCCTAGTGGAACTCTTGCCAATTCTCCCCGTGAACTAGCAAGCAGTGTGCGCACAAGGAAACGACTAAGTGAACGAACGCAGAGATCCCTCTCACACACGTGCCTTCCCCGTAGTCAAGCTCCCGTTGTACGAGTTATCTCCGCAGCTTCTGCTGCAGGGGAGGGAGCAGATTGCCGAAGCAGGGAAATGGCTTGAGTATTTCGAACGCATTTCGGGGCTGGCGACGAACAAGGACAAGTCGGTTGTGATGCCTTTGGGACGGAACCTGGGTGCCTCCCCCTGGAGGCCAGACGGCTTCAAATGGGCCAAAGCGGATGATGCGGAGCGGCTACTCGGGGTCTGGGTGACGGCCTCGGGCACGGGGTCTGGGTGACGGCCTCGGGCAACTGCAAAGCAACATGGGACAAGGCAATAGAAAGGATGCTGGGGGAGTTGAGCAAGTGGCAACTAAAATATCTCACAATCACGGCAAGAGCGACTGTGATTAACGGTTACATCACGCCCATCATCGTGTTCCAAGCCCAGGTCTACCCACCTCCGGACGAGACCTGGAACCGGATCACGAAGCTGATTCATAATTTTCTTTCTGGTAACAGGGCTTCGGCGGAAGGCTGCTTCATCCTGTGGGGAAGGGAGCTGATTTTCACACCGCGAAGTGAGGGTGGCATCGGCATGAGGGATCCGGAGGTTCAGATTACCTGTTTGGCAGCCAGGAGAATCGGTTTTTTCCTCACGGAGCAGGATGACTTTAAGCGAGATATGATGCTTGTAGCCGCGGGCCTGACGTTGGGATTGGACTCGTTCCTGGCCCACGAGAAGCTGCTGAAACATTGGATCGGGGGGAGTGCCCGCTGGAGGCAGACGTGCGAGTGTTTCATGTCGTCTCCTCTGGCCCCTCTCACCGCCCCTCTCACCGCCCCTCTCACCGCCGCGGAAGCTGCTGGGGAGAGACTGGTTTTTAACAGAGGGATTCTGCTCAACGGCAGAACGCCGCTAGGAGGGCAAAAAGCGGCTAAAAGCTTGTGGGAGGTGAGGCTGGGTGACCTCATCGAGACAGGAGCTGATGGGAGCAGAACAGTCAAGAGCGCTGAAACCCTCGCCAACTCGCTGGGGGGGTTAGGTCCTGCTCGGCTGGCTTGCAGCTGCACCGGAAAATTGGAGGGAGCTGTTGCTGACCTCATCTGATGCAGGCCAGTGGGCGGACGGAGGGGGGAGGGCAGCGGTGACTCCTGGGGAAAAACTCATTCGCACGCGAATTTTTCACCAGGGCCAGGTTGCTCCGCTGAAGCGGCTACGTTCGTTTAGCCTGGAAGGGCCGGGGCAGTTCGGCGCGGAAGAGAGAGAAATGGGCCAACAGGTGGGGAGGGGTTTTTGACTGGAAGCAGGTGGTGAAGATTCGCGACTCTTTGGTCACGCCTAGTCGCCCCAGAGACGTTTTGATCAGGGTGCACAATTTCAATCTCCAAGTGGGCGAACGGCTGGCTTTTCTCAACTCCAAACCTAAGTGCCCACACTGTAGCACGGATGAATCACTTGAACACTGCCTTTTTGAATGCCCGAGAATTCAACCGGTGGTCGGTGCCCTGAGAGCAGCCCTCAGGATGATCAATCCAAGCCGCACCATTTCCTCGCTGGATGATCTCATCTTCAAGCGGGCGGCGTCCAGCTCGGCATTTCCAGAAGCGACATTATCTGCCATTACTATTCATCAACTGTGGGTCGAGAGGTGCGAGTCGGTATTCCGCGGGCGAAAATTCCGAACAATGAGGGTTTTGTGGAAAATTGAAGCAGCATTTCGACTCCATGCACGAATTTTCATGAGACACCTGGGGGAAAAACTTCAGAAGGACAGCGCATTCAGGCAGAGGCTGACACGTGGAGGAGGGCCTATTCAGGAGATAAGGCTCCTGGACCGTATTCGAGACATTAGCGCCAGGAAGTAGACATGGAAGGCGGGTTTTGCGGCCATCTGGGCACGTCCGAAGGGGTGCGCCAGCAGGCCAGGGATTCCTCACTGAGGCGGGTTACTACCTGTCCTCCAAGCACAGTTACGACTGTTCTTGATTTGTACGCTTGCTCTCTCGGTGTATTGAAAAAAAAAAAAAAAAAAAAAAAAAAAAAAAAAAAAAAAAAAACGTCCCCAGGCAAACGAACCGAATGCTCACCGAAAGCTTACAGAAAGAGGGGAAACGGAAGCGGCCAGAAATCCAGGTAGCGTTCGAATGCTTATCCTGCTTTACGAGTCGTTATGCCTAGCTTAGAATGTTAGGACGTGGGCCCAATCGACTTTGATCGGCGCGATCAAAAGCGATCAAGAAATTCGTGGAAGGCGGGAAGCCAAATTTAGGTAATCGGGGGCAATCAGCCGATCACGATCAGTTGATCGCCCCACCTTGATCAGACCCGATTTTCACCCCGATCAGAGTCGATTACCCTCGATCACAGACGATCAGTTGATCGCATGTGATTGGGACCAAAGCGATACTTGCGAGCTGTTACTCTGTTTTACTTGGTCTCGTTACCCCTCGCTCATACGTCTCGGCAACAAATGGGCTGTTTGAGGTTTGCGAAATTACAGGGAAACCAACAGTTTTCGGATGGTAGAGTTTGGTCGCCAATCTCGCAAAATTTGGAGCGAAATTCCCACGTTATCGTCGCGCGTTTGCCAAGCAGGCGCTGAGAATTTCCATGGAAAATCTTCACAGATCGGGCGGCTCGGGCAAAGCGATCAGAAGCAACCAGATCCGATCCGACCCGATCAGATCAGCCACGATCAAAGTCGATTGGGCCTAAGTCCTTATGGCCTTTCAAGAGCATCATGTGTATATTTCAAGTTTTCCACACCATTCCACCAAACCACAAAACCCATACACCTAACCACCGCTATTTTCAACTTCTCACCTTGGCACTGTTCCCGCTTTTCATATAATCCCTGCCCAACTTTCGGTGGTTTCTGTTAGACACCTAAATATGGGGGGCTATGAATGACGTCAGACAATAGGGCGAGTGTCAGACAATTTCCGCTCGTGTGAAGGAAATTGCTGTTGCGCATCCCGTTGCGTAGCTTTCGAAAGTAAGGAACTCTGCGTATGACGTCCGGCACAACCCTCGGTCAAAAATGTATAAAGGGTACATACCCCTTTGCACACGTGGGGGTTCAAATAGCGGTGGTTAGGTGTACCGTCCCGACCCGATCTTCTGAATCCGGCCGAATTTCACATCAGCGCATCAATTGCAGTGCCCACTGCCCAGAAGGTTTGAACAGCAAGGTCGCGGCAACGTGCAAGCTACAGTGTACAATAAGAATCTTATCGCGGTGGAAGACGACAGTAGACCAGCGGTTTCATCGAGCAAAAATATTTTCCCGTTTTGTCTGTTTCAAACAGAGAACACACAAACCAAACAAACAGCAGGCGGACAAAAACAAACCAACCAGCGGTGTGGGTGTGTGGTGGTTGGACGAGTCCAGCTAGACCTGGCCAGCCTGGTGGGGACCACCACTTCAGTGACAGCAAGTCTCTTGACCCTGCCAGCCTGTTTTCTTTATTGTACAGTACCTCCCCTTTTCCTACCCACGCATGATCCCGCTCTTTCCGCAGATCACCTCTACATCCTCCGTCTAAAATTATCACATGAACTCATCCACGCCGTTGAATTACTCTTGTTCTCGCAACCACAGGTACCAGATCTGCCCTACACCCCATACTGTACATCGCAGCCATGCAGAGCGCCACCTCGTTTTTGACTTTCCTGACTCATCAACTGAATGTGCGTGAGTGGTGTCATTCTCCCGAGCCTGTGTTTCATGCTCCTGCCGAAGGGCCTCAAAATGCTTTTCTTCTCTCTCCTTCCTCCCGAGCCTGTGCTTCATGTCTCCCCTCCTCTGCTCCCTCGCCATTCCCCTTTCACTCTCTCCGCTCTTTGCTCGGCTCCACCACCTTTCGTTTCCTCCTCTACAGTATTCCCCTCTCATCTCCTCCCCTTTCATCTCCTCCGCTCTCATCTCCTCCCGTCTCATCTCCCCCCCCCCACCCCACCTCCCCCCCACCTCCCGTTCCCCACCCGAAAACCTCATTCCAAGAACTCTCAATCTCTCTTGACCAGCACACCACAGGTGAGGGAGGAAAGTATCTAGAACCATTCAATCCATCAACCACATCAGCCCACGTAAAGCCAACCGCACGCTCAACCGCTGCTCCTCGCATCAGAAGAGCAGAGGCGACGGCGACGGCTGGCTCTTCCCTCAACCGTCGGATTCGCCAACCCAGCAGCACGTTGATGACGGCAAAGCGACCACCAGGCCCCAGCTAGAGAACGAGCGGGAAGCGAGAGTCGGGGGGGAATCGTGCTCGACCCCATGAAGCATCCGCCACAGCCGAACCAACTTGGGCAATTACCTCCGCGGTAACACTTATTGAGCTCGTTTGCACGGGAGATAAGCCACGTGTCCAAATCGTAACAAAGGTATCTTCTCATCGCCACCGTGGTAACCAACATTTCCGAAATGGTCAACATTATTGCCTGAATGGTAATGAACAGTGCTTCCGGGATTCCTGGCTGGTAACTTCGCGTTCGTACTAAACTGTACACCGTACAAGTAGGGTTTGTTAAGAATGTTTATTAAGTTTTTTTTAATCTTGATTTTGTTGTCATAGTTGATTGTATCGCATACTTGCATGTAACGCTTTGCGTTTGTAAGCGTTCATGTGCATTCTGTGCTGTACGGTGACATCAGTTTCAGTTTTGCTGAGTCAAGCCCTACTTGTACGGTGTACAGCTTAGTTCGAACGCGAAGTTACCAGCCAGGAATTCCGGAAGCACTGTTCATTACCATTCAGGCAATAATGTTGACCATTTCGGAAATGTTGGTTACCACGGTGGCGATGAGAAGATACCTTTGTTACGACCTGAACACGTGGCTTACCTTCGTGCAAACGAGCTCAATGAGTGTTACCGTGGAGGTAATTGCCCAACCAACTTCTCCCTTCTGCATGATGCCTACTTCCCGCCAGCCCACTCCGCCATAACCTACAGATGTCAAACTGCTGAGCTTCAATGCTGCTGCCGATTTTCCAATTACCAGCTGGACTGGTAATGTAATCCCCGCAATTGCGTCGGACTCGGCAGCGGAACTGCTCCACTAGTATGTGGCGGAGCGACGCGCGAAGCGGTGCGACACAGCGATTGTAGAGCCTCGGCTTATGTTACTCCTCACCTACTAAGCTGTGATGTGCCCCATTGCTGGTAGACGATCTAACCGTGCACAATTAGTTTCCTCGCATCGATCCAGTTTTTTATTATTCTGTATTTTTTCCAACGAACAGAACGCGGCAGTATCTTGTATCCACCATCGCGATTTATCGCTGTTAGCAGCGGCTGTAGTCACCCTTCATGGAGTCCGTATCAGAGGTGTGTCCTATACCCGTTATAGACTGGCGCAACTTAGGCAACGCGGAGGCGCAATCCCTCTCGCAGCGCGGACTCATAAACACGGACATCACGCCAGAATGCGTCCGGCAGTTCGAGAAACGCCTCCGCCGCTTTCGCCGCCGCCAGTTGCGGAACGTCGCGACCGACGCTGCGATGCAGCTTTCGACCGTCGTCAGCCAGTGGCGGCAGGACGACCGCCTCGCGGATAAAATCATGGAGATAACGGCGATTGCGGAGGAAAGCGGCGGCGGCGACGGGAAAAGCGGCGTCGACGCCAGCATGAAATGCGGCGAGAAGTCATGTAGCGGAGGATGCGGCGGGGGCGGTGGGAGCGGCGGGATCGGAGGGAGCGGCGGGAGCGGCGGGAGCGGCGCGAGCGACGGGAGCGGGGAACCAATCGGGCTCCGCCAATCGTGCTCGCTCCCCGAGCTGTGCCCGATCCCCGCTGTTGACTGGCGCGTTTGTAGGTCGCACCGGTCACACGGCTCGGATCACTCCCGCGGCTCGAGTGGGGAGCTGGAGCTGCCTTTTAGCGTGCCACCGCGTAGCAATAGCTCTTCCGATCCCCAACTTACCTCCCAACTTAGTTCCGAACTTAGTTCCCAACTTACCTCTCCTTTGGAGCAGTCCAGCGAGCCTAGCGTCGCTGAGGTCAGCTCGCGTGCAAGTCGGGCGATTCGATCCCAATCGCACGATTCTGGTTACTTCCACGTGTCAAGACAAGAAGTGGAGCAGAACCGACAGAAACAGCAGCATATCAAGGGTGAACAGCGGCGGCCGCTTGAACGCATCAACGACTCGGATACGCGCGCTAGTCCCTTCGACGGGGAGACGAGGAGAGAGCAGGCAGGTGGTCTCCCGGCGGCAGCCAGTCCCCCGCCGTGCGCAAATCTCTCGCCAGCGGAGTGTCCGCCGTGCGCGAGTCCCTTCGACGGGGAGACGAGGAGAGAGCGGGAAAGCCGTCCCCCTTCAGGGGAGCGTCCGCCGTGCGCGCATGCCTTCTACGGGGAAGCGAGGAGAGACACGAGTCGCCCGGCTGTCAGCCCCCCGCCGTGCGCGAGTCTTCCGACAATCGACCTCGCGCCGTGCGCAAGTCTCTTAGACAAGCTATGCGCCTTCCCCAGCGACAGCAGCTGCAGCAGCGACGTTTTCGCTGATGGTTCCGGCGGCGGGGTTGGCGGCGGAGTTGGCAGCGGGGTCAGCGGAGGCGGTAGCGGCTTGGTTAGCGGCGCTGTTAGTGACGGCGGGGAAAAATTTGGGGTGTGCAGCGCGGCGGTGATTCGCCAGCCAGTTTTTCCCCCGGCTGCTGCTGAAGGGAGCGGTGGGGTAAGCGGCGGCGGTAACGACGCGGTTAGCGACTGCGGGGACAAGAATGGGTTGTGCAGCGCGGCGGCGATCCGCCAACCAGTTTTTCCCGCCGCTGCTGCTGAAGGGAGCGGTGGGGGTAGCGGCGGGGGTAACGACGCTGTTAGCGACTGCGCGGACAAGAATGGGTTGCGCAGCGCGGCGGTGATCCGCGAACCAGTTTTTCCCGCCGCTGCTGCCGCGGGGGACAGGAGCAATGGAGGCGGCCGGGGTGGCGGAGGCGACGGAGAAAACGGGGAAGGCGGCGAAAACAGGGAGAACGGGGAAAACGGGGAAGGCGGAGAAAGCAGGGAGAGCGAGGAAAACGGGGAAAACGGGGAAGGCGAGAACGGCAAGCTCAGGAGCAACGAGGCGGTACTTCGTCAGGCTATTTTTCCCGCGCTGGTTAATATTAGTAGCGGTCCGGGCCCAGCGGTGGCGACAGGATGCGGGGACAGCGGGCGCAACGTCCGCGCAGGATCATGGGATGGGGGGAGGTTTGCGAACGGATGTGCGCGGGAAGTTCCGCCGGGGGTTCCGCGGGGAGTTTCGCTAGGGAGTTCGGAAGAGAGAGCGCGCAGGGAATCTGCGGGCGGCCTCGATTTGCAGAGAGGCGTTGATTCGCTCGCGGAAGCAGATCCTGGTTCCCCCGTACAAATGGACGGTAACGGAGAGATTGTTAACGGAAAAAATGCTAACGAAGTCGGCCTTTCTGCATCACCATCGTCGTCGCGCCTTCGACTCCGTCTCCGTCCGCCTTTCGCCATCGCGGTTACCCGCCGACGGCCGCTCAGCGAACGGTCGGATCTGGGTCCCGCGAATCACGCATCGCCACAGTCGGCGTGCCGCGAGCCGCGGCAGGAGGCCTCCTGTTTGCGTGGCGCGACGGATTCACCCGACGGCGGTTTGAGCGGCGGCTTGAGCGGCGGCGTGCGCGGCGTCGTGCGGCAAGCGTCGCGTGACGCGCAGGCCGCCGCGCATTCGCCGCACAGCGTTGCGGACTTTCCGATGTTCAGCAGCCCGCGCGTCGAAACGGCGACGCTGGTCGACGCGCGTGGCGAGGCGACGCGCGTTGAAACGACGCGCTTCGATCCGGAGAGATCGTCACGGCCGCTTCGAAGCAGAGAATCCTGCTGTTCGTCACACCCTCCTATCGCTGCATCGGGTCGCAGCCCTAGTATTACTACGTCTGATACAGTTACTACGCTGAACAGCCCTAACACGACAATCAGCCCGCGTCGCCGCGGTTTGCTCCACTGGCCGTCGCTCCCGACGTCGTTTTCAATCAGCACCGCGTCGCGCCTCTCCTTCACGTCGCTGCTCTCGCCCTCCTCAGGCACCTCCGCTTCAGTCACACCCGCTTCAGTCACACCTGCTTCAGTCACACCCGCTTCAGTCACCCCCGCTTCGGGAGCGAATCAGATGAATGGTTTTAACGGCGCCGGCGAAATCCGTGTTAGGAGCCGTAGCGCGATGGCGGTTTCAGATTCGACAGCTTCGCAATCCGAATTTTCGCAGGACGGTTTTTTTCAATCCGGCGTTTCGCAATCCGGATCAAAGAACACGTCTGATTCGTCGCCTGGATCTACTCGCCCGCTGACTGCACCCACGGCGGCGGCAACCCCGCTGTCGCAATCCGTCGCAGATGCGCCAGCGAAAACGACGTCGCCGTCGCTGCTGGGTCGCCTGCAGGCACTGGGATGGAAGGAGGGAAAACAGCAGCAGCAGGAGCAGCAGGAGCAGCAGCAGCAGCAGGAGCAGCGTGAGAAGCGGGAGAAGCGAGAGCAGCAAGAGCAGCGGTTGCAGCGAGAAAAAAACATGCGGTCCAGATCCTGTCACGTTCAAACTTCGGGATCGCCACGTGTCACATCCACGAGGGCTGAGAAGTCTCGTCTCGCATCGTCACTCACGGTTAGATGTTTGCGACGAACCGCATCGCAGCCCGAAAGAGAAGCGGAACAAGGCAGAAAACGCGCGGAACGAACACCGGGCGGAAACTGCTGCGCGGCTGGAAACAGCAGCGCTGGTGGAAACAAATGCGCCCGTGGGATCAGCTCCGCGGAAAGCCTTGCGGACGGGTGTCTCCATGAGACAGTTCCTGTTGGGGAACTAGGTTTAGCTGATAGCGCAGGGGCGGGGACCACCAGCGCGGGGAACATTGAAGCTGGGGGGAATTGCAGCAGCGGGGAACGTGACAACGGCGGAACTATAGAGAGGGCGGAGTGCTGTTCGCGTTTGAAGCCGCTCCATTTTCCTGCACAAGATGTGGTTTCTCCTGAAACTGTGTCTACAGTGCAGAGAGAGAGAAAGCAAAAGGGTGGCGGCGTTTTTGAGAAGATTTGTGGCCCAGCAGCATTTTCGTCGTCCCATTTAATCAGTCAGACTGGTACGTCACTCTCCTCTCACCTTTTCTTCCCTTCCCTACACTCCCCTTCTCTCCCCTTCCCCCCTCTCCCCTCTCCTCCCCTTTCCCCCTTCTCTCCCATGCCCTGCCACCCTCTTCCATTGCTGATGTCCTAATCTCTTACCTACCTCCCACCTCTTCGTCTCCTTTACCCTACTCTCCCCTCTATCGTCCAGCACAGCGTCTCCAGCCGTTTTCAGCGTTATAGCCCGTTCCCATTCCCGCCCTAAACCCGTTTTAGAGTTTCAACACCATCCCTTCCCCACCCCAACCATTGCTCACTCCTCTCATGCAACTTGAGAGTCCATTGCGAGAACTGTCAGGTATAGGTGTTCTCATTCTCCTGTTGTAACTGCTCGCCACGCTCTGCTCGCCTCTCCTCTGCTCACCTTTATTTGTTCCCTTCCTTAACCCCAACCCTCACCAATCCCCTTTACTGCAGGTTAGGTTTCCAAGGCGAACCCTATCAATCACAGATGCCTTCCCCCCCCCTCGCTGTGACGTTCCTGTTTTTTCGAAACTCTGAATTTATTGTTCTCTCTCCTCTTTCTTCCCTCCTGCCCTCCCCCTCTCACCCCTCACCCACCCCCAACCTCCAGCCCTCCCTTCACGGAAAATGAGCCTAAGGCGAGCATTTTCACACATGTCCCTTTCTTCCTTGGGGCAGGCAAAGTGATAGCAGCAGCAGCAGCAGCAGCAGCGGCGGCGGCGGCGGCGGCAGCAGCGGCGGCTGTGACTGAGAGTGGGCCACAGCTACCACGGTCACACGTGTCCTTTCCTTCCTTGGGGCAGGCAAAGTGATAGCAGCAGCGGCAACTGCAATTGTGGCTGAGATTGGGCCTACAGCTACCACTAACACACATTCATTGCTTCCTTGGGGCAGTACAAGCCATAGCAGCAGCGGCGGCAGCATCAGCAGCAGCAGCGGCGGCATCAGCAGCAGATGTAGCTGTCACAGAGAACCCAAGGCGACCGCTGCCACACATGTACGTATCTTCCTTGGTCAGTAGCATGTCAGTTTTTAGATGCCCCTAAAACAGTCATAGCAGCAGCTGCAGCAGCAGGAGCTGTGACAAAGATTGGGCGTAAGGCGAGCACTGTTGCACGTCTCCAATTCCTCCTTGGGCCAGTGGAACTCACAGTAGCAACGGCAGCAGCTGTTACAGAAATTGGTCCAAACGCAAGCGCTGCCGCGCATTTGCCTTTCCGTCTTGGGTCGGTCCAAGTCAAAAAGCGGTGGCAGCACCAGCAGCTGATATGGAGATTGGACCTAATGCAAGAGCTGTCACAGATGTGCCTTTCCGCCTGCGGGCATCTTAAATTCTAACAGCAGTCACATTCATTACCAGCCCAGATCCCAGCAGTCACATTCATTACCAGCCCAGATCCCAGCAGTCACATTCATTACCAGCCCAGATCCCAGCAGTCACATTCATTACCAGCCCAGATCCCAGCAGGCACATTCATTACCAGCCCAGATCCCAGCAGTCACATTCATTACCAGCCCAGATCCCAGCAGTCACATTCATTACCAGCCCAGATCCCAGCAGTCACATTCATTACCAGCCCAGATCCCATCAGTCACATTCATTACCAGCCCAGATCCCAGCAGTCACATTCATTACCAGCCCAGATCCCAGCAGTCACATTCATTACCAGCCCAGATCCCATCAGTCACATTCATTACCAGCCCAGATCCCAACAGTCGCATTCTTTACCAGCCCAGATCCCAGCAGTCACATTCATTACCAGCCCAGATCCCAGCAGTTACATTCATTACCAGCCCAGATTCCAGCGGCATTCGCTTTGTCACTAAGGTCAGTGCTTTTTTATCTTCTAGAATCGAGACACAAATCCCCATTCACACTGCAGCAGAGGCAGAAGCTACTGCAGCAGTTGCTGTTTGGGAGTGGCAGATGACAATGATAAGGCCGTTGCGCAGACTTGGGTGGAGCAGCAAGTGCTAATTTTTCCAGCTTCAACAAGCGCGAGCTAAGAATGGCGGGTTTATCTGATCTAAACATGATTCTGCAAGGCAGGCTAACAGGGGTTTGAGGGACGCATGAGCAGTGATCAGATGGGTTGTGGTGTGGTGCCGCCGCCGTCTTTCTCCTGCTTCATTCGCAGCAGTCTAAATTCTCTGCAGTTCAATTTCTGCTACAGCTGCCAGTGGTGCTCTTTGTTGCTCGTTCGAAGGTTCCTACTGCTGCCGCTCATGTGGGTTGCTGTCGATTATCAATCTGCTCAATCGCGGCTGTTTGAGCTATACTGAACCTAGATAACGCTATTGATTTGTCATTGTTTTGGCAGCGCTGTTGCTGCAGCGAGTACCGTAGCATCTAGGACAGCAAAAGTATTTCTATGGTCTCGTATTCATATACTAGGTGGTTACCCTATCATGCTGCTTAGTGACATTTAATGCAAACTACACTCACATGCACACACGCACGCCCACACGTCCTCCAACCCAACCCTCAAAACACATGCACACAGAACAGACTCAGGTGTCACTTGCAAATCCATTTTAGCATAAGGCAGGTTGAGCGGAGAAAGGCAGTCAGTAGTACCGCACAAACTCGGAGTTTGAAAATTCGTTTGTGAGGAAACGCGTAAAGTGCAAATAAAGTTTAATTGTACCCTCTACTTGGTTTAACACCTTCCACTCCCCTTTTATTCTGTTCTTCAATTCACCCACGTTCTTTCCTGTATTGATTATGTTTATAGTCGGTGTTTCCGGGTTTGATAATTAACCGAACTGTACCGTAGTTCCAGCAAGCTGGTTGTTTCACCCAGCTCTCTTCATCTGGTGGCTAGTTTTTCCATGACGGCAGGTAGTACTGCGCCACGTGGATACATCTGTGGCCTAACCCCTGCCGATGGGATCGTTCAGATAAGGACGATTGGCGGAAACTGCCAGCACATCACTTTTTGGTGGAAGAGGCTTCTCCGCTCGTACACATCAACCCTGATTCTGTCTGGCTCCGCCACATTCGTCGCTCGCGAAGAACTTCACATGGTAACGGCTTATCTTCAGGCCCAAATATTCCACCATTCCCTGTCATCTCTTCAGTTCGTTTCAATTCGTTGCCTTCGCGAATGTCGTTAGCCTAACTCCAAATCTCTCCCTAGGGTTTCCCGTTGGTCCTCCCTCCCTGACTACCCTGCTGCTCTCATTTCGGATCAGAAGGCTTTAGTTTCTTTGCTTGGAAATTTTTACTCCCAGCCAGAGACAGCCTCCTCTAGCTTCACCAGCTTCATCCGTATTTGCCGATACAACCACACCATCAGCCATGGCTGCCATCGCTTCTTCCTGCCAACTGGCTGTTGCCCCCACCGCTGCTGTGGCCAAGGTCGCTGCTCCTAAGCGTCAGGCCCGCATTGCCTCCTTCGGCCAGTTCTCGGGTCTGAAGGCTTCTTCCTGCGTGTCGGCTGTTGCTGAGAGGAAGACTGTTGACGAGAGCTTCGCTCAGATCGCTGCTGCTACCAGGCAGACTGGTGCTCGCGGCGGTGCTCTTTCCTCCAGGTGTGACATCGGCTCCGAGATCTTGCGGGTGGTTCCCGTCATCGGAGGCATGATCTTCACTGGCATTGCCCTGGGCTTCGTGCTGCTCCGTGTTGAGGCCTGGCTCGAGGAGGAGGAGGCTTAAATGTCTGTTTCTTTGTTCATTATCAATGATAAGCTCTCGAGATATTTTATAAACCATTATTCTTTTTCCATCTTCTAACAAATACGTTTCTCTTTCACCCTTGACGGTCCCAGGCGTAGCTATACATTTCAATCAGTCCAGTGGCTACGTTAGGGAGATATTTTTCTTTTCGCTTCAACGCGCCCCGAGTTGCTGCATTTCGGCTCGTCCGTGATGCGCACGTTAGACGTCCGAACCGATCTAGATGTGTGCCTCTGCCCATTACCGCTGTCGTCTTGCAACGACTGATTTCGAAAGGCCAGACTTATTCATGGATAAGAATATGTGCATCACAGTCGCAGTAACTGCCATCTGTGCACTAATCTGAGGGGGCTAGGACCCTAGGCTGGTTGGTGGCGGGATGGAAATATGGAGCCGTCATGCAAATGTAAACTACAGATTGGCAGAGTTCTGCAAAGCTACGCTTATGTAACGTACACGCTTGCTGGGAACCCTGGGCTGGAAATAGGGCTGATGGACTAGTGTGTAATGATGACCTGCCGCTTGTTGGTGCTCGAAATGAAATATACGGTAGGTAGTCAAAATATTGGTTGAATTGTTGGAAGGGACAGTGCTAACAGGTTAGAGATGCATGTTGTTTGGTGAGGCTGAAGGGGGGGTGGCTTGCAGAAGGGCTATAGACTATGTTTTGTTCCATGACTTCCATGTTTCCACGCATGTGAGAGTGGACTGCCACTATGTACCGTAACATACATCTTGGAAGGAAGAAGAAATGCTGTGCAAAGAAACGGTAAACCTGGACAAGGTGGCCAACTCGCTACTCAATAAAAGAAGTCATATGGTGCGCAAACAGTACAGAAGTTCCTTCAGAATTTCTTATACACATCGTTCTTATGAAACACAGATGACAATAACTGTTACAGGCCTCCAGAAGCTTCCAGGATCTTGCTTGCTGGGGCTCTCTGCCTGCGCTCCACAAAGGCCGAAGGGAACCACCCAGCCTTGCCCTTTGCCTCGCCCTCCGACCAACCGTTGGGTGACACCTGTCAGGAAGGAGAGTGAGTGCGGTGCACACACGTGGGGGTTTTGAGGGAGTGAGGAGTCATTTCAAAAGCAAGAAATGAGAGGGGATCAAGGGGTATGCTTTGAGCAGCTCAAAAGAAGGAAGGGGAGTGATGTCAAGAAGCTAGGCTAGGTTAGGAACCTAGGAGAGTGGCGAGAGAGTGGAATGTCGAGAAAGAAGGGGGGTTCACTATAGGCTCGAGGGTACAAATAGGAGACAAAGGAGGTGCACCACCAATACAAAGAGTTTATAACTACACTAAAGCTACAGCTACAGGCAGGTACATAAATATATATAAATATATATTCTAACAAGTGAGTGTGGCACAATCACTAGTGAGTTTCGGAAGTTGGGGGAGGAGGGGGTTGGTTAAAGGGTACAATATGAAGCCAAAATGGAAAGCAGGAAGGAGAGAGATGAGAGGGATGCAAGCACATGTGAAAATGTGTCTATGGGGGGGGGTTGAGGTGGCAAGCAGAGGGAAACAGAAATGACTTTTGAGTTGACTGAAGAGTCACTTCGAGCACATATGAGAAAGGGGCATGGAGGGTCGAGGCGGCAAGCATAAAGGAAACAATAAACCACCCACTTGCCTGCTCAATTTTTTTTCCTGCCCACCGGTCAGCTCTAAAAAAGTTCATCTGCCCACCTGTCTGACAACCACATAGTCGCCCACATTGAGTGACATCTCCCCCGGACCCTCTGCCTCGAATGCATGCACCACCTGATGGTGATTGGGGAATACAGGGGCAGGGAATGAAGCGCAGGGGGAAAACAAGGGGAGCACTGTCGCCCTTATTGAGTTGGAAGGGCAGTCCACACATTGAGGGACATCTCACCCGGACAATCCGCCTCGAATGCATGCACCACCTGAGAGACAGCAGGGCAGGAAGGCAGGGCAGGGCAGGGCAGGAAGGCAGTAACCCGCTCTGCAAAAAAGTACCCCGCTCTGCAAAAAAGTACCCCGCTCTGCAAAAAAGTACCCCGCTCTGCAAAAAAGTACCCCGCTCTGCAAAAAAGTTCCTCGCTTTGCAAAAGTACCCCGCTCTGCAAAAAAGTTCCCCGCTTTGCAAAAGTACCCCGCTCTGCAAAGAAGTACCCCGCTTTGCAAAAGTACCCCGCTCTGCAAAGAAGTACCCCGCTTTGCAAAAGTACCCCGCTCTGCAAAGAAGTACCCCGCTTTGCAAAAGTACCCCGCTCTGCAAAGAAGTACCCCGCTTTGCAAAAGTACCCCGCTCTGCAAAGAAGTACCCCGCTTTGCAAAAAAGTACCCCGCTCTGCAAAGAAGTACCCCGCTTTGCAAAAAAGTACCCCGCTCTGCAAAGAAGTACCCCGCTTTGCAAAAAAGTACCCCGCTCTGCAAAGAAGTACCCCGCTTTGCAAAAAAGTACCCCGCTCTGCAAAGAAGTACCCCGCTTTGCAAAAAAGTACCCCGCTCTGCAAAGAAGTACCCCGCTTTGCAAAAAAGTACCCCGCTCTGCAAAGAAGTACCCCGCTTTGCAAAAAAGTACCCCGCTCTGCAAAGAAGTACCCCGCTTTGCAAAAAAGTACCCCGCTCTGCAAAGAAGTACCCCGCTTTGCAAAAAAGTACCCCGCTCTGCAAAGAAGTACCCCGCTTTGCAAAAAAGTACCCCGCTCTGCAAAGAAGTACCCCGCTTTGCAAAAAAGTACCCCGCTCTGCAAAGAAGTACCCCGCTTTGCAAAAAAGTACCCCGCTCTGCAAAGAAGTACCCCGCTTTGCAAAAAAGTACCCCGCTCTGCAAAGAAGTACCCCGCTTTGCAAAAAAGTACCCCGCTCTGCAAAGAAGTACCCCGCTTTGCAAAAAAGTACCCCGCTCTGCAAAGAAGTACCCCGCTTTGCAAAAAAAGTACCCCGCTCTGCAAAGAAGTACCCCGCTTTGCAAAAAAGTACCCCGCTCTGCAAAGAAGTACCCCGCTCAGTTCGACACACTTCCAGCCAACCCTCGTCCCTCCATCAACCCTTCACTAGCAACTACGTACAGTGGCACCTCCCCCACACCCACCACCCACCACCCACCACCCACCACCCACCACCCACCACCCACCACCCACCACCCACCACCCACCACCCATCCCCCACCTCCCACCTCCCCAACACAAACCTCCCCACCACCCACCTCAGCAAGAAAGCACCCCGCTCGGTTCGACCCGTCATTGGTCAATCCTCGCCCCCCCATGAACCCTTCATTAGCAACTACGTACAGTGGCACCTCCCCCACACCCACCTCTCCCCAAATCCCACCTCCCCCACACCCACCCCTCCCCAAATCCCACCTCCCCCACAACCACCTCTCCCCAAATCCTACACCTCGCAAAATCCCACCTCCCCACCACTCACCTCTGCAAGAAAGTATCCCGCTCGGTTCAACACACCTCCAGCCAACCCTCGCCCCCCCATGAACCCTTCACTAGCAACTACGTACAGTGGCACCTCCCTCCCCCCACACACACCTCTCCCCAAATCCCACCTCTCCCCAAATCCCAGACCTCCCGAAATCCCACCTCCCCACCACTCACCTCTGCAAGGAAATAACCCGCTCGGTTCGATCCGCCTCCAGTCGAACCTCCCCCTCCCCGAACCTCCTCGTAGCTCGGGGGAGGAGGCTCGGCCGAACCTGCAAACGGATTGGTACTGCCCGAACCACCGCCAGGAGCAGGGGTGGCACCAGCAGCGCTGCTGTTACTGCTGTGATCGTTCTTCTGCCTCTCCCCCACCATCTGTGCGTGCAGGTGGTTCAGAATTTCCACTGAACGCTGGTGGAAGGCCCTCTCTGCTTCCACCTGGTCATGGGGGGAGGGAGAGGGAGGTGGAGAGGCGCAGGGAAAGATGTGGGGTAGCAGCAGCAGTGCTGTTTCTGCTGTGATCGTTCTTCTGCCTCTCCCCCACCATCTGTGCGTGCAGGTGGTTCAGAATTTCCACTGACCGTTGGTGAAAGGCCCTCTCTGCCTCCACCTGGTTGGGGGCAGGGGAAGGATAGGGGGGTGAGCAGGAGTAGCACCAGCAGCGCTGCTGTTACTGCTGTGGTCGTTCTTCTGCCTCTCCCCCACCATCTGAGCGTGCAGGTGGTTCAGAATTTCAACAGATCGCTGGTGGAATGCTCTTTCTGCCTGCACCTGGTTGGGAAGACAGGACAAAGAAGGAGAGTGGATGAGCATTGGTGGCACCAGGACCAGCAGCGCTGCTGTTACTGCTGTGGTCGTTCTTCTGCCTCTCCCCCACCATCTGTGCGTGCAGGTGGTTCAGAATTTCAACAGATCGCTGGTGGAATGCTCTTTCTGCCTGCACCTGGTTGGGAAGACAGGACAAAGAAGGAGAGTGGATGAGCATTGGTGGCACCAGGACCAGCAGCGCTGCTGTTACTGCTGTGGTCGTTCTTCTGCCTCTCCCCCACCATCTGTGCGTGCAGGTGGTTCAGGATTTCGACCGATCTCTAGTGGAAGGCCCTCTCTGCTTCCACCTGATCAGAAAAGAAAGGTGGCGAAAGGTGTGGCTCTTCTCAGGTGGCGAAAGGTGGAATAACCAGGTGGTGCAGTTGCGGGTAGGTGATAGCTGAGTGCAACAGCATAGCGTGTCACCTTCTCTTCTCTCGCACCCAATGATGGCAGTGCTGCAGCGTCTGCCTCTGCTGCTGTGCCTCCACTGCCATCATCGCCATCATGCTGATGCTCCAGGTGGAAACTACCTCACCAACAGTATAGCAGCACTCACCATGCCTATCAGCCGCTGCAGCGTCTGCCTCTGCTGCTGCGCCTCCACTGCCATCATCGCCGTCGCCGCCTCCCTCCCCAGCACTGTAAGTGTGGAGTACCGGTGTCACCAGATGCAACACAGAATGTACCCCCTTCTCACTCACCATGCCAATCAGCCGCTGCAGTGTCTGCCTCTGCTGCTGTGCCTCCACTGCCATCATCGCCGTTGCTGCCTCCCTCCCCAGCACTGTCATAGTCGCTGCTAGCTCACCATCCAAACGAGACACTGCAGCATCTGCCTAGCACACACTCACACACACTGCAGCATCTGCCTAGCACACACTCACACACACTGCAGCAGCACTTACCATGCCAATCAGTCGCTGCAGTGTCTGCCGCTGCTGCTGTGCATCCACTGCCATCATCGCCAGCAACTGCAACACCCCATGACCACACCCATGCATCCATCCTGCATTCATAACACCCTGGGAGCAAGAGTCTTGCTTACCATGCCAATCAGTCGCTGCAGCGTCTGCCGCTGCTGCTGTGCCTCCACTGCCATCATCACCGTCGCTGCCTCCCTCCCCAGCACTGTCATGGTCGCTGCTAGCTCGCTGCAGCGACTGCCTAATGCATACTCACTCACCATCTCGATCAGTCGCTGCAGCGTCTACTGCTGCTGCTGTGCCTCCACTGCCATCATCACCGTCACTGCCTCCCTCCCAAGCCTGTTGTGCCACCACTGCCTCCACTGCCACCACTGCTACCCTGCTTAGTGAAACAGCCAAGTGAAACCCACTCACCATGCCTATGAGTCGCTGCAGTGTCTGCCTCTGCTGCTGTGCCTCCACTGCCATCATTGCTGTCGCCGCCTCCCTCCCCAGCACTGTCATGGTCGCTGCTAGCTCTCCCATCTTCTGCTCCGCTTGCTGTTTGTTAACCCGGCGTTGGGAAGGGGGGGAGGGACGGAGGGGGGCAAGGCAGCACAGGAGAAGTGAGCCCAGTGGCCTCTCACCCTCCCCAGCACCGTCATGGTCGCTGCTAGCTCACCCATCTTCTGCTCCGGTTGCTGGTATGGCAACAAGAGAAAGAGATCATGGATGGAAAGGGAAGCAAGCACTGAACACAGCAGCACGGCCATCATTGCTGTCGCTGCCTCCCTCCCCTGCATCGTCATGGTCGCTGCTAGCTCTCCCATCTTCTGCTCCGCTTGCTGTTGTTGAACAGGGGGGGAAACGGGAGCACACACAGCAATCAGATGAGAAGCACTGACTGCATCTCCCTCCCCCGCACTGCCATGGTCGCTGCGAGCTCTCCCATCTTCTGCTCCGCTTGCTGTTGCAGGGCGAAGGGGAAGAGAGCACAAGAAGGGAAGGAGAAGTGAGCCCAGCTGATTGCCTCTCCCTCCCCAGCACTGTCAGGGTAGCTGCCAACTCGCCCATCTTCTGCTCTGCTTGCTGATGATTCAACAAGGGGGAGAAGAGAAGAATAGGAGAGGATGGGAGCACAGAAGTAAGGCCAGTTGCTTCCTTCCCTCCCCAGCACTGCCATGGTCGCTGCTAGCTCACCCATCTTCTGCTTGGCTCGCTGTTGATCACGGGGGGACACGGGGGCATCGAAACCAACGAGACAAGCACTGCATCTTAGCGGCGTTCCCAGGGCTGCATAGTCCACCCTTTGCGGCCATAATAGGGTTACCACCACCACGCAACCCGCACCATGCAACCCCCCCGCACCTGCAGCTTCGCAGCGTTCTCAGGGTTGCTCAGGCCGTCCCATGCCTTTTGAGCATAGGCACAGTGCGTGGGCGGGCATTGTACGGCACACTATGGAAGCGTAACAGAGTTACCACACCATTCCTCCTCACCTGCAGCTTGGCAGCGTTCTCGGGGTTGCTCAGGCCGTCTCGAGCCTTTTGGTTGCGCTTCTGAATTTCCACCACCTGGCGGTGGGGAAGGAGAGAAGCAAGGGGAGGAGCATACGCGAGAGGAGAGTGATGAGCAGGGGAACAGAGTGCAAGAAGACTGCTGATTCTAACCAATGAGGCCGTCCCGTGCCTTCTGGTTGCGCTTCTGAATCTCCACCACCTGATGGCGGGGAAGAAAGGGAAGGGGGAGGAGCATATGCGGGAGGAGAGGGATGAGCATAGGAGCGGAGGAACGGTGTGAGGGACTCCAAGTGACACCGTCCCATGCATTCTGGTTGCGCTTCTGAATCTCCACCACCTGATGGAGGGAGAGGAGAGAGAGGGGGGAGAGAGAGGAAGGAGAGCGGGGGAGAGAGGGGGGAGAGCGGGGGGAGAGAAGAGGGGGAGGAATGGGGAATGAGGGGTTGAGAAGCGAGTGCAGAACCAAATGTAGCGAGGCCTTTTCATGCCATATGGTTGCGCTTCTAATTCTCCTGGTAGGTGCGGAAGAGCGAGGAAGGAGAACTACGAGCAATGAGCACTCCCGTGCCTTCTTATTAACTTTTAAACGCCGCTCAACCCCCACTCACCAGCCCCTCCGCCTCCTGCCGCAGCTTGTCGTATCGGTGTGTGAGGCTGCGAGCATCCCACTCTCCTCGGCTTGCCAACCTACAGACCTGGCAGCCTCATGCTCTCACCCGCCCCTCTAAACACCCCTCACTCGCCCACTCACCAGCCCCTCCGCCTCCTGCCGCAGCTTGTCATATCGGTGGGTCAGGCTGCTCAAGCATCCCGCTCTCCCCAGCTTGCCCATCTGCCCATCTTCCCCTTGAGAAATACCCTTCACTCGCCCACTCACCAGCCCCTCCGCCTCCTGCCGCAGCTTGTCGTATCGGTGGGTGAGGCTGCGAGCATCCTCCAGAGGCGCGCCCGTGACCATGGCTTTAAGGGGGTCGCCCACCTGTGATCCATCCATCAACACAAGCACAATAGATACAAGCACAATAAATCGATACCAAGTGCGTCCAGCCAACCATCCTCCAGAGGCGCGCCCGTGACCATGGCCTGGAGGGGATCGCACACCTGTGCATTCAACCATCAATGCAAGCACAATAATTACACACATATTGAGCGCACGCACAAAGGGTATACACACAACAGGAACGCACACAGACTGCCCCCCTTCTTCACACAATGCAGATCTGTGTCCCCATGCCATCTCCTTCAATATTCCTGCTGATTTTGCAGCCCAATCCAACACCAAACAAGCACAGCTTTTCTCGCTATAGTCATCCTCACAAAATCGCACCTGGGTTCCAGGAGTCCTGTCCATGTTGTCTCTCTCCTTCTCAATTGCGGAGTGTGCCGCCCCGAAGTACACGGCACAGTGGTTTCTCACTATAGACATGCGCATTAAGATCACACCTGCGTTCCAAGCGTCCTGTCCATGTTGTCTCTCTCCTTCTCGATTGCTGAGCGTGCCGCCCCGACGTACACGGCACAGTGGTTTCTCACTATAGACATGCGCATTAAGATCACACCTGCGTTCCAAGCGTCCTGTCCATGTTGTCTCTCTCCTTCTCGATTGCCGAGTGTGCCGCCCCAAAATGCAGTGCTGCCCGGCCCAGCACTGTGCTGCCGCCTGGACTCTCCGGTGCGCCGTACTTGCGGCATTCCTCTGATAGCTTAGCGACTGAAAGGGGGATTTGTGAGAGAAACGGGTGGGGCAATAATGGGTATGGATGAGTCTTATTAACGTGTTATCCTTGTGGCATTCCTTTGATAGCTTAGCGACTATAGGATGAGTTTGTTGCAGAAACGGGTGGGACAATAACGGTTATGGATGAGTCAATATTGTGCCACAATCAAAGTATTTCTTTGACTTGCTTCGGATTCGCGTTGATAATGCCATCACTGCCCTTCACCATCTCCCTATTTCCAATGCCCCATGGGTTCAAACAATACTGGCTAGCCTCAACCCAATGTGCATCAGCCGCACGACTTTTGAGTCGACTCAAAAGACTATATTGTCAAGAACTGTGCCCCGTGGGCTCGAGGACAGTATAGCACCATAATGAACCATGCAGCGCCGTCAAACAATACTGGCTAGCCTCAACCCAATGTGCATCAGCCGCGCGACTTTTGAGTCGACTCAAAAGACTATATTGTCAAGAACTGTGCCCCGTGGGCTCGAGGACAGTATAGCACCATAATGAACCATGCAGCGCCGTCAAACAATACTGGCTAGCCTCAACCCAATGTGCATCAGCCGCGCGACTTTTGAGTCGACTCAAAAGACTATATTGTCAAGAACTGTGCCCCGTGGGCTCGAGGACAGTATAGCACCATAATGAACCATGCAGCGCCGTCAAACAATACTGGCTAGCCTCAACCCAATGTGCATCAGCCGCGCGACTTTTGAGTCGACTCAAAAGACTATATTGTCAAGAACTGTGCCCCGTGGGCTCGAGGACAGTATAGCACCATAATGAACCATGCAGCGCCGTCAAACAATACTGGCTAGCCTCAACCCAATGTGCATCAGCCGCGCGACTTTTGAGTCGACTCAAAAGACTATATTGTCAAGAACTGTGCCCCGTGGGCTCGAGGACAGTATAGCACCATAATGAACCATGCAGCGCCGTCAAACAATACTGGCTAGCCTCAACCCAATGTGCATCAGCCGCGCGACTTTTGCGTCGACTCAAAAGACTATATTGTCAAGAACTGTGCCCCGTGGGCTCGAGGACAGTATAGCACCATAATGAACCATGCAGCGCCGTCAAACAATACTGGCTAGCCTCAACCCAATGTGCATCAGCCGCGCGATTTTTGAGTCGACTCAAAAGACTATATTGTCAAGAACTGTGCCCCGTGGGATCGAGGACAGTATAGCACCATAATGAACCATGCAGCGCCGTCAAACAATACTGGCTAGCCTTAACCCAATGTGCATCAGCCGCGTCTGACTCGAATCGCGTTGACGATGCCCTCAATGCATTCACCACCTCCCTATTCCCATGCCCATGCCATGCCCATACCAATGCCCATGCCCATACCCACCAGATGTGAAGAGTCTTACTGGATCGCGTTGAGAATGCCTTCAATGCCCTTCACCATCTCCCTATTCCCATGCCCATGCCATCCCCATACCAATGCCTATAACCATGCCCATGCCCACCAGATGTGAAGAGCCTTACTGGATTCGATGTGCTTCAGATTCGCGTTGATAATGCCCTCAATGCCCTTCACCATCTCACGCTGAAAGTGCTGTGTGGAACAAGTGGGGAACAAATGGGACGGAACGGGTAGCACAGGAGTGGGGCTTTCAGATTCGCGTTGATAATGCCTTCAATGCCCTTCACCATCTCGCGATGAAAATGCTGTAATGTGCACAGGAATATGGGCCAACAAAGGGAGGAGGGGAGGGGGGGGAGGGGGGGGGGAGGGACGGAAGGGGACCTTAGCGGATTTGGTCGTGTTGTGGAGCCATTCCAGCCGCTGGTGCCGTTGCAGCTTCCAAGACAATCAACCCATCCCTTTCCTCCTCATATGGCTATCACTCTCACTACCTTGGCAGACTTGGTCGTGTTGTACAGCCGTTCCACCTGCTGGTGCCGCTGCAGCTCCGCCCCCACTTGCCTGCACTTCTCACTCAACCGCACTGCACCCATCCATCCATACCTTAGCCGATTTGGTGGTGTTGTACAGCCGCTCCACCTGCTGGTGCCGCTGCAGCTCCGCCTCCACCTGAACTGCACTACCCCACTCCGCTGCACACACCCACCCGTCCCGCTCCTCTGCACTCATCTATCTATACCTTGGCTGACTTGGTGGCGTTGTACAGCCGCTCCACCTGCTGGTGCCGCTGCAGCTCCGCCTCGCCCGCCACACCTCCCTTCCCCTCCTCACAACCCATTGGCACCGTTCCTATCACTCTCATTACCTTGGCGGACTCGGTGGTGTTGTACAGCCGCTCCAGCTGTCAATGCCGCTGCAGCAACAATACCCTTTCCCTCTCAATACCTAACCAGTAAAATCATATGTACCCACCTTAGCGGATTTGGTCGTGTTGTACAGCCGTTCCAGCTGCTGGTGCCGCTGCAGCTGAGTAAGCTCAAGTAACTGTTCTAGTAGCGAATCCGCCCAGCCCCTCCGTACCATGGCAGACTTGGTCGTGTTGTACAGTCGTTCAAGCTGCTGGTGCCGCTGCAGCTCCGCCTCGTCCACCCACACCTCCCTTTCCCTCCTCATATGGGGCCACCCCGCCCTCCTCATCCGACTAATTTTCTCAGACAACCCAATTCCCACCTTAGCGGACTTGGTCGTGTTGTACAGCCGCTCCAGCTGCTGGTGCCGCTGCAGCTCTGCCTCCACCTAAACTGCTCTATCCCGCTCCTCCGCACCCACCCACCCGTCCCGCTCGCCTGCATGCACCCAACCGTACCTTGGCGGACTTGGTCGTGTTGTACAGCCTCTCCAGCTGCTGGTGCCGCTGCAGCTCCGCCTCGTCCACCACAACGCCATCGCTGCGCGCCGAGCCACCCACGAACTTGTTGAATATGGTCTGACGGAGGTGGGTTGGTGGGAGGAGGACGAGGGGGGGAGGGGAAAGGGGAAAGGGAGGTGAAGCGGGGAGGCCAGGGGGAGAGGGGAAGGGGGGGAATCGAGTGGGGATTGGATAACAAGCAGGCAGTGCAGCTTTGCCTCGTCCACCACCACGCCATCGCTGCGCGCCGAGCAGCAAACTAACTTGCTGAATATGGTCTGGCGGGGGCGGGGAGAGGGAGGAGGGTGTGTTGGAACGTGCACGGAAAGAGTCCGAGGGCGAGAAGGCGACGGATAAGGAAATATTAGGAGGGGAGGGTGAGGGAAACGAGGGGACAGAGCGGTGCTTCTAATGACTAATTTCAAGATGTGGCGACGCATGGACGTTCTATCTATGTATCAAGCAGAGACCTAGGCAGTCATTGATTCCTGATGGAACATCTTCCCTCTGGGTGCAGGCAAAGATCCAAGGCTGCGAGCACACACGGATTGAAGCATGATTGTTTTTGAGACGTCTCAAAAACACCCTCGCTGCACGTGGTCTTCCCTCTGGGTGCAGGCAAAGATCCAAGGCTGCGAGCACAAACGGATTGAAGAATTATTGAAATTCAACAACTAATCCCCGAGGTTAAGCTTCAGTATCCATCCTGGAGGTGAGTTCACGCGCGCTGCGATGTACTGTCACTGACGATCCGTATTCAGCGGAATCACGTGCGCATTCGCGGTGACTTGAAGTCGACTCGTAAGCCAATTCCAGCGACAACGAACAGTCTCGTTGATCGCACCCGAATCTTATGCGCATTCGCGATGACTTATGAGTCGACTCATAGGTCACCTCCAGCGCACAAAACGCGACAACGAACAGACTGACTGATCGCACCTGAATCTTCTGCGCATTCGTTCGTCAAATCCCCACATCGTTCCGAGCATGTTCTTGGGGAGTCTAAGAAATCAACGACCAGTCTGTTTAATCGCACCTGAATCTTCTGCGCATTCGTACGGCCCGCCGCTCCCCACATCGTTCCGAGCTCGATCAGCTGTGTCCGCAGATATCGAATCCCCGATAAGAACCTCTTTTCGCTGGTCTTTCTTGTCAGCTGGACTTGACTTCTAGGTTAACTAACGACCAAACAAGAATCGCGTCCTGAGGTGTGAAGGTCTTCAGATCGCACTGCTAGTGCAGCGAGCTCAGCTGCAACTTCCGCGAAAGAGACTGCTTAGTGTTTAAGAATGACCCGAAAAGACCAGAGAGTGCCGAGAATGATCCGATAAGAATAACGAGTGCCAGCACAGCCGCGGATGGATGAGACGGCGGATGATATGAATAAGTTGACCACGAGAAACTAGAATTACAGGAAAGGCTCAAGCAGAGCCTGAAATAGCGTAATGTGTGGTGAATCCCGACGCTTCGGATATACAATACTTAGTCCCTGCAATCCTGGGAAGTAAGAACGACGCACGAAGGAGTGCGCTTGACGTAACGGACTTGACGGCGAGAGCCAAACGAGGTGGCTGGCTCGAGCTGACACGCACAGGCCTAGGGTCGAAGCTAATAACTTGCGATAACGACTTGGTAATTACGAAACAAAAGCCATGAAGACCCTAAAGAAGGTGAATTCTGTTCAGTGCTGCTTCTGTCAGACTCTTGTGGTCAGGGGAATGTGCAGAGAAACTGCTGGCTTGAGTCCCGGAACTGGCTGGAGCGTCGGCAGTAGATTCATACATTTCCCACGGTTTCACTCGGTGTGATGTTTCCAGAAGCGGTAATGCGGTGTAATTTAATGAGGCGCACAGCTAACCTACCTGTGCGCGAGCGGAGAAGTGAAGTAGCGGAAAAAAGCGGAAAAGGAAGAGGAGGCGGGGTGGAAGTGATCCACAGAGTCGCAGACTCGAATCTCGCCGTCGCAGCGACTGCGCAAACCGTCGCCAAGGTCGTACGACTCTTATTGACACGGGAGAGGGGAGAAAACTGGGATGTGCGCGGGGAATGAGTACAACTGTAACTGAACGGCGGAGAGCCAGCAGTAACAAGCTCTCCGCCCCACATTTGAACCCCAGGCCCACGGCATTCCCGAGGCTTTGTTGAGCGAGAAAAATCGCCTTCGCCAATCACAACTGCTGCTGGAAATCGTCGTTTCGCTTCGCGCGCATACAATCTCAACCGCTCTGCTGAGGTCGTCATCCAGCGGGAATTTCAATTTGACGAGGGCTGTTCTCCGGTCCCGTCTGACCAGAATATTGGCGGGAAACCGGAGAAGGGGGAAAATCCTGCAACACCAACGGTCAGCTTTGGTTTGGAGGTTGACTAGGTAACTGCTTTAGACTTACACAACCATTTCTAGTAGTATTTGTTGTGATGCTATCATTCGCATTCACGTCTGTCTGCCTCCCATCATATGCTTGTGCGGTTTGGATTTCCTGAGTGAATGCGAATGCTATTTGGCTTGGGCAGATATCTGAAGTGACAGCTCTCTGCTCAAGAGCCTCCCGACGAGCCAAGAATCGTCGCGATCGGAGCAATATCAAGAAAGTTACGAACGTTGGAGTTCGTATGCTTTCTGTACTTTGGTTGCGGCGACTGTGGGAAGTTGTGGGGTTGACTTTTATGGGGTACAGACTTTTGGGGTTGGGAATTCGAACCCATCACTGTAGATTGCTGCCATGTGGTTGGGTGAAGCCAAACCAGGTTGGCAAGTGTGGCCAAGTGGGTTGAGGTGGATGGCATGAGTTGGGAAAGTGACAAATGTGAAAGTGGGGTTGCCTATGGAGAGGGGAATTGTGTGGCATGGAGTTTCCTTTGGTTGGGGACTCCCTTGGGACCTTCCCTCTCGTCCTCCTCTTCCCTCCCACCTGGTTTAGTGCTACTCTAACTCTTGTGTATGAAACTTGTGAACTTGTGAGAACTATTGTGAGTGAGTTAAGTTTCTATGTGGCAGCATACCCCCTAGTCCGCCGAAAAAGCATAACTCGAGATATACTCCATCTTTTGAGGTGATTCAAATTGGGAATTGTAGCCACGGTCTAGCGCTACAACATACTCGAGTTTGACGGAATTCTAACGGTTAGTTTTTCGTCGACGGCGTTTCTTGTGAAATCGCGGTTTCTGTCCAGAATTGAAGACCAACGATTTTGTGATATTTGGGCACCTAATCTTCATAGACTCGATCCATAATCTACAACAAGTGGTATCAGAGCTGATTGAGGACGTTGTGAAGAGTCTACTGAAGTGTGAAGACCCTCATAGACCCACCATGGCCTGTGGGCGTGCCTAAGTGGTGTTCTAGAGGTTGCATGTGACTTCCGCTAAGGGGAAACTCTGCCGAAATTTCGTTGGCACCGACACTTGTGGAAATTGTGTGGGACGTCGGTGTGGACAGCAAAAGGGGGAGCTGAAACCTCTGATTGGGAGCAGAGTGGAGAAGCAGCTGAGAAGAAGAGTGAGCCGCCACCGTCCAAGATCGAGGCTTTGGACGGCTCCAACTATGAGGAATGGAGCGGGCGGATGCGGAGTGCTTTCAAGCGCTACAAGCTGCTGAAACTCGCGATGGGAGAAGAGAAGATGCCCGAGGAAGGTGATGCCCGCGACAAATGGATTGAGCGGAGCACGGTGCTGTACGACCTCATCCTTCAATCAGTCAACAACGATATGTTCCAGCATATCAAGGATTTGGTGGAGCTGGACGACTCGGGGCCGAAGGCGTGGAAACTGCTGCGCGATGTGGTTCAGCCCAACACGCTGCCGATGGTGATTGTGTTGGAGAAGGAGCTAGATGCCCTCTCCATGAAGCCGGGAGACGACGTGAAGCCGGTCCTTGACAAGATCAAGGATACTTACGCAAGGATGACAGCGGCGGGCAGCAAGGTGTCGGAGATGCAGCAGTGCACCAAGATCATCTCGGTGCTCGACAACTCGTGGGACAACCTCATCCCCACCCTCAACGTTCAGCAGGACAAGTGGACGCCTGAGTGGCTACGGCAGCAGATCCTGCAGGAGGACTTCCGCAGGCGCCACACGGGAGGTGGTGCTGCCAACAAGACTGCTGAGGGGTATGGAGCTGCAGGAGGCAGCAGAGGAAGAGGGGGAGGGAGAGGCCGAGGCCGTGGGAGAGGCTTTGGCAGAGGAAGAGGCCGAGGTGACTACAATGAGGGGCATGGGAGCTCTGGCGGCAGGGGGAGCACCCGAATGGAGGGTGCGTGCTGGTACTGCAAGAAGGCTGGACACCCGTGGTTCAAGTGTTTCAGCCGGCCTGAGGGATGGGCGCCCCCAGGCATGAAGCCGCCAAGTGGTGAACGCGCACGAGGTGGCGCTGTGCAAGGTTCAGGTGCACAAGGTGATGGTGCACAAGGTAAAGCTGACCCTGGGTTGTTCCTCATGGTTGAGGAAGTGAAAGGGAGTGAGGATGATGTGGGTTCGGTTGGGAAGGTTGTGATGCACCCCCTCACTCACTGGGTGATAGATTCAGGATGCACGAGTCACATGACTCCGCGGGCAGATTTGCTTGATGAGGTGAAACCCCCTGGGAAGATCAAGTTTGTGGCTGCCGCTTCAGGTGCTTTACTCCCTGTGATTGGTGTGGGGAATGCCAAGGTGATGGGAGCCAATGGGGGACTTGTGGGACTGGGAAATGTGCTACTGGTTGAAGGCTTGTCCGCTAACCTTCTCTCTGTGCGCCGACTGCAGAAAAGCAAGGCCAAAGTCACGTTCGGCCCAACCAGCTGCCGTGCAAAGCTTGGGAAGTTGCTGCTGTGGGATTTGGAGGAGAAGAGCAGTTGCATCAAGGACCTGTGGCAGCTGCCCATCATCCCTTGGAATGGGAAACCACCAGCAACGGCAAAGGCAGCGGCAGCGGCTAAGGCAACTGCGGGAGGAGAGGTGACTGCACCATCTACTGGGGCCCTGAATGCAGTCAAGAAGGTGCAGCAGCCACAGCAGCCTCATGGTGAGGTGCTTGCAGGTGTGGATGCGACAGCTGCATGGGCAAAGGCTTCATCTGGGAGTGGTGAGGCCGATTGGGAGACGTGGCACGAGAGGTTGTGCCACATCAACATTCCGATGCTGCAGAAGTTGGTGAAGGATGGGAGCTTGAAGGGGTTGGAGGTGAAGGGGGCAAGGAAGGAGATTGGGAGCTGCCCAACATGCCTTGAGACCAAGTTCACGAAGTTTCCCTTCAGCAGCAGCACGGGACCAGCCAAGGCGCCACTCGCACTTGTGCACATGGATGTGGTGGGCCCCACGAGGGCCACTTCGCTCTCGGGCAGCCGCTATTTCCTGACCATCGTGGACGACCACACGCGTGCGGTGTGGGTGTACCCTCTCAAGACGAAGGGGGATGTGGCAGCGGCTGTTCTCAAGGAGTGGATGCCGAGAGCTCAAAGGGAGAGCGGACACAAGGTGATCCGCACCGACAACGGAGGAGAGTTCATTGGCGCTGATTTTGAGAAGGAGCTGAAGCGGAAGGGGATCCAGCATCAGCTCACAGTGCCCTACAACCCGCAACAGAATGGCGTGGCTGAGCGGTTCAACCGGACCCTGCAGGAAGGTGCTCGCACTCTACTTGGGCGTGCAGGGCTGCCGGATCCGTTTTGGGTGACTGCACTGAGGCAGGTCGTCGTTGTGAAGAACAGGGTGCTGGCGACTGTGGGGGACAAGCAGTGGATCCCCTACACCAAGTGGTATGGGAGTGCACCAGCAGTCAACATGCTGAGAGCCTACGGCTGCATGGTGGTGTTTCATGTGCCGAAGGAGAAGAGGGGAAAGCTGGAAGCTTCTGGAAGATGGGGTGTGCACTTGGGGCTTGCAAAGGATCATAAGGGCTGGCTCATTTGGGACTTGACCAGCCAGCAGCTGACTGTGTCGAGGGATGTGAAGTTCCTCGAGTCCTTGTACTACAAGGAGTGGAAGCAGCAGCAGCAGAAGCTTCCCACGACTCCGCTGATCATTGAGGCCGATGAGGTGCAGCGGCCTTCAAGGCAGGTGGAAGTCTCCGTGTCGGGGGAGGAGATCTCTGGGGTGACTGAGGATGAGGAAGAACCAGAGGTGGAGGAGCAGCAGCAGCAGCAGCAGCAGCAGCAGCAGCAGCAGCAGCAGCAGCAGCAGCAGCAGCAGCAGCAGCAGCAGCAGCAGCAGCAGCAGCAGCAGCAGCAGCAGCAGCAGCCGCAGCAGCAGCAGCAGCAAAGTGCGGCTGACCGTCCTAGGAGGGATGTGCGCCCTCCCAACCGGCTGACCTATCCGAGCTTTGGGAAGCCAAAGGTGGTACGGGCTGGGAGTGTGGCTGAGCAGTGTGATGAGGAGGAGATAGCGCACTGCTACTGGGCAGCCGTCCCTGAGCCCAAGACACTTACCGAGGCCTTGAGTGGGCCCGATGCTGAGAAGTGGAAGCAGAGTGTGAAGGAGGAGTATGACTCCTTGCTGGAGAACGACACATGGGAGCTGTGTGAGCTGCCTCCTGGGAAGAAGGCAATCTCTTCGAAGCTGATTTTCAGGCACAAGTACGGGCCTGATGGGGAGCTGACCCGCTACAAGTCAAGGCTTGTGGCTAAGGGGTTCCAGCAGACAAAGGGGAAGGACTTCAACGAGCTCTATGCTCCTGTGGGGAAAGGGACAACACTGAGAGTGTCATTGTCAATGGCTGCATACCGTGGATGGCGGGTGAAGCAGATGGACATCACCACCGCCTTCCTCAATGGGATCATTTTGGAGGAGCTGTACATGTTGCAGCCTGAGGGGTTGGACGATGGGAGCGGCAGGGTGTGCAGGCTGAAGAAGGCCATCTATGGCCTGAAGCAGGCTCCTCGCGCATGGTACCACAAGCTGGAGGAGACACTGCTGGCTGGGGGATTCAAGAA
Organism: Closterium sp. Yama58-4; assembly: GCA_947470075.1. Classification (NCBI taxonomy): domain Eukaryota; kingdom Viridiplantae; phylum Streptophyta; class Zygnematophyceae; order Desmidiales; family Closteriaceae; genus Closterium; species Closterium sp. Yama58-4. The sequence goes on along the minus strand of CANIUD010000409.1, from coordinate 190,719 downwards.
GAGTGAGTGCGACCACAGCTTGTTCCTGCTGCAAGAGAAGGAGCAGTTCCTCATGCTCCTGGTGTACGTGGACGACATCCTGCTCTTCTCAGAGTCGTCTGCGATGATCGACCGTGTGGAGGAGATGCTGGAGATGCAGTTCAAGTGTTCCAAGATGGGAGACGTGAAGTACTACCTGGGGATGCATGTGGAGAGGGACCTCGACAAGGGAGTGTTGAGGTTGCACCAGAGGAAGTACTGTGAGGGGCTGGCCGAGAAGTATGGGCTGCAAGATGGAGGGAAGCCAGCCACCCCACTGCCTTCGGGGTTCACTGTGGAGCCCTGTGCTGATGAGGAGGTGGTGGGGGAGAGTGACTGGAAGTTGTTTCACTCCATGGTGGGGGCACTCAACTATGCGGCTAACCACACGCGGCCTGACATTGCCTTTGCTACATCCAGGCTTGCGAGTGTGGTTTCACGCCCCAGTCATGAGCAGCTGGAAGCGGCCAAGAGGTTGGTCCGCTATGTGAGCGCTACAGCATCAGTTGGCTTGGAGTATAGTGCTGTGAGGCAGAGGCAGCAGCGGGGTGCTGCTGACTTGAGCAAGGGGGAGATGCGCTTGACTTGCTACACCGACGCCAGCTTCAACTCTGTGAAGTCGGATGGCACCAGCATTGGAGGCTATGTGTGCCTGTTTGGAGGTGGTGCAGTGAGCTGGCGCAGCAAGAAGCAGAACGAGGTGGGGCTGTCCTCGTGTGAGACCGAGTACATGGCCCTGCATCATGGGGCTAAGGAGGTGGTGTGGCTGAGGCGTTTGTTGGAGGAGATCGGAGTGTGCCAGAGGGAGCCGACTGTGATTTTCTGTGACAATGAGTCGGCGGTGAAGCTTGCGAAGAATGCTTGTCTTCATGGCCTGACAAAGCACATCAGGCCCAAGTGGCATTGGACAAGGAGGCTCCTGGATAAGGAGGTGCGATTGGAGCTTGTGAAGACCCAGCAGCAGGCGGCTGACATTCTCACCAAGCGCCTGGCAGAACCTGAGCATTGGAAGGGCATGAAACTTGCTGGAATGAGTGTGCATTGAGGATGCATGCTTGAGCTATGACATGTGGAATGATGGGAGCAATATGCTTGCTTGGCAGCCAGAGGGGGAGTTTGTTGTGATGCTATCATTCGCATTCGCGTCTGTCTGTCTCCCGTCATATGCTTGTGCGGTTTGGATTTCCTGAGTGTATGCGAATGCTATTTGTGTTAAACATCATATGCTGTAGTTGTGTAGGCTACAGTGGGTTTGGTTATAGGGGGTACAGTTTGTTAGAGTTTTGTACTTGTACTCCCAACCTTCCTAGTGCACACATTTCCTCTCTTATTCTCACATGGTATAGAGCAGGTCCTTAAGGACCGTTTTTTTTTAAGGGCCCACCACATTAACCTGTTTATTAGCTGCCCGAAGCGCCTTTGCGCCCTGCCCGTCGATTTCGGCCCCTTAAACTGCCCGTCGCGGCCCCTTAAACTGCCCGTCGCGGCCCCTTAAACTGCCCTCCGCGGCCCCTTAAACTGCCATTTCGCGGCCCCTTACACTACCCCTCGCGGCCCTCCCTCTCACGGCCCATTTGTGGCCCCCTATCGCGGCTCGTCGTGGCCCCCCTCGTAGCCCGTCGCGGCCCCTTCCCAGCCCGTCGCGGCCCCTTCCCAGCCCGTCGCGGCCCCTTCCCAGCCCGTCGCGGCCCCTTCCTGGCCCGTCGTGGCCCCTTCCTGGCCCGTCGCGGCCCCTTCCTGGCCCATCGTGGCCCCTTCCTGGCCCGTCGCGGCCCCTTGCGGCCTCTTACAGCCCCGTCGCCGCCCTCCGCGGCCCCTCACGGCCCCGTCGCCGCCCTCTGCGGCCACCCGCGCGGCCCCGCCGCCGCCCTTCGCGGCCCTGCAGTCACTTCTGCTGCCGCCCCAGCCCCTGCCGCCTCAGTTACGGCCCTGCCCCTAGCCTGAAGCGGCTACAGCCGCTGGATCTGCAGCAGCTGCTGCCACTTAGCCTGAAGCAGCTGCCGCCACCGCACCTCCAACAACTGCTGCCGCCCGGATCTCCAGCAGCTGCCGCCGCTGGTTCTGCAGCAGCCGCCACTGCCGGGCCTGCAGCAGCTGCCGCCACTGGTCCTGCCGCAGCTGCTGCCGCCGGCCCTCCAGCAGCTGCCGCCGCTGAACCTGCAGCAGTTGCCGCCACTGGACCTACCGCAGCTGCCGCCGCAGGACCTGCAGCAGCTGCCGCCGGCCCTACTGCAGCTGCCGCCCCTGGTGCAGCCGCCCCTCTGCAGCTGCCGCCCCTTGTGCAGCCGCCCCTGGTGCAGCCACCCATCTGTAGCTGCCGCCCCTGGTGCAGCTGCCGCCTCTGCAGCAGCCGCCCCTGGAGCAGCCGCCCCTGGAGCAGCCGCCACCTGCAGCTGCCGCGGAGCCCTCGCCCTCCAGGGGTGCCGGCCTCGCCGTTGCCGCCGTTGTGCGCCAGCCCTTCTTGCCACTTGTGAGCACTGTCCTGCCCGTACCACTGTTACTACTGCTCCTGCTGCTACTGCTCTTTCTCCTGCTACTGCTGCTCGTGCTGCTCCTACGGCTACTGCGCTCTCTACTGCTCCTGCTGCTACTACTCTTTCTACTGCCGCTGCTTCTCCTGGCGTGGCCAGATGCAGCTCCAGCGCCGTCCACGTGAGCCCCCCCAGCCCCCACAGCTTCATGAGTGGTACGCTCGTTGGGGTTGTCGGGGTGGCCGTCGTGGGAGTCGTTCTGGCGTGAGTAGTTTCGGGGCTTCTTGTAGTGGCCAGGTGCAGCTGCAGCGTCGTGTGCGCGCGGTCCCTTCGCCCCCGCAGCTTCATGAGTGGTACTTTCAGCGGGGGGGGGTCCGAGGTTCTGCTCGCTGCACGTACGTCATTCGCACTGGTGCTCGGACTGGCCAGCCTTGCGGGACGTTTGGTCACACAGCGTCCCGCTGCTTCGCCAGTCTGAGCGACGCCTGGCGTACGGAGTTTGGCGACGCGGCTGAGCTCCCCGACTGGGTGGAGCTGCTCCGGCAGAGAGTAGATATCTATGCTCTTGACTTTGATGCTATCCTCACTGCCATGTATGCATTGTCTACTAGTGATGTCGGTGACTGTTCCCTGAGTGCTCCGCCCGACCCGGGCGGTGCAGCTGCTGCTCTAGGTGCTAGTGAGTCTGCTGCTCCAGGTGCTCGTGAGTCTGCTGCTCCAGGTGCTAGTGAGTCTGCTGCTCCAGGTGCTGGTGAGTCTGCTCTCTCAGGTACCACGTCTGCTCCGGCGTCGCACACTTTCACCCTTGACTCGGGTGCTTCCCGCTCCTTCTTTCGAGACCGCACCACTCTCACGCCGCTCAGTCGGCCGGTTGCGGTCTCCCTGGCAGACCCCTCTGGGGGTCCTGTTCTTGCCCACTACTCCACTGTTCTACCGTGTCCAGCGGTCCCGTCTGGCTCCCTGTCGGGTCTTTACCTCCCCTCGTTCTCTACGAACTTGGTGGCGGGTGCTGACCTACAGGATGGGGGGGTTGACCAGTTCACCCCTGCGCGTCAGCGGGTGACCCACTGCACTTGTGCGGACACGGGCCGACACTTGGCCACGTTTACCCGTCGGCCGGGGTCGAGCCTGTACACCCTCACTACCGAGTCTCCTCCGGTTGCTGTGCCTGGTCAGGTAGCTGCGTCGGGTCAGGTGTTTGCTGCGGCGTCTCGGTCTGGTCCTGAGTCTGCCCCCTGCTCGTGTCGCCTCCTGTCCCACGAGACTCTTCTCTGGCACCACCGTCTTGGTCACCCCTCCCTGCCTCGTCTCCGAGGCATGGCCTCTCGTGTCCTGGTCTCTGGTCTTCCCCGGTCGCTCCCTCCCCTCCCCCCGGGGCCTGCCCCTACCTGCGTCCCCTGCGTCGAGGGGCGGCAGCGCGCCGCTCCTCACTCCTCCGAGTTTCCGCCGACAGAGGCTCCGCTGCAGACTCTTCACATGGACGTGTGGGGCCCAGCCCGCGTCCGTGGACAGGGTCATGAGCGTTACTTCCTGCTGGTGGTTGACGACTACTCGCGTTACACAACATTCTTCCCCTTGCGCCGCAAGGATGAGGTCACTAAGGTGTTGATCGACTGGATCCGCGCTGCTCGTCTCCAGCTCAGGAAGAGTTTCGGCTCTGACTTTCCTGTTTTGCGTCTGCACTCCGACAGAGGTGGGGAGTTTTCCTCCGGCCCTCTGCGAGCCTTCTGTCGTGCGAGGGGCATCCGCCAGACGTTCACGCTTCCGGCCTCTCCACAGCAAAATGGGATTGCTGAGCGCCGCATTGGCATGGTCATGGACGTCGCTCGTACGTCCATGATCCATGCGGCTGCTCCCCATTTTCTGTGGCCGTTTGCGGTTCAGTACGCGGCGCGTCAGATCAACCTTCAGCCCCGGGTCTCCATGCCGGGGACCTCCCCCACTCTGCTGTGGACGGGGAAGGTTGGCGATGCGTCTGCGTTTCGTGTCTGGGGATCTCGGGCTTTTGTCCGAGACTTGTCTGCGGACAAGATGTCCTCCCGTGCTGTTCCCTGCGTCTTCCTTGGCTTCCCCCCTGACGCGCCTGGTTGGCAGTTTTACCACCCCACCTCGCGCCGTGTTCTGTCCTCCCAGGACGTCACGTTTGACGAGTCGGTTCCGTACTACCGTCTCTTCCCCTACCGCACTGCCCCGCTCCCCCCCCCGCCGCTCTTCCTTACGCCAGGTCCCCCCCCGGTAGACCCCCTCCCCCCTCAGGGTCCTGCTCCTTCAGGTGTGTCTCAGGTAGACCCCCCCCCCTTGGCTGAGCCTTTGGAGGTCACTTCCGACACCTCTGGCCCACCCGAGTGGGGTGCCACTGCTGCTGGCGCCCCGTCGGCCTACCGCCGCGCACCACGCTTGGAGACCCCTCCGGGGTTCCCCCCGCGACCTTCTTCACCGCCTCTGCAGCCGGTTACTGTTGACTCTGGTGCTGCTGGGGGTGGTGCTCCTGGAGGTGCTGCGTCTGGGGGTGCGGAGTCTGGGGGTGCTGAGCTAGCGCGTGAGGAGACTGGAGGTTCTGCGCCTGGGGGTACTGTGTCTGTGGGTGCTGAGCGTGTGTGTGTGGAGTCTGGGGGTGCTGAGTCTGGCGGTGAGACGCTTGAGGGTACTGGGACTGCTGGTGCGCGGCCTACTTGGAGTGGCCGCCTTCGTCCGCGTGTGCCTCTCACCACTCAGCAGCTGCACGACTGGTACGGTCGCCGTCCGCGTCGCGCTGCTGGAGCCCGGGGCTCTGCTGCTGGAGGTACTGGAGCTGCTGGGGCTGGGGGTGCTGCGCCTAGAGGTGCTGCTGGAGACGCTGAGGCTGGAGACCCTGGGACTAGAGGTGCTGGTTCTGGGGGTACTGCTGCGGGAGACGCTGCGGTTGGAGACCCTGGGACTGGAGGTGCTGGTTCTGGAGGTGCTGCTGCGGGAGACCCTGAGGTTGGAGACCCTGGGACTGGAGGTGCTGGTTCTGGGGGTGCTGCTGCGGGAGACACTGCGGTTGGAGACCCTGGGACTGCAGGTGCCGGTTCTGGGGGTGCGGCTGCTGGTGACGCTGGTTCTGGAGCTGCTGGCGCTGGAGGTACCGGTTCTGAGGCTGGAGCTTCTGGAGCTGCTGGAGGCGCTGGCGCTGCTGGAGGTGCTGGCGCTGCTGGAGCTGCTGGAGCTGCCGGAGCTGGTGCAGCTGCGCCGACACGACTGTTCTTCGCTCCGCCTTCTCCGTCGTCGCTGCCGCCGCCTGACTCTCTTCTTCGTCAGGTTCTTACTCTCCCGTCGTCCACTGGTCTTCCGTTACCGGCTGGCTCACCGCTGCCTGCTCCTTCTCCTTACACTGAGCAGACAGGTAGTCTTGCTGAGCGTCGTGAGCCTGCGTCGCGTCCTGTCTCGCCTGTTCGTCCTGGTCGTACCGGTCGTCGTGTCGCTCGTGCGTGTCAGCAGCCTGCCCCCAGCGCACACCTTGTCGTCCGTCGTCCTTCCTCTGCTCCGCTGCCTGCTCCTCTGCCTTCCCCACCTGCGTCCTCTCTGCCTGTCGTTCCGGACCCTGAGTCTGACCGGTTTCGCGCTGAGCACCCCACTGTCACGCGTCTGTTAGCCACTGTTGTCACTGACCCGTCGTTTGAGTCTACTGCTGCGTCTGCCTTAGTCGCTGAGCTTGTCGACTTTGCTGCTGCCTGTCGTCTCGACTACGCCGCTAGTCTTGTTGCTGAGTCTGAGTCTGTCTATCCTCCGTCCGTCGGGGGTGAGTGTGCTCTTAGCACGGACGTCCTTGAGGACAGGCAGGAGGAGTTCCAGTGTCTTGCTGCTGCTTTACCCCATCTTGTGTCCTCGCTGCTTGCCCCTGAGGGAGACCCGGATGCACTAGACATCCCGACTCCGCGATCTTACACGGAGGCGATAGCGGGTCCCTACTCCTCTCAGTGGTAGGCAGCCATGGACGCAGAGATGGCTTCCTGGAAGTCCACAGGCACTTACGTTGACGAGGTTCCCCCACCTGGGGCGAACATCGTCAGTGGCATGTGGATTTTCAGGGTAAAGCGGCCGCCAGGTTCTCCGCCTGCCTTCAAGGCGCGTTACGTGGCTCGAGGCTTCAGTCAGCGGCAGGGAGTTGACTACTTTCAGACCTTCTCTCCCACCCCGAAGATGACTACTCTTCGGGTGCTGCTACACATAGCCGCTCACCGTGACTACGAGCTTCACTCTCTGGACTTCAGCACAGCCTTCCTACAGGGCAGCCTGCACGAGGAGATCTGGCTGCGCCGCCCACCTGGCTTCACTGGGACGTTTCCTCCTGGCACCCAGTGGAGCCTCCGGCGGCCAGTCTACGGTCTCCGCCAGGCGTCGCGTGAGTGGCACGACACACTGAGGACTACGCTTGCGGCTCTTGGGTTTGCTCCTTCTACTGCAGACCCGTCACTGTTTCTACGCACCGACACCTCCTTGCCGCCGTTCTACATCCTCGTGTACGTCGACGAATTGGTCTTTGCTACAGCTGACACTGCTGGACTCGCCCACGTGAAGTCCGAGCTGCAGAAGCGACACACGTGCACAGACCTGGGTGAACTGCGCAGCTATCTTGGCTTGCAGATCACTCGGGACAGAGCACGCCGCACCATTACACTGACTCAGTCACACATGGTGCAGCAGGTCCTTCAGCGCTTCGACTTCACGTACTCCTCGCCTCAGGCCACTCCTCTGTCTACTCGCCACTCGCTCTCAGCTCTGCCTTCGGATGAGTCCGTAGAGCCGAGTGGCCCGTACCCAGAGCTTGTTGGCTGCCTCATGTACCTGATGACCTGCACTCGACCTGACCTGGCCTACCCTCTTAGCATCCTGGCACGCTATGTTGCTCCTGGGAGACACCGACCAGAGCACATGGCTGCAGCGAAGAGGGTTTTGCGCTACTTGTGCAGTACGTCGGGCATGGGGCTCGTGCTTGGAGGGCGGAGTCCAGTGGTCCTCACTGGTCACGCAGACGCGTCTTGGGTCGACGACCTGGCTACGCAGCGGTCGTCACAGGGTTACACCTTCAGCCTTGGTTCCGGCTCTGTTTCGTGGCGGTCCACCCGCTCGTCTTCTGTTTTCAGCTCCAGTTGTGAGGCTGAGATCTACGCGGGAGCCATGGCTGCTCAGGAGTTACGCTGGCTGACCTACCTGCTGACTGACCTTGGAGAGCCGCCTCGTTCTCCTCCAGTCCTGTACGTAGACAACAAGGCCATGCTGGCCTTGTGTCGGGAGCACAGACTGGAGCACAGAACGAAGCACATTGCTCTTCGTTACTTCCTTGCTCGTGAGCTGCAGCAGCGTGGTCAGCTGCGCCTTGCTTACGTGGCCTCTCAGGCCAACACTGCTGATATCTTCACCAAGGCACTTCAGCCTTGTGATCATCAGCGCTTTTGTACGTTGCTAGGTCTTGTGCCTACTTTGCCTCACTTGCTCACTTCTTGACCTCGCTTGTACTGTGATATATATATCTATACCTGCTCTTGTTTGTTTACCTTCATAAATCATCTTGCATGTGAACTGGCCTTATGGCCTTGAAACGATGCTCGGAATGTGTGGTGACTTTGTGATCCACCCTGAGCTTACCTTGCTTTGCTTGACTGGTCTTGTGACCCCTTGTTGTCCCCCACTTTGCCTATGGGGGTGTGTTAAACATCATATGCTGTAGTTGTGTAGGCTACAGTGGGTTTGGTTATAGGGGGTACAGTTTGTTAGAGTTTTGTACTTGTACTCCCAACCTTCCTAGTGCACACATTTCCTCTCTTATTCTCACAATTTGGCTTGGGCAGATATCTGAAGTGACAGCTCTCTGCTCAAGAGCTTTCCGACGAGCCAAGAATCGTCGCGATCGGAGCAATATCAAGAAAGTTACGAACGTTGGAGTTCGTATGCTTTCTGTACTTTGGTTGCGGCGACTGTGGGAAGTTGTGGGGTTGACTTTTATGGGGTACAGACTTTTGGGGTTGGGAATTCGAACCCATCACTGTAGATTGCTGCCATGTGGTTGGGTGAAGCCAAACCAGGTTGGCAAGTGTGGCCAAGTGGGTTGAGGTGGATGGCATGAGTTGGGAAAGTGACAAATGTGAAAGTGGGGTTGCCTATGGAGAGGGGAATTGTGTGGCATGGAGTTTCCTTTGGTTGGGGACTCCCTTGGGACCTTCCCTCTCGTCCTCCTCTTCCCTCCCACCTGGTTTAGTGCTACTCTAACTCTTGTGTATGAAACTTGTGAACTTGTGAGAACTATTGTGAGTGAGTTAAGTTTCTATGTGGCAGCATACCCCCTAGTGCGCCGAAAAAGCATAACTCGAGATATACTCCATCTTTTGAGGTGATTCAAATTGGGAATTGTAGCCACGGTCTAGCGCTACAACATACTCGAGTTTGACGGAATTCTAACGGTTAGTTTTTCGTCGACGGCGTTTCTTGTGAAATCGCGGTTTCTGTCCAGAATTGAAGACCAACGATTTTGTGATATTTGGGCACCTAATCTTCATAGACTCGATCCTTAATCTCTAACAGTATTGAGCAAAATAAAACGTTAGCCTATGGTGAGATCAGCTTGAGCACATGCAGTCAACGCTTTGAGATACTGAATGTATCAGCAGGGAGGGAGGTATACATCTGGCACATCTACAGGGGAAGAAGCAGCATACACACAAACAAAGAAAACAAGAGAGCTTGCAAGCTTGCACTACTTTATTCAGAACCCTTCTTCAGCTTCTTCGCAATCTTAGCAGTGTACTGGCCTTGATAAAACGCCTGCTCCAGCTCTATCTGTGTGGGCTGGCGAGTACCATCCCCGGCCAGAGTGCCTGCTCCATAGGGCGACCCTCCCTTCACCTCATCCAGAACGAACATGTTGGCGCCATAGGTGTAGCCAATGGGAACAAAGAGCATACCATGATGTGTCAGCTGCGTCACGGCAGTTAGCCTGGGAAGGAACGTGAAGGGAAAGAGTAGTAGGAAGGATTTGATCAATGTTCTTGCGTATTCGAAGTGGGAACAATGTCATGAAGCACAAAGAGATGCTGCATGGGATGCACCGTGCGTAAATGTTAATCCATTTTCACAGACACTCATCCTCCGTGCTGGCGGAAGGAGTGAGAGGGAGGAAAGGGGGTTGGACGGGGTAGGTCATTGCTGCAGGTACGGCACTACGACGCTTTGTGCAGTGCTTCTCGTCGCAGCATTCCAAAGAATCACAAAGCGACAGATCAATCAAGTGTTTGAATGTTCGAAATTTTAGACTTACGCAGTGGTCTCCTGGCCGCCTCCTTGCGAGCCCGTGCTGAAGAAGAAACCAGCAGGCTTGCCGGCCAGCGCCTGCGTTCTCCATAAACTGCCAGTTGCGTCGAAAAAGGCTTTCATTTGAGCAGCCATCATGCCGTAGCGGGTGGGGAAGCCGAAGAGGAAGCAGTCCGCTTCCGGGAGGTTGTGCACGTCGATTGACGGAATGTCCGGCTTTGGCGGAGCGTGCATCTTAGCGAGGATATCCTCAGAGAGAGTCTCGGGAACCTGGAGATCAAGCACAAGGGAACGTCCGGTGGAGCGTTGTTGGGTGATTTGACAAACTTCAAGATGGGAATGCGATTTGATTTCAACGCAAGCATTTGTACACTGGAAGGTTTCAAAGGCTGAGATTATGGAGGTATGTTCACATCGACAATTACTCAACGGTCACAAGGCGATCGAGGGGAGCGTAAGAAGCAGAAGCGTAAAGAAAAGATCGACGATAGAACAAGCGATACAAGGAAGCCATTCCACGCGGTTCTGATCTGCTACCCCTTTCTTATTCCAATTGTCAGCTGTAAAACTAGTTTTGTGTTCTGCTACCGTTCCGTTGGAATTACCCCATCGTCGCATCTGTTGAAACAAGGGATAACATGGATAACAAGCTGACCTGAAAGATGGAGACTTCGACCCCCTCCACGGACTCTGCACCCTTCTTGATTTCTTCGGCTAATGCAGCCACGTGGCCATACATGGAATAGAAACTGCAAGGAAGAAAAGGCAGAGTCTTTACGTCTTAGCAGAAGATTTAGGCGCCTAAAAAAAAGACCCACATGAGATAGAAACTGGGGGGAAGAAAAGAAAGAGTATTTATGCCATAGCCCCGACATATTTTCGTTGATCGCGCGAGCGGAAGTGGTACAATGGAAGCAAATGCAAAATTCTCGAAGCATATCATTATTGAAGGCTGCGCAAGCGTCAGTGCGGCCACGATGCCTTCGCATGACGTGGAGCCAAGTGCCAATTAGTACTTACATTACGTAGACTTTCGTCGTCATGGCTGGAACTGAAAGAGGCAGGTTCTATTGCTGGATTGCGCTGATCGCGGCAAGCAAGGAGGCTATCCTCTGGGCTTGGTTTGCTGAATAAAACTGCGAAAATATTACTGGAATGAGCTCCTCTTGCAATCAAAACCCGTGGGGCACAGCGAAGTGGAGAATGGGAGCTACTGGATGGACTAATACCAAGAAGCTGTAATGTGTCTATTTTGCCAATTTGAAGATGGCGCCACTAAGCAATGGCTGCATACAACAGCCGTCTTGCTGCCATAACGTATTTTGTTTGTTTGGCGTTCCTGCTCTGCTCGGCAAGCTCTGCTTTGGGAAGCTCTGCTCTGCGCCACTGGGCCGTTGTCTTCTACCGAGCCCCGATACTTTGCGGGCAGAATTATGAAATTTGTTGAGATTGAAGGCTTCTGTTTTGGCCGCTCGATCTCAGGACTTCTCCTGAGATTTACGGAAGGGCAGGGAAACATTTTTCTGGTCAAGCCAAAGCAGGAATTGCAAGCACTTCCTCGTGCAACGAGAACAGTTTCCCGCCAACGGTCAATCCCGATGCCACCACAATTGGATTTCGTGATAGAACTCGTTATTGCGCAAGGCGTCGCGAGCCCTAAAGACGGGACAGACTCAAAACAGAATCTCTATAGATACATGATAAGCTTTTGGTAGTCATATTCAGTCATCTTCGTTGCATCCCACTCCCACACCAACCACCTTTAGGAGCCACACTATTATCAAGACAGCTCACTCTTTGTTGAGAATAATTGATTGAGCGAGCTCATCTGCTCTGAACCGTTACTAGCTAGCCTGAATGTTGATGCATGAACTGCACATGGATGCACTCTAGCTTGTGTACAACAAGCAACTACTGTCCTGGTAAAAAATGTAAGCAACAGATCTATGGGCAACAGTTCAACACATATTTCAACAAATGGTTTATTTCATAATCATCCGACAAGTTAGCTACAGCTGCCTTCATCGCACAAAGCATGCGAAGATTAATACAAGCGACCGTCCAGCAGCGAAAGCTGCACATGCATCCACATGCAAAGAGGCAGCCTATATCTAGATTAGTACCTAAGGCCCCACAGGTAGTGCCTAAAGAAGATCATACCTGTCTGTAAAACGAAAAAAGTAAGAGTGACCAGATACTTACGCCTACAACACAAGAACCTACCTTACTCAAAGTGCATTCTACTTCTGTGCCTGTAAAGGACAGTGTAGCACCATAACGAACCACCATAATGAACCATGCAGCACCATAATGAACCATGCAACGCCATAATTAACCATGCAGCAAACCATGCAGCACCATAACGAACCATGCAGCACCATAGTGAACCATGCAGCACCATAATCAACCATGCAGCGCCATGCAGCGCCTTAGTGAACCAGGTTAGCACCTCACCACCATGCCACATAACTCCCATATTCCAGGAGCTGTTGCTGTGCCGTTACTGCTGGGGCCACTGCTACCGCCACTGCTACTGCTGTGGTGTTGCAGGTGGTGCCGCCGTTGTTGCCACAGCTGGTGATTTTACTCCAGCACCCACAGGCGCACTCGGAGCAGCTGGTACAACCGCTGCTGATGATGCCGAACCTCCTTGTCGAGGCTTGTGGTGACCCACACCTGCAGGTCTGTGGCCCACTCCCTCGGGATGGTGCCCAACTACAACCACCGCCGAAGCTGATGCCGAGCCTCCGTTCCGAGGCTTGTGGTGACCCACACCTGCAGGTCTGTGGCCCACCCCGTCGGGATGATGCCCAACGTAAGGCGGATGCCCTCCTTCCTGCTTGTCCCCACCACTGCTGCTGCCACCGCCGTTGTTTGTGTTGCTTCCGTTCTTGTTGCCTTTATTGGTGTTCTTGCTTCCGCCATTCTTGTTGCCGTTGTTGTTCCCGTTGTTGTTCCCGCTCTTGTTGCCCTTGCTTCCGTTGTTGCCGTTCTTAGTCGGCGGCGATTTGGAAGGAGGTTTGGCAGGCGATTTGCCAGGTGAATTAGTCGCAGGAGGCTTGCTGGGTGATTTACCCGGGGACTTTGGGGTGCTGGGGGACTTCGGATTGCCGGGAGTTTTGGGGCTGCCCGGACTCTGGGGGGTGCCTGGACTTTTAGCTGGAGACTTTTTGTTTTTCTTGGGGTGAATGACCTTGGTTCGATTCCTGGGAGCGGCATCTGATAATCCGCTTCCGTCGCCGTGTGGGCCCCCGTGGTTACCATCCATCCCGTCGCCAGGGAACGAAAACTGAATGTTGCAGTCGTAGTCCTTCGCCGGAATCCAACCAGCCGGGAGGCAGTTGGGTGTGGTAACCACCTGCTGGTTGTCCGTGAGCGAAGTTAGGCGAAACTTGAGCGGCGCCTGAAGGAAAGATTCGTACACCCAGTTCGCACCCCAGTCGTGTCGCATTGGTCTCCACGTAGGCGAATTTGAGTCCATCACTTCGACTAGCGAAAGGTCGCCGGGACCCGCGACTTGGCGAATCAAGAGGTTCAGCCAAAAAGGCGATCCGGTAGCGGTGAGGCGAATGTTATTGGAGAATACACATGGCACTCTGTGAGTGGAAAAAGAAGGAAATGAAAAACGAGTGTTAGTTGAGGGAGATTACCCGAGAAAAAAACCTGGTGATAAGGGGTCATGTAGCATTGACAGCAAACAGAAGAGTCCCGAGTGGATCGTGGATGTCTCAATTGCGATTTCGCTCATATCCGAGACTTACTGTTCGTAGGCGAGAGGAACGAAGCCTGCAGCGCGGTTCGCAATCGCGATGAAAGCAGGTTCGCTCAAGTCGAAGTGGCGACAGGTGGGGCAGCACCAACCCCCGCCGGGGCAGAGATCCGTTATCGCAACCACGATGGATACGCCCTTATTGCAATACGTGCTGTTGGTACACGATATGCTGTGATAAGGGACAAAAGAGAGGACAGGAATAACGCGGGGTAGCGAAGAAGAGGAGATAGGACAGGAGTGGGAGCAAGCACGGGGCGGGTGGAGAATAGGGGGAGGGGAAGAGTTGAGGATCTAATAACACAAAAATTTATAGAATTAACGAGTCACAGAGGCGAAATAAGGAGCGGGAGCTTACCGGTAGCATGCGCCGCATCCATTCCCGCCCTTGTAAAGCGGGGGGCTCCCCGCGGCGACGAGGATGCCGTAACCAGATTGCACGAGATTGCCGTAACCGCAGTTACCACCTGCAACGAAAACCATTTCCGCTTCGTTAAATACTGGAATTGGATACCAAAGAGATATAGAGGAGGGGTCGAGATATACGAGATTGCCGGGATACCGAATCGGCCCCGAAGTTGAATTGAGGGTGCAGTAGAAACTGGCCCGATTGCCTCCAAGCTATGACCCGCATTTGGGAGCTCTCGAAGGCGGCTCGATCTAGCGTTTGGCGAACCTAGAAATCTACACCTTCCCGAAGTGCAATTAACCGCACAATTCAACGCCTCTCAACCTCTTGCAACCGGAAAGCCCAACCCAAAACGCACCCCAAGTCCCTGACGCGTCGGGCCCGCCGTAGAATGTGGCCATTGCGCTTCCCGGAGCGCCGTATGCTGCGGCGCGCGATGCGGAGAGGACGACTGACGCGAGCACGCATAGCAGGAGATTGTTGGGGGAGAGCAGGCGGAGCGGAAGGCGGAGGCGGGAGACGGGGGGAAAGCGCGATGGCGGAGAACATGTGCGCCGAGGAGGACCCATGGCGGGTGGGTGGTTGTGGCGGAAAGTGTTGTGCTTTGTCCGCCGATATATCATTTGCAGTGCAGCTCGGTTACTGTCTGAGAGTAAAGCGAGAGTTTGTCTGTCCCGTTTACCGCGGCTCCTCAGAACGGGTATGGACCGTCGCCCCGCACCTTGGGAACCAGGTGTCCCGGAGTGAGGGCTACTAACGACTACTACGAGTGAGTTGCAGCATTTTCGGACGCAACGCGGGACGTACTAGTATGCATATGTGGCTGGGCACGTAAGAGGTTCTGAACGTATTGCGAGGAGGCTACGCTCACGGATTACGGCCGTCAGGGGTGACAGCGTGTATGTAAGAGGTTTCGCTGCGATAGGGAGATGCTGGGTCGACGCGTCTGCTTGGGTGCGCGACGCTTGAAATGAGGGTTGTTTGGAAAGGATTGCGTGTATAGAGGCGCTAAGAGGGAACTCCTGCAAGAGAGCTGCCGCAGCAAGAGCGCCAGGAGAAAGTGGCAGTGAGGGAGGTGAATGATTAGCCTGAAGGGAGGAACTAGGCGATGAGCGCACAGGGAGATGAGAGGCACAGGGCGATGAGAGGCCAGGGGAAAAGCTTCAGAGAGCCAGGAGGGCGGCACGACAAGGCCACGACAGACAAGTCCGGCCTATCCGTCGAGAATGAAAGCTGTGGGGAGAGCTTTCACCTGGAAAGTCGGGGCGAGCCCTCAAAGACCGAATGGGTGTTGCTCTAAGCACGTCTCGCGATAACGAACGAACGAACAGCCTCTGGGAGATGGGCTCTGCTTATTGAGGCGCCTCAGAAAGCGATGTCTAAAAGACCGAAGGGGAGACGGGGTTGGTCTCACTCCAGCACGTCGCTCAACCTGTAACAGGGGAGGCGTTTCTACTAGTACTACCCGCGCTACTTCCAGAGGCGAATGCCTCCAGAACTAGGGTCGGGTCGGGACTCGAGAGGACACGTAGGCTCGTGGGGACTGGGGACTTGGGGGAGCTGGGACTCAAGGAGCCTACCTGACCTGACTCGGGCGCTAGTAGCGCTCTGCCTACTGCGGCTCGATCAGCTAGACTCGGGCTTTGGTATCCTTTGCGGGTTCAGACCAGAATTTCGATGCGGTCTAATTTCACAAAAAGATTGATGGCTCCCCCGCAGGTCGCCTCGCCCTGGCTTTCCTTCCAAGAGCCGCACGGACAAGCGCTAGTCCGGCCCCGTGTCGCGCTGGCTCTTGGAGGTTCACGTGGATGCTTGCGAAAGGTGTGGGGAGGGGAGGAAGGGTGCCAATTTGTGGCACGGGGGCTGAAACTGCGCTGTTGGGTTGAATGGAACGTGCAATCGTCCTGTGCTCCATTGGGCAGCGGATTGCCTTGCCTCTAGTATTTTGCGCCAATTTGTCTCTCATGGGAGTCGTGGTGGTAAAGAGTGGGTTTGGGTTGGGTGGAAAGGGGTGCATGAGTTGTTCTCTCAGGAGGAACAAAATTGCGTGGAAGCTTTCTGAAGTTTGCGAAGCTCGGCCCATCAAAATCTCGACTGCGCACGGTCGACGTATTTGGTGTGATCAGCTCAATTTCGCATTGGACCGTGCGCCTCGAGATGTACGATTCGGTTGTGGATGTGAAGGAGAGGTGCCGCCCGATGCTTCCGTTCCGTTCAGTTCCGTCCCCTTTCGGTCAGATTCCAACTCGCGTTGACGATTTCCGCTAACCCCTTGCGCAATTTCACCTCTACGATCTTCCGAAAGGCCAGTTCAACTCGCGTAAATGCCAAGTGGTGAGTCCCTGATTGGGCGAGAATAATTTGGAAAGTATACGGGCAGCCAAAGTTTCTGTTCCCGTCAGTTATGAATGTGAAATGCGCTATGGTGATGGGTGCGGTGCGCAAACCGTGGCGCTCGTCAAAGCTCCGCGCGACGACGGCTGCGAATTTCGCTCCACGTTTGTTGTCCCTGACGGAGCATTTCGCTTGTTTGTCAGAATCGTTGACGGCACCGCGCACCCCAAACGTCCATAATTCCCGCAGTCGAGATTTTGCGAAATGTCACCTCATTCAAAATCGTGCGCTTTCGCTTTGCCTCTGCTGGATCTCAGACAGTTTCAATGCTAGTAACGAATCGGCTCGATATAAGAAAGAGAATGTGATTCATGAATGACTGAAATTGACTTTGGCTTTTTAATGGAGGAAACATATATGCATAATCTGTTTGAATCATGTTTTCTGTATCACAAACGTATACACCTTAGCGCAAATATGCAATCGCTAGTATGCTAATTGCTGCAGCCCAGACTCTTGCCGTAGCGTACGGGTTGACATGGCGACTCTCGCGTCGTCCATCGCGGCGCGAAGCCCAGTAACCGGCTTGACGTCAGCTTTTCCGTCTGCCCAGCAATGTCAGCTCCCAAATGCCACGTGGCGGCCAAGAGCACGTCAGCCCGTCCTGAGCCACGCTGGCCGGCGTACTCCTTCACGCGGCGTGCCGCATTCGGCATTTCACGGCAGCAAGCTGCGTAACATTATCCGCGTTAGTAGCTCGGGTGCTCCACGCAGTCTTTTTGCTGCTAGTCGCGGACCTGTACACATTGTGAGATCGCTGTATGTGGACGAGGACGATAACGGGAATTTCTATATCGAGGATGACGACGACGGCAGTGGATTAATCGACGCGCCCGTATCAGTCGGCGACGGCTTCTCGTTTGTTGGCGGTACGCATGCCGCTGCTGGCACAAATGTTGCCGGTTCAAGGGTTACTGATTCAAATGTTGCCAATTCGAGTGTTCCTGGCACAAATTTAGCTAACTCTACTGTTTCATATACGATTTTGCTTAGATTCTAGTGCTACTATCGCGAATGCTGCTAACGAATGGATCTGGGCCTCTCGCATTGGCTGACACTCGTCATGCAGGTGGTGGCAGGGCGAGAGTTGGTCATAGGGTGAGAACGGGACCGAGAAGCAATAAATAGGGGGAATTTGAAATTTTTTTTTTCCCTTAATTCTCCTCCTCCTCTCCTCGCATAGGTTGCTGGCGCTCGCAATGCAGGTGGGGGCAGGGCGAGAGTGGACGGGAGGGGGGGGAAGGCAACAGAGAAGCGGCTACAGGAGAGCAGTATCCTCTTTCTCCCATCCCCGCCTTTTGAGGCGCCTCAAAAGTCGGAAAGGCAACAGAGAAGCAGGCAACAGGAGAGCTCCACCCTCTTTCTCCCATTCCCGCCTTTTCACACAGGGGAATATGCTGAAGGGGGGGGCAGGACGGGGGAGTGGGAGGAGAGGGAGGGTGATCTGGTGGTGGCAGCGATGGGGGGAAGGGCGGAGGGAGGACAGAAATCTGATTCCTGTATACCCCAACCTCCAAGGTCTTCCTTTCCCCCTTTCTCACCGAGAAATACGCGGAGGGAGACAGCAGGGCGGAGGAGTGGGAGGAGCAAGGGAGGGTGGTGGTGGTGGTTGAAAGGGGGAAAGGGTAGCAGCAGGGGAAGGGAGATCTAAATTCTGTATACCCCTTGCTCCCCTTCCCCTTTCGTCCTGCACTTTCCCACAGGGAAATACTCGGAAGGAGGGGGCAGGGCGGAGGAGTGGGAGGAGCGGGGGAGGGTGGTGGTGGTGGCTGGTAGGGGGGAAGGGGCAGCAGGGGTGTGTATTCTGAATCCTGTAACTTCCTCCTCCCCTTCCTCCCCTTTCCACAGGGAAATACGCCGAAGGAGGGGGCAGGGCGGAGGAGTGGGAGGAGCGGGGGAGGGTGGTGGTGGTGGCGGGAGGGGAAGGGGCAGCAGGGGCAGTGCAGGAGGTGCGGGATCCTGTATTTGGGCTGAAAATGGGGGAGGGCTTTCAGGCTTCCTCTGAGGGGCTCAGGTGAGTTCTCAGGTGAATTTCCAGGTGGTTTTTGAGGGTTTAGCAGAGGGATCAGATGGCGGGGGGCGCACAAGAAGGGAGGCGGCAGAGTCAGGTGTGTGAAAGAAGGGAGTGCAGTTGGGGTGGAGGGAGGGGGGAAAGTTACGGGGAGGGCATGACGGGCAGGGGGGGACGGGGCAGCAGGGGCAGTGCAGGAGGTGCGGGACCCTGTGTTCGGTTTGAAGATGGGGGAGGGCTTTCAGGCTTCCTCTGAAGGGCTCAGGTGAGCTTTGAGGCGCGTCAATACTCGCCTCATATCAGGCAGCAGAAGGGGGTTTACTGGGCAGCAGGGGCAGTGCAGGAGGTGCGGGATCCTGTGTTCGGGCTGAGGATGAGGGAGGGCTTTCAGGCCTCGGCTGAGTGGCTCAGGTGAGTTCGGACTGCTAATGGGGAAGGGTTGCATTGCAGCGGAGTGGGAGGGAAAGGGGGGACAAGGGGCAGCAGGGGCGGTGCAGGAGGTGCGGGACCCTGTGTTTGGGCTGAGGATGGGGGAGGGCTTTCAGGCCTCTTCAGAGGGGCTCAGGTGAGGGAGAATGGAGTGGAATTGGGGAAGGGAGGGAGCAGGGAGGGAGGTCCGGGATCCTGTGTTCGGTTTGAAGATGGGGGAGGGCTTTCAGGCTTCCTCTGAGGGGCTCAGGTGGGTTCTCAGGTGGCTTTTCAGGTGATTCCCCAGGTTCTCAGGTGGGTCCTCAGGTGAATTTCCAGAAGGGCGGGAAGCTGGTGGCTGACAGAGCCACTGGGAAGGGAGGGCGGGGGGAGGGGAAATCAGGGGGGGTGCATGAAGGGCTGGGGGGAGAAGGGGCAGCAGGGGAAGGGGGAGCAGGGGTGAAGGGGAAAGCAGGGGCAGTGCTGGAGGTGCAGGTGGTGTGTCATTGGCACACAAGCAGACGAACCAGCCACCACCACCCCTGCCTCTTTACTCGGCCCCTTGCTTCTGCCCCTCTGCCTCTTGCTCCCCTTTGCCCTCCTCGCTCCCCATCCACTGCAGGTGGTGTGTCATCGGCACAGAAGCAGACGAACCAGCCACCACCACCCCTGCCTCCTGCCACTAACGTCTCCTCTCGTTGCTCCTTGCTTTGGCCCCCCTTGCCCCCTTTTCCCCTTTCTCCCACCCACTGCAGGTGGTGTGTCATCAAGACAAAAGCAGATGAACCAGCCACCACCACCCCTGCCTCTTTACTCTGCCCCTTGCTCCTTGCTTCTGCCCCTCTGCCTCTTGCTCTTTACTTCCCCCCTTTTCTTCCCACCCACTGCAGGTGGTGTGTCATAGACACAGAAACAGATGAACCAGCCTCCTCCTCCTCTTCCTCCTCCTCTTCCTCCTCCTCTTCCTCCTCCTCTCCTCCTCTCCTCCTCTCCTCCTCTCCTCCTCTCCTCCCCTCCTCTCCTCCTTCTCCACGGCCTCCCCACTCACAGCTACTCCTTCCGCCAAGTTATCAACACCATCAACCCTGGGACTTACTTGCTTCTGCCCTCTCCGTTCTGTTTCTTCCCTTCTTGCCCCTCCTTTCCCCCCTTCCTCCTCCTTTCCTCCTTGCTCCCACCCACTGCAGGTGGTTTGTCATCGACACACAAGCAGGTGAACAAGAATCTCCCTCTTCCCCCTCCTCCCCTCCTCCTCTCCTCCTCCTCTCCTCCTCCTCTCCTCCTCCTCCACGGCCTCCCCTCTCACAGCTACTCCTTCCGCCAAGTCATCTACACCATCAACCCTGGGACCTTCGCCCTCAGCACTTCCCCTGTTCTTTCTTTCCCGCCTTGCTCCCATTCACTGCAGGTGGTTTGTCATTGACACTCAGAGAGACGAACCCGACTCTCCCTCCTCCCCCTCCCCTCCTCTCCTCCTCCTCCACGGCCTCCCCTCTCACAGCTACTCCTTTCGCCAAGTTATCAACACCATCAACCCCGGTACCTTCGCCCTCGCCAGCAGTGCAGCAGCGGCAGCATCAGGAGGAGGTTCGGCCGAAGCTGGAGGGTCGGGTTCGGAGGAGGCGATTGGTGTGCGGTGCATTGCGCCGGATTGGCTCGGTTTCGGAGGCTCGGATAAGCCCCAGGCGGACCAGAAGAGGTTCGGGTATTCCCCGAGCGACTACGCTCGGGAACTTGGAAACCTGGTGGCAACGATGGGATTGGAGGATGTTTCTATTGTAGCTCAGGTGAGCGAATGAGAGTGGCAGTGAAGGGAAAGGGGTGACTGAGGGAAAAGGTTCGGGTATCCCCAAGTGACTATGCTCGGGAGCTTGGAAACCTGGTGGCAATGATGGGAGTCGGGGAAGTTTCCATTGTGGCTCAGGTGAAAAGGGAAGGAGTGAAGATACTTGGTTAAGGTACTTGCAGCTCATATCAGTGCAGAAGAGGTTTGGGTATTCCCCGAGCGACTATTCACGCGAGCTGGGCTGGTGGCAAGGCAACGATGGGCCTGGGAGATGTTTCTATAGCAGGTCAGTCGAGGCAGTGAAGGGCAGGGGGTGAGGGATAGAGATGACGGAACCAGCAGACCAGACGATGATGATGGCATTCCCCAAGTGAGTATGCACGGGAGGTGGGAAGGCTGGTGGCAAGGCAACGATGGGCCTGGGAGATGTTTCTATAGCAGGTCAGTCGAGGCAGTGAAGGGCAGGGGGTGAGGGATAGAGATGACGGAACCAGCAGACCAGACGATGATGATGGCATTCCCCAAGTGAGTATGCACGGGAGGTGGGAAGGCTGGTGGCAAGGCAACGATGGGCCTGGGAGATGTTTCTATAGCAGGTCAGTCGAGGCAGTGAAGGGCAGGGGGTGAGGGATAGAGATGACGGAACCAGCAGACCAGACGATGATGATGGCATTCCCCGAGTGAGTATGCACGGGAGGTGGGAAGGCTGGTGGCAAGGCAACGATGGGCCTGGGAGATGTTTCTATAGCAGGTCAGTCGAGGCAGTGAAGGGCAGGGGCTAAGGTAATATCAGACCAGAAGGTGTTCGGGTGTTCTCCGAGTGACCATTCATGGGAAATTAGGAGCCTGGTGGCAACAATGGGAGTGGAGGATGTTTCGATTGCAGCTCAGGTGAGGGAATGAGGCGGATTGTAAGGGCGGGGAATTCCCCGAGTGACTATGCACGGGAGGTGGGAAGGCTGGTGGCAGCGATGGGACTGGACAGTGTTTCTGTTGTGGCTCTAGTGAGGAACCTTCACAAGAAGTCTGAGTCGTTTGGACCAGAAGGGGTACGGGTTTGTGTGGAGACCAGAAGAGGTTCGGGGGTTCGGGAGGCTGGAGGCAACGATGGGCCTCAGATAGATTTTCACTGGTAAGAAGGGATCAAGGGATTGAGGGAGTGAGGGATCAGTGGTAGCAGTGAGAGAAGGGAAAGTGGAGCGGAGCATTGGAGGGGAGCTGGGGGGAGGTTGGAGGCAACGATGGGCCTGGTTGGTCTCTCTATAACTGTAACTCAAGTAAGGGGTGCTCGTACGGAAAGCCAACGATTTTTGAGGCGCCTCAAAAATCAACTCAAGGCTGGAGGCAACGTTGGGCATGGTTGGAATCTCTATAATTGTAACTCAATTAAGGGGTGCTCGTATGAAAAGGAGGTGACTTTTGAGTCGACTCAAAAGACACCTGGAGGCAACGATGGGCCTGGTTGGTCTCTCTATTATTGTAACTCAGGTAAGGGGTGCTCGTATGAAAAGGAGGCGACTTTTGAGTCGTTTAATAAGTCACCTGGTGGTAACGATGGGCCTGGTTGGTCTCTCTATTATTGTAACTCAGGTAAGGGGTGCTCGTATGGAAAGGAGGTGACTTTTGAGTCGACTAATAAGTCACCTGGTGGTGACGATGGGCCTGGTTGGTCTCTCTATTATTGTAACTCAGGTAAGGGGTGCTCGTATGGAAAGGAGGTGACTTTTGAGTCGACTAATAAGTCACCTGGTGGTGACGATGGGCCTGGTTGGTCTCTCTATTATTGTAACTCAGGTAAGGGGTGCTCGTATGGAAAGGAGGTGACTTTTGAGTCGACTAATAAGTCACCTGGTGGTGACGATGGGCCTGGTTGGTCTCTCTATTATTGTAACTCAGGTAAGGGGTGCTCGTATGGAAAGGAGGTGACTTTTGAGTCGACTAATAAGTCACCTGGAGGCAACGTTGGGCATGGTTGGTCTCTCTATTATTGTAACTCAGGTAAGGGGTGCTCGTATGCAAAGCCAAAAGCCAAAAGCCATGTTTTGAGTCGACTCAGAAGCCACCTTGGTCTTTCTGTTGTAACTCAGGTAAGGGGTGCTCGTATGAAAATTTCTCACTCATTGGCCTTTCTTCTGAATGTGAGAAAGCACGGTTCTCCCGCATTCTCTATTCTGTGCTGTCACTGATGCCTCTTCATCCGTTTCCGTTTTGACTTTTGAGTCGACTCAAAAGTCATTCTCCTTTTCGTGCTGTATGTGATGCCTCTTCATCCGTTCCCGTGTTGACTTTAGAGTCGACTCAAAAGTCATTCTCCTTTTCGTGCTGTATGTGATGCCTCTTCATCCGTTCCCGTGTTGACTTTAGAGTCAACTCAAAAGTCATTCTCCTTTTCGTGCTGTATGTGACGCCTCTTCATCCGTTCCCGTGTTGACTTTAGAGTCGACTCAAAAGTCATTCTCCTTTTTGTGCTGTATGTGACGCCTCTTCACCCGTTCCTGTGTTGACTTGAGAGTCGACTCAAAAGTCATTCTCTCTTTTCGTGCTGTATCTGATGCCTCTTCATCCCTTTCTGTTTTCTTTCCCTCTGCCCTACTCGTTGTCCCTCACAGGGATACTTTTGTCTGCCCGCTGCAGAATTTGTGTTGTCCAACCCTGCCCGAATTCGCCACCTCATATTTATCAACCCACCTGTAGGTGTCACAGCTAAGTGTCACAGCTAAGTGTCAGAGTGTCACCAACTGACCCATCTGAATGTCATAAATGTCCAGCAGGAGATAAGCGCCACACATTCATGCTCATGCTGTAAACAAGATGCTTATGCACCAAGGAGAGAATATTACTTGTGCACATGTAAAGTTTTCCTCTAGTTAGCAGCTCTACAATCGTTTTCAAGGTGACTTTTTGAGTCGACTCAAAAATCGCTGCATTACTTGTACACGTGGATAAGAATATCTCTCTACTTCAAAGCTCTACCTTTTTTTCCCCTACTTCTTGATTTGTTTCTAAGCTGCTTTTCGCATAAAAAAGCAGGGTCCAAACGCTTGCCTATCCCTCGTTCCACGCATGATCTAAAATCGATTACCGAATACTTGCTTCTGCTTTTTCCTCTGCCCTCTTCTGCTTCAGCTTCCCTCCCTTCAACCTGAACCCACCCCCTATTCGCCCCCCCCTCAACCAATCAGATCACAGAGAAGCATGCCAAGCTGCCCTCCTGCCTCTCAGCCTCATGTTCTTGACTGTGTTTGCTCCCTGCTGCTGTCTCACCCCTCTCTCCTCCCACAACCCCCGTCCCCTCCCCCCTCCCAACCAATCAGATCACAGAAAAGCATGCCAAGCTGCCCTCGTGCCTCTCGGCCTTCTCCAACTTCCTGCTCGGAGAGATCTTTGCGCAGGTACGGCCCACTTGCTGCATGTGTATCTGCTGCTACTTGCTTCCTGCCTACTCGATAGACATGCCCTGGTATGCACGCCAAGCTGATAGCGTGCCTCTCTGCATTCTCCAACTTCCTGCTTGGAGAGATTTTTGCCCAGGTACGGTCTGATGCGTGTTTGTATGCAGTACCTACTGGTACCTGCCTGCATGCCTGCCCAACCTGCCCTCGAGCCTCTCGGCTCAACCTGCCCATCTTCCTTCTTGGAGAGAACTTCGCCCTGGTAGGGTGCTATCTGATCGACGAGGAGAAGGGTGCCATGGTGTCCCGCCGGCCCTTCCTTGCCAGTCAGTGCCTCATCTGCCTCTCCCTCCCATCACCTCCCCCTTCACATTGTGCTCGCAGGACCCTCTAAGGCCCAGGGACAGGGTCGGGTACTGGACGAAGCAGGCTGTTACCTGATCGACGAGCAGGATGCTATGGTGTACCGCCGGCCCTACCTTGCCAGTGCCTAACCTCCCGTGCTTCCTGTTCCCCCTTTCTCCTCTTGCTGCTGGCAGGACCCTCTGAGGGCCAGCGACCGTGTATTGGAATAGGCAGGGTGCTATCTAATAGATGAGCAGGATGCAACGGTGTACCGCCGGCCCTACCTTGCCATGCCAGTGCCTCACCTCCCTTGCTCTCACCTCTGCTCTCCCCCTTTCACCTGGGGCGGGCAGGATCCTCTGCGAGCCAGTGACAGAGTGCTAGAGGAGGCGGGCTGTTACTTGATAGACGAGCAGGATGCCATGGTGTGCCGCTGGCCCTACCTTGCAAGTGCCTCACCTCCCGTGCTCCCTTTGCTGCCTCCTGCCTTTCAGGACCCACTGAGGGCCAGCGACAGGGTACTGGAGGAGGCGGGCTGTTATTTAATCGATGAGGAGGATGCCATGGTGTATCGCCGGCCCTGCCTTGCCAGTGATGCATCTCCCTCCCTTCCTCAATCCCTTCTCTTCACTCACTCCTCTCCCTTCACCAATTCAGGACCCACTGAGGGCCAGCGACAGGGTACTGGAGGAGGCGGGCTGTTATTTAATCGATGAGGAGGATGCCATGGTGTATCGCCGGCCCTGCCTTGCCAGTGATGCATCTCCCTCCCTTCCTCAATCCCTTCTCTTCACTCACTCCTCTCCCTTCACCAATTCAGGACCCACTGAGGGCCAGCGACAGGGTACTGGAGGAGGCGGGCTGTTATTTAATCGATGAGGAGGATGCCATGGTGTATCGCCGGCCCTGCCTTGCCAGTGATGCATCTCCCTCCCTTCCTCAATCCCTTCTCTTCACTCACGCCTCTCCCTTCACCAATTCAGGACCCACTGAGGGCCAGCGACAGGGTACTGGAGGAGGCGGGCTGTTACTTAGTTGACGAGGAGGATGCCATGGTGTACCGCCGACCTTACCTTGCCAGTGGAGCATCGGGGTTTGCCCTCACAGCTATCACCCGAGCCTTCCAGAAGGATCTCAAGGTATGCAGAGCGGTTGAGATGGGTTTTCTCTGTTCGCCGGCCCTACCTCGCTAGTGGAGCATCGGGCTTTGCTCTCACAGCCGTCACACGAGCCTTTCAGAAGGATCTCAAGGTATGCAGAGCGGTTGAGATAGGTTTTCTCTGTTCGCTCCCTACCTTGCCAGTGGAGCATCGGGCTTTGCTCTTACAGCCATCACCCGAGACTTCCAGAAAAATCCCGAGGTGAGCACCGGGGTGAGCAAGGGGGTATGTTACTGCCCTCTCTACCTGCTGATTGTCGCCTTGTGAGTGTGTAACTGCGCTTCAGGCTTTGCTCTGGGATTAGAGTTTGGGGTATGGGTTTCAGGGATTTTTTTTTTTGAAACTTCAAAAGCCACCTGCAACGTCTGGGCTTAGAGTTTGAGAAACGGGTTTTGAGTTGACTGTGTTTTTTGTTGCTCCCTTCTCTCCCTTGCCCCCCCCCCACCCCCCAGGCGTCACTCCCCCTGGTCGCCAAGGCCCTCTCAGCCGTCTCTGCCCAGCCCTCCTCCTCAGCCACCGTTATTTGGGGCATGAAGGACCGCTGGCAGTCGTTTAACGGGGTCAGAGAGGCGTGCAGAGCGGCTGGTGCAGTGCTGGTCACTCTAGACGAGGTGAGTATAGAGGAAACGTCAGTTCTCTCCTCCTCACCCACGGTCATGTGGGGCAAGAAGGACCGCTGGCAGTCGTTTGACGGGGTCAGAGAGGCGTGCAGAGCAGCAGGGGCGGTGCTGGTCACATTAGACGAGGTGAGAGGTCAAGAGAAGATGAGATGTAGATGCCACGCCAGCCGTCCCCTCCTCCTCAACCACCGTCAGTTGGGGAATGAAGGACCGCTGGCAGTGCTTTGATGTGGTCCGGGAAGCGTGCATGCAGCAGGCAGTGCTGGTCACATTAGACGAGGCGAGTGGTAGATGAGAAGAGAAGATGAGATGTAGATGCCACGCCAGAAGGGTTTTTTTGAGAATTTTCAAAAAAACCCTTCAGCATCATGAGAATTCTCAAAAAAACCCTTCAGCATCTGGTCACATTAGACGAGGCGAGTGGTAGATGAGAAGAGAAGATGAGATGTAGATGTCACGCCAGCCCAACCCTCCTCCTCAGCCACTGTCATGTGGGGCATGAAGGACCGCTGGCAGTCGTTTGACGGGGTCAGGGAAGCGTGCAGAGCAGCAGGGGCGGTGCTTGTGACGAGGTGAGTATAAGGAATTGAGGTGTAGATGTTTTCTTATGCGTTTTTGAGGTTGCAGAAGCATCCCTTAACTTTCATCAAGCTGTCCCCACATGTGTACTGCCGACTATCCCACTCTTTGCACCCCTGATTTCTTTCTTCCAGCTCGGCTTTATTTTCCTTCCTCTGTCATCACATTGTTTGCTTCTTTTATTCCCTGCATGAATTACTTTTCGGGCAGGTGGGGCATCATGCTCAGGAAGATTATGGAGAGGAGGTGGGACGAGTAATTCGAAACATTCTTCGCCGCACTACATGACAGATTTCTATTGCATCAGTATTTTATAATATATGAGCGAATAACTCTTGATATTTTGCATCTACCGTATGGCCCCGGATATAGGTGCCGTCCTATTAAAGGCGCTTCTCGCCGGCGCTTATATCTGGAGCATGGCGCTTATTGTGAAGTTCGAGAGGATGATGCACTAAGGAAAATGAGAGAAACAAGTAACAACCCTATACTCTCTAGAGTCTAACCCACTACAGCCTATATAATCAATGTTATATGCTTGACACACCCCCATAGGCAAAGTGGGGAAGACCTGAAGGCCTCAAAACCAATCAAGCAAAGCAAGCTCAGAGTGGATCACAACGTCACCACAAAATCTGAGCACAAGGTCAAGGCCACAATGTCAGAATCCCAGCCACTAACCACTGGGATAAAAGGGCTTGTTTAAGTAGCGGGTGAGTGCGCCCATAACCCCCCAGGCCGACATGCCTGTAACCCTTCCCTAGGATCATCGGGGATCCCCAGTGGACCTCTGACACCCCCCCGCACTGGGATGCCCGAGGTGCACACACCGGGAATCGAACCCGAGACCTTCGCTCTGATACCATGTCAGAATCCCAGCCACTAACCACTGGGATAAAAGGGCTTGTTTAAGTAGCGGGTGAGTGCGCCCATAACCCCCCAGGCCGACATGCCTGTAACCCTTCCCTAGGATCATCGGGGATCCCCAGTGGACCTCTGACACACAAGGCCAGTTCACATGCAGGATTATATATAAAGACAAACAAGCAAGAGCAGGTATATAGAAAACACAGTACAAGCAAGGTCAAGAAGTGAGCAAGTGAGGCCAAGTGGGCACAAGACCTAGCATCGTACAGAAGCGCTGATGATCACCAGGCGGAAGTGCCTTGGTGAAGATATCAGCAGTGTTGGCCCGAGTGGCCACGTAAGCAAGGCGCAGCTGACCACGCTGCTGCAGCTCACGTGCAAGGAAGTAGCGGAGAGCAATGTGCTTCGTTCTGTGCTCCAGTCTGTGCTCCCGACACAAGGCCAGCATTGCCTTGTTGTCTACGTACAGAACTGGAGGAGAATGAGGCGGCTCTCCCAGGTCAGTCAGCAGGTAGGTAAGCCAGCGTAACTCCTGTGCAGCCATGGCCCCTGCGTAGATCTCAGCCTCACAGCTAGAGCTGAGAACAGACGACGAGCGAGTAGACCGCCACGAAACAGAGCCGGAACCAAGGCTGAAGGTGTAACCCTGTGACGACCGCTGAGTAGCCAGGTCGTCAACCCAAGAAGCGTCTGCGTGACCAGTGAGGACCACCGGACTCTCCTCACCCTCCAAGCACTAGCCCCATGCCCGACATACTGCACAAGTAGCGCAACACCCTCTTCGCTGCAGCCATGTGCTCTGGTCGGTGTCTCCCAGGAGCAACATAGCGTGCCAGGATGCTAAGAGGGTATGCAAGGTCAGGTCGTGTGCAGGTCATCAGGTACATGAGGCAGCCAACAAGCTCTGGGTACGGGCCACTCGGCTCTACGGACTCATCCGAAGGCAGAGCTGAGAGCGAGTGGCGAGTAGACAGAGGAGTGGCCTGAGGCGAGGAGTACGTGAAGTCGAAGCGCTGAAGGACCTGCTGCACCATGTGTGACTGAGACAGTGTAATGGTGCGCCGTGCTCTGTCCCGGGTGATCTGCAAGCCAAGGTAGCTGCGCAGTTCACCCAGGTCTGTGCACGTGTGTCGCTTCTGCAGCTCGGACTTCACGTGGGCGAGTCCAGCAGTGTCAGCTGTAGCAAAGACCAAGTCGTCGACGTACACGAGGATGTAGAACGGCGGCAAAGAGGTGTCGGTGCGCAGAAACAGCGACGGGTCGGCAGTAGAAGGAGCAAACCCAAGAGCCGCAAGCGTAGTCCTCAGTGTGTCGTGCCACTCACGCGGCGCCTGGCGGAGACCGTAGACTGGCCGCCAGAGGCTCCACTGGGTGCCAGGAGGAAACGTCCCAGTGAAGCCAGGTGGGCGGCGCAGCCAGATCTCCTCGTGCAGGCTGCCCTGTAGGAAAGCTGTGCTGAAGTCCAGAGAGTGAAGCTCGTAGTCACGGTGAGCGGCTATGTGTAGCAGAACCCGAAGAGTGGTCATCTTCGGGGTGGGAGAGAAGGTCTGAAAGTAGTCAACTCCCTGCCGCTGACTGAAGCCTCGAGCCACATAACGCGCCTTGAAGACAGGCGGAGAACCCGGCGGCCGCTTCACCCTGAAGATCCACATACCACTGACGATGTTCGCCCCAGGTGGGGGAACCTCGTCAACGTAGGTGCCTGTGGACTTCCAGGAAGCCATCTCTGCGTCCATGGCTGCCTGCCACTGAGAGGAGTAGGGACCCTCTACCGCCTCCGCGTAAGACCGCGGAGTTGGGATGTCTGGTGCATCCGGGTCTCCCTCAGGGGCAAGTAGCGAGGACACAAGATGAGGTAAAGCAGCAGCAAGACACTGGAACTCCTCCTGCCTGTCCTCAAGGACGTCCGTGCTAAGAGCACACTCACCCCCGACGAACGGAGGACAGACAGACTCAGACTCAGCAACAAGACTAGCGGCGTAGTCAAGACGACAGGCAGCAGCAAAGTCAACAAGCTCAGCGACCAAGGCAGACGCAGCAGTAGACTCAAACGACGGGTCAGTGACAACAGTGGCTAGGAGACGCGTGACAGTAGGGTGCTCAGTACGAAACCGGTCAGACTCAGGGTCCAGAACGACCGGTAGAGAGGACGCAGGGGGAGACGGCAGAGGAATAGGCCGTGGAGCAGAGGAAGGACGACGGACAACAAGGTGTGCGCTGGGGACAGCCGGCTGACGCGCACGAGCGACACGACGAACGGTACGACCAGAACGAACAGGCGAGACAGGACGCGACGCAGGCTCACGACGCTCAGCAGGACTGCCTGTCTGCTCAGTGTAAGGAGAGGGAGCAGGTAGCGGTGAGCCAGTCTGTAACGGAAGACCAGTAGACGACGGGAGAGTAACAACCTGACGAAGAGCAGAGTCAGGCGGCGGCAGGGACGACGGAGACGGCGGAGCGAAGAACAGTCGTGTCGGCGTAGCTGCACCAGCACCAGTAGCTCCAGCACCTCCAGCAGCTCCAGTGCCTCCAGCAGCTCCAGCAGCTCCAGAAGCTCCAGCCTCAGAACCGGTACCTCCAGCGCCAGTAGCTCCAGAACCAGCGTCACCAGCAGCAGCACCCCCAGAACCGGCACCTGCAGTCCCAGGGTCTCCAACCGCAGTGTCTCCCGTAGCAGCACCCCCAGAACCAGCACCTCCAGTCCCAGGGCCTCCAACCGCAGTGTCTCCCGCAGTAGCACCCCCAGAACCAGCACCTCCAGTCCCAGGGTCTCCAACCGCAGCGTCTCCCGCAGCAGCACCCCCAGAACCAGCACCTCCAGTCCCAGGGTCGCCAGCCTCAGTGTCTCCAGCAACGGCACCTCCAGGCGCAGCACCCCCAGCCCCAGTAGCTCCAGTACCTCCAGCAGCAGAGCCCCGGGCTCCAGCAGCGCGACCCTGACGACGACCGTACCAGTCGTGCAGCTGCTGAGTGGTGAGAGGCACACGCGGACGAAGGCGGCCACTCCAAGTAGGCCGCACACCAGCTGTCCCATTACCCTCAAGCGTCTCACCTCCAGACTCAGCACCCCCAGACTCCGCACACACAGGCTCAGTACCCCCAGACACAGCACCCCCAGGCGCAGGACCTCCAGTCTCCTCACGCGTAGGCTCAGCACCCCCAGACTCAGCACCCCCAGACTCCGCACCCCCAGACGCAGCACCTCCAGGAGCACCACCCCCAACAGCACCAGAGTCAACAGGAACCGGCTGCAGAGGCGGCGAAGAAGGTCGCGGAGGGAACCCCGGAGGGGTCTCCAAGCGTGGTGCGCGGCGGTAGGCCGCCGGGGCGTCAGCAACAGCGTCACCCCCCTCAGGTGGGCCAGAGGTGTCGGAAGTGACCTCCAAAGGCTCAGCCAAGGGGGGGGGGTCTACCTGAGACACACTTGAAGGAGCAGGACCCTGAGGGGGGAGGGGGTCTACCGGGGGGGGACCTGGCGTAAGGAAGAGCGGCGGGGGGGGAAGAGGGGCAGCGCGGTAGGGGAAGAGACGGTAGTACGGAACCGACTCGTCAAATGTGACTTCCTGGGAGGACAGAACACGGTGCGAGGTGGGGTGGTAAAACTGCCAACCAGGCGCGTCAGGGGGGAAGCCAAGGAAGACGCAGGGAACAGCACGGGAGGACAGCTTGTCCGTAGACAAGTCTCGGACAAAAGCCCGAGATCCCCAGACACGAAACGCAGACGCATCGCCAACCTGCCCCGTCCACCTCAGAGTGGGGGAGGTGTCCGGCATGGAGACCCGGGGCTGAAGGTTGATCTGACGCGCCGCGTACTGAACCGCAAACGGCCACAGAAAATGGGGAGCAGCCGCATGGATCATGGACGTGCGAGCGACATCCATGACCATGCCAATGCGGCGCTCAGCAATCCCATTTTGTTGCGGAGAGGCCGGAAGCGTGAACGTCTGGCGGATGCCCCTCGCACGACAGAAGGCTCGCAGAGGGCCGGAGGAAAACTCTCCACCTCTGTCAGAGTGCAGACGCAGAACAGGAAAGTCCGAGCCGAAACTCTTCCTGAGCTGGAGACGAGCCGCGCGGATCCAGTCGATCAACACCTCAGTGACCTCATCCTTGCGGCGCAAGGGGAAGACTGTAGTGTAACGCTCGTGACCCTGTCCACGGACGCGGGCTGGGCCCCACACGTCCATGTGAAGAGTCTGTAGCGGAGCCTCTGTCGGCGGAAACTCGGAGGAGTGAGGAGCGGCGCGCTGCCGCCCCTCGACGCAGGGGACGCAGGTAGGGGCAGGCCCCGGAGGGAGGGGAGGGAGCGACCGGGGGAGACCAGAGACCAGGACACGAGAGGCCATGCCTCGGAGACGAGGCAGGGAGGGGTGACCAAGACGGTGGTGCCAGAGAAGAGTCTCGTGGGACAGGAGGCGACACGAGCAGGGGGCAGACTCAGGACCAGACCGAGACGCTGCAGCAAACACCTGACCCGACGCAGCTACCTGACCAGGCACAGCAACCGGAGGAGACTCGGTAGTCAGGGTGTACAGGCTCGACCCCGGCCGACGGGTAAACGTGGCCAAGTGTCGGCCCGTGTCCGCACACGTGCAGTGGGTCACCCGCTGACGTGCAGGGGTGAACTGGTCAACCCCCCCATCCTGTAGGTCAGCACCTGCCACCAAGTTCGTAGAGAACGAGGGGAGGTAAAGACCCGACAGGGAGCCAGACGGGACCGCCGGACACGGTAGTACAGTGGAGTAGTGGGCAAGAACAGGACCCCCAGAGGGGTCTGCCAGGGAGACTGCAACCGGCCGACTGAGCGGCGTGAGAGTGGTGCGGTCTCGAAAGAAGGAGCGGGAAGCACCCAAGTCAAGGGTGAAAGTGTGCGACGCCGGAGCAGACGTGGTACCTGAGAGAGCAGACTCACCAGCACCTGGAGCAGCAGACTCACTAGCACCTGGAGCAGCAGACTCACTAGCACCTAGAGCAGCAGCTGCACCGCCTGGGTCGGGCGGAACACTCAGGGAACAGTCACCGGCATCACTAGTAGACAATGCATACATGGCAGTGAGGATAGCATCATAGTCAAGAGCATAGATATCTACCCTCTGCCGGAGCAGCTCCACCCAGTCGGGGAGCTCAGCCGCGTCGCCAAACTCTGTACGCCAGGCGTCGCTCAGACTGGCGAAGCAGCGGGACTCTGTGTGACCAAACGTCCCGCAAGGCTGGCCAGTCCGAGCACCAGTGCGAATGACGTACGGGCAGCGAGCAGAACCCCGTGACCCCCCCCGCTGAAAGTACCACTCATGAAGCTGCGAGGGCGAAGGGACCGCGCGCACACGACGCTGCAGCTGCACCTGGCCACTACAAGAAGCCCCGACACTACTCACGCCAGAACGACTCCCACTACGGCCACCCCGACAACCCCAACGAGCGTACCACTCATGAAGCTGTGGGGGCGTGAGGGACTCACGCAGACGGTGCTGGAGCTGCATCTGGCCACGCCAGGAGCAGCAGTAGCAGTAGAAAGCGCAGGAGCAGTAGGAGCAACACGAGCAGCAGTAGCAGCAGGAGCAGCAGTAGCAGTACTAGCAGCAGTAGTAGTAGAAAGAGCAGTAGCAGCAGGAGCAGCGGTAACAGCAGTACAGGCAGGACAGTGCTCACCAGTGGCAAGAAGGGCAGGCGTACGACGGCGGCAATGGCAACGCCGGCACCACTGCAGGGCGAGGACTCTGCGGCAGCTGCAGGGGGGGGGGCAGCTGCTCCAGAGGCGGCTGCTCCAAAAACCAGGGGCGGCTGCTGCAGGGGCGGCTGCTCCAGGGGCCAGGGGCAGCTGCTGCAGGGGCGGCTGCTCCAGGGGCCAGGGGCGGCTGCTGCAGGGGCGGCTGCTCCAGGGGCCAGGGGCGGCTGCTGCAGGGGCGGCTGCTCCAGGGGCCAGGGGCGGCTGCTCCAGGGGCCAGGGGCGGCTGCTGCAGGGGTGGCTGCTCCAGGGGCCAGGGGCAGCTGCAGCAGTGGCGACTGCTCCAGGGGCCAGGGGCGGCTGCTGCAGGGGCGGCTGCTCCAGGGGCCAGGGGCGGCTGCTCCAGGGGCCAGGGGCGGCTGCTGCAGGGGCGGCTGCTCCAGGGGCCAGGGGCGGCTGCTGCAGGGGCGGCTGCTCCAGGGGCCAGGGGCGGCTGCTGCAGGGGCAGCTGCTCCAGGGGCCAGGGGCGGCTGCTGCAGGGGCGGCTGCTCCAGGGGCCAGGGGCGGCTGCTGCAGGGGCGGCTGCTCCAGGGGCCAGGGGCGGCTGCTCCAGGGGCCAGGGGCGGCTGCTGCAGGGGCGGCTGCTCCAGGGGCCAGGGGCGGCTGCTCCAGGGGCCAGGGGCGGCTGCTGCAGGGGCGGCTGCTCCAGGGGCCAGGGGCGGCTGCTGCAGGGGGCCGCGAAGGGGGGGGGCCGCAAGGGGCCGTGAGGAGGCCGCGAAGGGGCCGCAAAGAGGGGGCCACGAAGGGCCGAGAAGGGGGGGGCCGCGACGAGGCGCGGAGGAGCCGCGACGGGGTCGCGAAGGGGCCGCGCCGAGGTCGCGACGGGGTCGCGAAGGAGCCGCGACGGGTTCGCGACGGGGTCGCGACGGGGCCGCGACGGGGTCGCGACGGGGTCGCGACGGGGCCGCGACGGGATCGCGACGGGGTCGCGACGGGGCCGCGACGGGGTCGCGACGGGATCGCGACGGGGTCGCGACGGGGCCGCGACGGAGTGGCGAGGGGGTCGCGACGGGGTCGCTAAGGGGGGGGGGCGCTAAGGGGCCTAAGAGGGGCCGCGAAGGGCCTAAGAGGGGGCCGCGAAGGGGCCTTTAAGAGGGGCCGCGAAGGGCCTAAGAGGGGGCCGCGACGGGCCTTAACAGGGCAGGCCTCTAAGGGGGCCGCGAAATTTCCGGGCAGGGCGCAAAACGCGCCTCGGGCAGCTAAAAAAAAATCAGAAGGTGGGCCCTTGGTAGGAAACCATGCTCTATACCATGTCAAGTTCGAGAGGATGATGCACTAAGGAAAATGAGAGAAACAAGTAACAACCCTATACTCTCTAGAGTCTAACCCACTACAGCCTATATAATCAATGTTATATATGTTTGACACTTATGGCCGCTCCTCAATTATAGGCGCCTCCCCTAGAAAACCTCTACTTACCTATTATAAGCGCACGTGTAATTTCCATTTAAATCTTTGCTTGAAACGGTAACGAAATTCATTTCTGCAGCGAGTCAGACTTCAATTTCGCTTCGTTTGACTCGCGAATACCTGACTGGCTGCGCGTCCAGTCAGGATGTGCATGCATGACGTGTCTTTGCCTGTGTGTGCACCCAAAATATCGCTTGCGCGAGATTCTGCTTTGTGACCAGGTCCTCAGATTCACTTTTAGGCACGTAAGGGTATCAGAGTCCCTATGCCCCTAGACCTTGATCGACAGGTTCGTCTAGAAAAAAAGCCTGACATTTCAGTGTTACTTTAGAAAAAAGTTTGATGCATCAGTGTTCCTACAGGAAAAGGCTGATAGTACTAATAGTCTTTACTTTAAGTTAAAAACTATAGCAAGGAAGGAAGCAAACAGCCTTCAATGTTTCCTACCGGTAACTGTGTTGTAAGTTGTAAACCAAACCAAACCAAAGCCTATTATCTTGCTAGCTAGCTATGCAATGCAAGGCATCATCAAGCATGTATCTGGGTCTGGGAGAGTTCTGAAATCATCATCATATGAGGCTTGCTTGTCATCATCGTCATCTCTACCTTTAGCCTGTCGTTCTTCCAACTCCTCCTCCTCTAGGGCCTCCTTTCCCTTGCTACCATTGCCCTCCCCCTCTCGTGCTGGTGGTGCCGCCACATTGCCGAATGGGCGGCGCTTCTAATAGCTGCGCCAGGTCTGCACCACCTCATTGTAGTTGGGCTCGTACTCGAGTAGAGACATCGTGATGAGGTCTTCGAGGCGGGCGTCCTTCAAGCTCCCCCGCTGCCACGATTTGATAATGTTCTGGCGTGGAAGCCGCGCTCACACTCCACTGTGCTCAGCGGCAGCACGGCGACAGCCACCCAGAGACGCTCCAGATTGGGGTAGCTAGTCGCCCAGTCGCTTGTCTTCAGCATTGCTGTTAGGCCGGCGTGGAAGCTGCGCTCGTTCTTCGGGGCACCCGCGAGGATGGGGCAAAAGGCACGCAGCTCCTTGATCGCACGCCGCTTGTGGACCCCTGCCACATAAAGCGGAATGGAGAGCGATGGGGAATTAGAAAGGCTGCCATGCTCGTGCACTACACAGTGATAACATGCAATAACTCATCACCACGGACAACAAAAGTGCAAGAGCGAGAATACCTGGAATGATGTAGTCCGTGTCCTATGCCCTGAACAGCATCACGAGTGACTCGAGCCACTCGAGACACTGCCTGTGGCGCTCCGCTCTCCCCAGCTCCCACTCGTCAGGCATGAACAGCCGCACTCCCACCAGGGAGTCCAGGTCATTGAACCGTGTGCTGAGGTTTCGCATGAGCGTCTCGGCGAAGGTGGTGCAGAGATCGACGCAGGCGTCGTGGGAGCCGAGGGTCGGGTAGTCTTCGTTCGGGTTCTCGTGCAGCTGGAAGGTGTGTGTGGGCCGCCCGTCCGAGTCGACTCCTTGCACCTTCACCTCGGGATTGCCCCCCTCAGGCCCGTGCTTCTTGATGAACGGGGAGAGGCGCGCGCTCACCCCGCCTCCAAAGTCGTCACCACAGTCGACGTAGCGGGACTCGAGGAATGAAATGGACCGGCGGATCAGCCCGTGGACACTTGCGATGTCCAGCTGTTAGGGGTCA
Organism: Closterium sp. Yama58-4; assembly: GCA_947470075.1. Taxonomy (NCBI): domain Eukaryota; kingdom Viridiplantae; phylum Streptophyta; class Zygnematophyceae; order Desmidiales; family Closteriaceae; genus Closterium; species Closterium sp. Yama58-4. The sequence continues at coordinate 154,428 of CANIUD010000409.1, read as the reverse complement.
ACAGGGCGAACAGAGGAAGGGAAGAAGGCAAAATCAGTGGAATGCCGCATCTAGTTAAGCAGTACATCAAACAGTGAAGCACAAACAGAAACAAGGCACACAATCCAGCGTTGATAGTAACCATGCTCACCTCACGCTGCTGGATGCCCTGTTCAGCACATTGAGCTGCTCGAGCACGTCTGCAAGGAAGTATAACAACAAGTGAAACCTGTAGCTGGTGACGAGCTCGTACAGGCTGCTGTCCCACTCATACAGCATCACGGTCAGCGAGGGGAAGACCTCTACCGCGCGCAGAATGGCATCACCCCAGGAGAGCCAGCGGACATCGTGGATACCTTGTAGCTCCAGGTTAGTTCTCGTGAAGACCTCCTGCAGGCCAATGAACCGTTGATGCCACGGGCCAGAACGCCCCAAATGCTCAGCCACTTGGCGGAGCAGGGCGTCCACCATCCCGAACTCGGGGAGTTCTTCAGCGGCGTCTTTTGCTACGAGCGCCTCCCTGCATGCACAACACCAAACAAACCGATTCAAGGAGGGATTAGCACGGGATGCTGCATTTACTCTAGGGAAGCAGGAAACACAAGATAAAAACTGACCTGTGGGCGATGCAGTGGCTCGAAACGAGATGCGGGATGCGGCCGCAGGTACGGCCGCAGTTTCTTCAACTAAAGGGTTGGAGCTGTCTTGCTCCAACACGGGCGCAGTAGGGGAGGGACACAGAGGCTCGTCGATGGGTTCAAATGGAATATCAACGGGCGGCGTGACTGCAGGCGACTTTCCATGGTTATCAACTGCCGTTAAGTTGGAGAACAGCATATCCAGTCCGGTAACAGCAGGGGACAGATCAACTGGCGAACGACGATCAGCTTCATCGCCATGCTCACCATTTTGTTCAATGGCGTCCGTGTGGTCCGCCATTGATTGCAGCTCGACCAAGCAGCATCTAATGGGACTATCGAGCTAGCCTAACGATAGAGGTTTGCCTGGAAGAGAGAACACACGGCTGACTTCCTCTTCGTACACCAGGCAGCAACGCGATGATTCCCCAAGCTCTTGGAAGGAAGGCAAGGAGTAGAACGGGATGTGAGGCTGGATGGCAGGTAGCACGGCTGGGAGGTGTGGATGCATCAGTGCTTGCCAGCACGACCTAGACATAACGGGCCACTGGACCACAGGTGCAACACATGGGCCAGAATCCCTCGCCGCGCAGCATGTCAGCATCGCTGTGCTGCAACCATGTAATTGGTCAAGTCACATAATGTTGCAAATGTGGCAAATGATCGGACCAGGCGCGCCAACTAAGGGCCCATCAGTGTGGGCAAAATTGTCCGGTAGTCACCGACAGACCCTGCTGTTAAACTGTATTATGCTTGTAGGCTGTAGTGGGGTAGCCAATATGGGGTACAACCCCAACTAGGGTTTCATATTTGTACCCAAACTTCTGCTAGTTCATTCATTCTTGCCTAGTTATTCTGACATGGTATTCAGAGCAGGAGGTCCCTAGGACCTACCGACCGTTTTTTTTAAGGGCCCACCACCGCTCGCATGCGGTTACCACGCTACCCCGTGCCCTAGCCTCGTAACGCCCTCGTGCGCCCTCGTTAGAGCCCTCGCGCGCCCCTCGTTTGCGCCCTCGCGCGCCCCTCGTTAGCGCCCTCGTGCGCCCCTCGTTAGCGCCCTCGTGCGCCCCTTGCTAGCGCCCTCGCGCGCCCCTCACTAGCGCCCTCGCGCGCCCCTTGCAGTGTCGCCCGCCCGCCGAGCCGCCCGCTCGCTGCCCGCTTCGCGGCCCGCCCGCTTCGCAGCCCGCTCGCCCCGCTGCCCGCTTCGCAGCCCGCTCGCCCGCTCGCTGCCCGCTTCGCGGCCCGCCCGCTTCGCAGCCCGCCCGCCCGCTCGCTGCCCGCTTCGCGGCCCGCCCGCTTCGCAGCCCGCTCGCCCCGCTGCCCGCTTCGCAGCCCGCCCGCCCGCTCGCTGCCCGCTTCGCGGCCCGCCCGCTTCGCAGCCCGCTCGCTCGCTGCCCGCTTCGCGGCCCGCCCGCTTCGCAGCCCGCCCGCCCGCTCGCTGCCCGCTTCGCGGCCCGCCCGCTTCGCAGCCCGCTCGCCCCGCTGCCCGCTTCGCAGCCCGCCCGCCCGCTCGCTGCCCGCTTCGCGGCCCGCCCGCTTCGCTGCCCGCTCGCAGCGCCGCCCGCCCGCCCGCTACCTGCTTCGCAGCGTCGCCCGCCCGCTTGCTGCCCGCTCGCAGTGTCGCCCGCTCGCCCGCTGCCCGCTTCGCAGCGTCGCCCGCTCACTTGCAGCCCGCCCGCCGCACTTCCCTGCCTGTGCACCGCCGCTTGCTCCTGCTGTGGCTGCTAGCTTCGCTCTAGCGCGTCCCCTCTGCTGCTGCCGCTGCTCTGCTGTGCCCTCACGCCTGAGCTATGGCCTCTATTCGCGTTCTTTCCTTCGATGCTGAGGGCCGTCCCGTGCAGTTCACTTCCTGGCTCGACGACCTGCAGTTGTATCTTATGAGCAATAGCACGGACCACATCTCCCTCTATGACTATGCGTCTGGTGCTGCCGCTGCTCCTGCTGCCACAGCCGAGCTTAGTGTTCGTTCCCACTGGCAGACTCGTGACGCAGCTGCTCGCCTAGCCATTCGCAGTCACCTGCCGCTAGCTGAGCTCGAGCATTTTGGCGACTGCAAATCCGCTAAGGCCCTGTACGATGCTGTCGTTGCTCGCTACTCCTCGCCTGCCACAGCCGAGCTTAGCCGCCTCATGCTGCCGTACCTGTTCCCCGATCTGTCCACCTTTGCTACAGTCGCCGATCTTATCACCCACCTTCGCACTAGTGATGCTCGCCTGCGTGCCGCCCTTCCCACCGAGTTCTGCGCTAAGAACCCCCCTCCACTGTACTGGACACTCCACTTCATAGTCACCCGTCTCCCTGACACCCTCAGCTCAGTTCGAGACCACTTCCTTGCTCGCTGTCCCACTGAGCTCACAGTCACCCTCCTAGAGGAGCAGCTGCTCGCGGCCGAAAAGAGCATTGTAGCTGTCGGTGCTGCTCGTGGTGCTCCTCGCACCCCCATCTTTGAGGGGTGTTCTCCCTCTCCCCTCGCTCCCTCCTACGCTGCTGCTGCTGCTGTTGACTTCCTTGGTGCTGAGTCTGTTGGCGCTGCTTCTGCTCCTGGTGGGAGGCGCCGCACCGGCAAGGGCAAGGGGGGCAAGGGTGGTGGTGGTGGCGCTGGGGGGGGAGGAGGTGGGGGAGGTGGGGGGGGAGGCGGTGCTGGAGGGAGCGGTGGCGGGAGCGCTGGTGGGAGTGGGGTCGGTGGTGGAGGCGGGGGCGGCGGAGGAAGCAGTGGCAGTAGTGGCGGCGGCGGCGGTGGCGGCGGTGGCGGTGGTGGCGGTGGTGGTGGTGGTGGTCGTAGCGGTGGTAGTGGTGGCGGCGGAGGTCGGAGTGGAGGCACTGGCTCGGGCCAGAGCTCCCAGCAGCAGCAGCGTCCCCAGACGACCCAGCAGCTTCGTGAGTGGCTTGCTCAGCGTGGGACGTCGGGGGGCAGTGGCCGCTGTTCTTATGTCATTCGCACAGGTGACCGCAAGGGACAGACGTGTGGGAGGTTCCACACCCCGTACCGCTGCTTCTCCCGCCTTGACGACGCTTGGCGTGAGGAGATGGGTGCGGATGTTGAGCGCCCCCGCTGGGCTGAGCTCATGAGGGCTGGTGTTGATGTCTTTGCTCTTGACTTTGATGCTATTATTGCTGCCATGTATGCATTGACTGTTAGTGCCGAGGGAGACTGTTACTTGTGTGTGCCGCCTGACCCAGGTATAGAGCCCGCTGCCCTGGGTACTAGTGAGTCTGCTCTCTCTGGTATGGTGCCCCCTGTACTTGCTCCCTCCAGTGCTGTCCCGGCTGTTTTCGAGTCTGCTCTCTCAGGTACAGCACCCACAGAGACTGCTCTCTCAGGTACCGCACCGGCTGAGGCCTGTCACACCTTCACCCTTGACTCAGGTGCTTCCCGTTGCTTCTTTCGTGACAGTACTGAGCTCACACCGCTTCCTGCACCGGTCCCAGTCTCCTTGGCTGACCCCTCTGGGGGCCCAGTCCTTGCCCAGTCCACCACTGTCCTCCCTTGTCCGGCGGCTCCGTCTGGCTCGTTGTCGGGTTTCCACCTCCCCTCGTTCTCGACGAACCTGGTGAGCAACGCTGTCCTCCAGGATCAGTGGGTTGACACCTTTACCCCTGGAGGACAGCGTGTGGCGATCTGCACGTGCTCCAGGACCGGCCGTCACCTGGCTACGTTTACCCGTCGGCCGGGGTCGAGTCTCTACACACTGACCACTGCGTCTCCTCAGGTCGCTGCTGTCGGTCAGGTGTCTGCGTCAGGTCTGGTAGGCCACGCCTGTGAGTGTCGTTCCCTGTCGCACCAGACTCTTCTCTGGCACCACCGCCTGGGTCACCCCTCCTTGCCACGCCTTCGTGGCATGCACCGTCGCCACCTTGTGTCTGGTCTTCCCAGGTCCCTCCCTCCCCTCCCTGCCTCTCCTGCGCCGCCTTGCCTTCCTTGCGTCGAGGGGCGGCAGCGCGCCGCTCCTCACTCCTCCTCGTTCCCCCCGACAGAGGCTCCTCTGCAGACCCTCCACCTGGACGTGTGGGGCCCAGCCCGCGTTCGTGGCCAGGGCGGTGAGCGGTACTTTTTGCTGGTTGTCGACGACTACTCGCGTTACACCACGGTCTTCCCCTTGCGCACCAAGGGTGAGGTCCCTGCTGTTCTGATCCCTTGGATCCGCACAGTTCGTCTCCAACTCCGCCGCCGTTTCCAGACGGATCTTCCTGTCCTGCGTCTGCACTCTGACAGAGGTGGTGAGTTCTCCTCCGATCTCTTGAGGACTTTCTGTCAGGCGGAGGGCATCGAGCAGACCTTCACGCTTCCGGACTCCCCACAGCAGAATGGGGTTGCTGAGCGCCGCATTGGTCTGGTCATGGAGGTCGCTCGTACCTCCTTGGTCCACGCGGCGGCTCCCCATTTTCTGTGGCCGTTTGCTGTCCGGTACGCCGCGCATCAGCTCAACCTCTGGCCCCGTGTCTCCTTGCCGGAGACCTCGCCCACACTGCGTTGGACGGGGGAGGTTGGCGATGCGTCGCGCTTCCGGGTGTGGGGTGCTCGTGCCCTTGTCCGCGATACGTCCGCGGACAAGCTCTCCTCCCGCACGCTTCCCTGTGTCTTCCTTGGCTTTGTCCCTGACGCGCCTGGCTGGCAGTTTTACCACCCCACCTCGCGCCGGGTCTTCGCCTCTCAGGATGTCACCTTTGACGAGTCGGTCCCTTTTTACCGTCTCTTCCCCTACCGCACTGCCCCCCTCCCTCCCCCGCCGCTTTTCCTTGCTCCTGGTCCCCCTCCGGTAGACCCCCTTCCCCCTCAGGGTCCTGCTCCTTCAGGTGTCTCTCAGGTAGACCCTCCTCCCGTCGCTGAGTCTGTCAAGGTCACAGGTGACTCAGGTGCTGCTGCAGGTGGTACTGCTGGGAGTGCTGAGCCTGGGGGTGCTGAGCCTGCGGGTGCTGGGCCTGGGAGTGCTGGGACTGCGGGTGCTGGAGCTGAGGGTACTGTGCCTGAGAGTTTGCCGCCTGGGGGTGCTGAGCCTGGGGGTGCTGCGACTGGGGGTGCTGAGCCTGCGTGTGCGGAGTCTGGGGGTACTGAGTCTGGGGGTGCTGAGCCTGCGAGTACTGAGGCTGCGGGTACTGCGCCTGGGGGTGCTGCTACTGAGCCTACGGAGCCTCGGGTTACTGTGTCTGGGGGTGCTCCGGTTCGGGGTGCTGAGCAGTCTCTCACACCGCAGCAGCTTCGTGACTGGTACGTCCGGCGCTTTCGCCGTCCTAGTGGCTCGGCTGGAGTTGGGGGTGCTGGGGCTGCTCGTCCTGGGGGTGCTCGTACTGGGGGTACTAGAGCTGCCGGGACTGGTTGTTCTGGGAGCACTGCGACTGGAGCTGCTGGAGCTGGGGACCCTGGCGCTGGCGGTGCTAGCGGAGTTGGAGCTGCCGACTCTGGGGGTGGCGCTGCTGCTGGTGCTGCGGACCCGCCTGGTGGAGCTGCTGCTGGAGCTGAGGACCTGAGCGGTGGCGCTGCTGCTGGTGCTGGGGACCCGGCCGTTGGAGCTCCTGCTGGTGCTGAGGACCCGGCCGCTGGAGTCTCTTCTGCTTCTGGAGACGCTGCGCGGCCGCGACCGTACTTCGTCCCGCTCCTTCAGCAGGTTCTTGGGCAGGCTCCTCCTCCTTGTCCTCCTCCCTCCGTAGAGTGTCCTCCGCCTGTCCAGCCGCAGTCACAGTTACCGCCTGTCTCGCCTCTCCCTGCTCCCTCTCCTTACACTGGTCCCACAGGAGGTCTTACAGAGCGTCGTGAGCCTGAGTCTCGTCCTGCGTCGCCTGTTCGTCCTGCTCGCGCTGGTAGTCGTGTCCGTCGTGAGCGTCCTCCTCCTGTCCCAGGCACGCACTACATGACTCTGCGTCCCTCTACTGCTCCTCGGCGTGTCCCTCTACCGTCTCCTCCTGCGTCCTCTTTGCCTGCCGTTCCGGACCCTGAGTCTGACCGGTATCGCGCTGAGCACCCTACAGTCACGCGTCTCCTAGCTACTGTTGTCACTGACCCTACCTTTGAGTCCTCTGCTGCGTCTGCTCTGGTCGCTGAGTTGGTTGACTTTGCTGCTGCCTGTCGTCTAGACTACGCTGCTAGCCTTGTTGCTGAGCCTGAGTCTGCGTCTGTCTGTCCTCCGTCCGTCGGGGGTGAGAGTGCTCTTGGCACGGACGTCCTTGAGGACAGGCAGGAGGACTTTGACTCTCTTGCGGCTGCTGTACCTCATCTCGTGGCCTGGTTGCTTGCCCCTGAGGGAGACCCGGATGCACTAGACATCCCCACTCCGCGCACTTACGCAGAGGCGATCTCGGGTCCCTACTCCTCTCAGTGGCAGACAGCCATGGACGCAGAGATGGCATCCTGGAAGTCCACAGGCACCTACGTCGACGAGGTTCCCCCTCCTGGGGCGAACATCGTCGATGGCATGTGGATTTTCAGGGTGAAGCGGCCGCCAGGTTCTCCGCCTGTCTTCAAGGCTCGTTACGTTGCTAGAGGCTTCAGTCAGCGTCAGGGGGTCGACTTCTTCCAGACCTTCTCCCCCACCCCGAAGATGACCACTCTTCGGGTTCTGCTGCACGTTGCTGCTCAGCGTGACTACGAGCTTCACTCTCTTGACTTCAGCACAGCGTTCCTGCAGGGCAGCCTGCACGAGGAGATCTGGCTGCGCCGCCCACCTGGCTTTACTGGGTCGTTTCCTCCTGGTACCCAGTGGAGCCTCCGCCGGCCAGTCTACGGTCTCCGCTAGGCGCCACGTGAGTGGCACGACACACTGAGGACTACACTTGCGGCTCTTGGGTTCGCGCCGTCTACTGCTGACCCGTCGCTGTTTCTGCGCACAGACACGTCGCTGCCGCCGTTCTACATTCTTGTGTACGTCGACGACTTGGTCTTTGCTACTGCTGACACTGAGGCACTCGCTCGTGTGAAGTCGGAGCTGCAGAAGAGACACACCTGCACTGACCTGGGTGAACTGCGTAGCTACCTTGGCTTGCAGATCACCCGGGACAGAGCTCGCCGCACCATCACCCTGACTCAGTCACACATGGTGCAGCAGGTCCTTCAGCGCTTCGGCTTCCAGTTCTCCTCACCACAGGCCACACCTCTGGCTACCAGCCACTCGCTCTCAGCTCCACCTTCGGACGAGTCCGTAGAGCCGAGTGGCCCATACCCAGAGCTTGTAGGCTGCCTCATGTACCTGATGACTTGCACGCGACCTGACCTCGCGTACCCTCTTAGCATCCTTGCTCGTTACGTTGCGCCTGGGAGACACAGGCGAGAGCACTGGGAGGCGGCTAAGAGGGTGCTGCGTTACTTGTGCAGTACATCAGGCATGGGGCTGGTGCTTGGAGGACACGACAGAGTTGTCCTCACTGGTCACTCGGACGCTTCTTGGGTGGACGACCTGGCTACACAGCGGTCGTCACAGGGTTACACCTTCAGCCTTGGCTCTGGTTCTGTCTCGTGGCGGTCCACCCGCTCTTCCTCTGTTCTCGGCTCTAGTTGTGAGGCTGAGATCTACGCCACAGCCATGGCTGCACAGGAGTTACGCTGGCTCACCTACCTGCTGACTGACTTGGGAGAGCGGCCTAGTTCTCCTCCAGTTCTGTACGGTGACAACAAGGCGGCTCTTGCCTTGTGTCAGGAGCACAGACTGGAGCATAGGACGAAGCACATTGCTCTTCGCTACTTTCTTGCTCGAGAGCTTCAGCAGCGCGGTCAGCTTCGGCTTGTGTACGTGGACTCGAAGGCCAACACTGCTGATATCTTCACCAAGGCGCTCCCGCCTAGTGATCATCAGCGGCACTGTACTTCTTTAGGCCTTGTGTCCACGTTTCCTCACTTGCTCACTGCTTGACATTCTTTGTACTGTACTTTATATATATCTTGTTGCTTGCTTGCTAGGTTTTGATCACTGTGTTGCTTGTCTTGTACTATATCTAGCACTGCATGTGAACTGGCCTTGTGGCCTTTACTTGTGCTCGGAGTGTGGTGACGTTGTGATCCACCCTGGGCTTTGCTTTGCTTTGCTGGACTGGTCTTGTGACCCTTTGTTCTCCCCCACTTTGCCTATGGGGGTGTGTTAAACTGTATTATGCTTGTAGGCTGTAGTGGGGTAGCCAATATGGGGTACAACCCCAACTAGGGTTTCATATTTGTACCCAAACTTCTGCTAGTTCATTCATTCTTGCCTAGTTATTGTGACACCTGCCAACACCGCGGGAATCTGATTCTCCCTTCACTTCCGGTCAAGTACACTCGGACCTTGAAGAATTCGCTTTCAGGGTCGAACTCGTTACAACTTAAAGGCATCAGTGTCACGGAAAAAAAAAATTGCTGAAAGTTCAGAGTCATGTGGCATGTGAAGGCTGAAAAATCAGCCCCAGGAAAAGCTGAACACTGGAAATTCAGGGTTGGTAAAAAAAAAAAAAAAACCCTGTAAACCAGGAATTTCAGGGAAAATTTTCTGATAACGTAGAGCCTGTTTGTGACGCTAAAACATTTCGACTCGGTTGAAATGGCAAGAAGAAAATGAACAATTTGGTGCTCTAAATATATAATTTCGTATTCGTCATAATATAAAGGCGCCGGCGCTTATGGCCGTTACTCAATTACAAGCGCCCTCCCCCCCCCCCCCCCCCCCCCCCCCCCCCCCCCCTAAAAAAAATGAACATAAGCGCACAAGTCACTTAGAGTCACTTAACAAAATCAATCTCTACCGCGTATCCTATCCATTCACTTCACCCCACACCGAGATTCCTGAAACAAACAATCCCCTGCTTGACAAACAACCCCCTTCGTGGGCTTGTCTCCGGCTGACACAGCCATCACCTACTGTGTCAAGACAACTGCCCGCAAGGGACGTCCTGTGTCAGAACTATTTTCTGTACTCTGCTCATAATAAGCGGGCAGGTACCTTCACGCAAAACCCCAATCAGCAACCGAGCAGGGATGCGACAGTTTTCCGTTTCCCGTGTGTGCCTTCGTCGGTTACCATCTCGGTTAATAGAGCTGCTGTGAGAGACTCGCGAAACTAAAAAATCGTCAATATGTGGTGTCTCTTTTCGTTGACGCTGTTGGATACGTGGTGTCTCGTTTTCGTTGACACTGTTGGATTTTTTGCCTGACCCGGATTATATTTCCCCGCTGACCGCAAACTACGATTTTCAGTGCTGCAAGACAAGCGGGAACGTCAGTCGTGGTGTCAGCCAGAGCTGCTTGGGACGGGACAGGAGGGCAGGATGCATACCTGCTCGACATCTTACTGTACCAGCGCCTAACCCTTTTCAACCGTTCTGTTAAACTACAAAACCGATCTGAAACAATCAGTTCTTTGGAACTGTCAATCGGTCTTCATGTCTGTCATAGGTAGGACAGACCGAGAGTCCAGCTAACAGTCTAGGGACATCGCGATTTCCTAGCCGGACCTCCCTGACTGGTTACACCTATCCTGCGATAATTCCACACCCCCTATCTTCACGCCCTGGGGTACCTACCCTCGAAAAAGTCTTATTTCGAAGGTAGTTAGAAACGATCGTGGGAGTTTCGAGGGTAGGAAGACACGACCTCAATGAGAGTTTAACACTCTAGCTTTAAGGCACTAAGAATTTTGCCCGCTCACTCTGATTACAAATTTGAGTTTCGAATAGCCAGAACGCTGACGGTTCTTTACTGATAGACCCGTAGTGTCAGGGTGTCCGTCTCATCGATCCTCAAGCCGTATAGGGTGTCTGGCAAAAACGAGGGTAGGGGGTGTGGAAATACCGGAGAACAGGTGTACCCTGTAAGGACAAGACCTAGGGTCATTTCTGGTCCATATCCAGCTTGTTAAACTAACTCTGAACGCGTCCTGGCAGCACTCTTTCCCGCCGCTGCGCGGCGATAGGCTCTATTTAGAAATTATCATGGCTTCTAGGCATCGTACAGGTAACGGGATACCAGGCCAGGCGAGCACGGAAGCCGATTGGGCGACGACTGAACGACCCGATCCTCCTTTCGTTCGGTGGATTAAGGAGCATCACTCTGCCGCGTTAACCCGCTGCGACGCCGACGAAAACGACGAAAGCGACGCCGACGACGGAGACGACGACGACGTTAGCGACGACCTTGACGACGACTTGAGCGACGACGATGGCGAAAGCGACGACGATGGCGAGAGCGACGACGATGGCGAAAGCGGCGCCGAAAACGACGGCGAGTCGGACGACTCGTACGATATCGACGAGTACCTCGGAGGGCGGTTCGGAAGGCCGTATGACTCAACAGAAGACACGTTTCGAGACAGGGAAACGGATCGAGACAAAGAAACGGGTCGAGACAGGGAAACGGATCGAGACAGAGAAACGGATCGAGACAGGGAAACGGATGCAGAGGCCGAAACGGATCGCGTGGAAGAACCGGGTCGCGTGGAGGAACCGAGTCGCGTGGAGCAACCGGGTCGCGTGGGAGAACCGGGTGGTCTCGAGGTCCCTTGGTACGAACTCCGGGGATGCGAGAATGAAGACGAGATAATGGAGGAGCTCGCGTCGCGAAGGAGCCTTTGGAGCGATGCGGAGCTGATGGAGCTCGCAGCGGCTGTCGTTTTCTGCCGGCGCAGCGCGGAGGTGACGCGGCGGAGTTACGGCAAGGGGCACGATTACTGGCTACAGGTGCGGCGCGTGATTCGGCGGGGTCGAACCCGTTTTAGGAGCATTCGTTTTAAGTGGCAGCAAGTTCAGGAAACATTGTAAATGCCTACACTTCCTTTTTTTATATATATATTCATTTTTCAAAGAAAATTTTGTTGTCACGTGTACTGGTGGGCGGCAGGTGTGGCGCTTGATCCGGCGCGGGAACCCCGAATGGCGGCGCGTCCCGGCAACCTCTGCCTGCCCAGCTCTCCTCTTCATCCACCTTCCCCTTCCCCTTCCCCTCCCCTTCCCCATTCGCAGGTGTGGCGCTTGATCCGGCGCGGGAACCCCGAATGGCGGCGCGTTCCGACGGCGATGGCGAAGCAGTGGGAGCGCATGAACACGCGTTACGACCAGGAGATGCGCGACCTGCGGCGGAAGCGGAAGCGGCGGAGGAAGCGGCAGGGAGGGGCTACTAACGCGGATGATGAGCTACCTAATAACGAGTCAGGCGGGAACGCAGGGGCGCGGGCAAAAGTGAGGGGAAGGCCTAAGGGGAGCCGGAAGGATAGGGGGACTAGGACAGAACCAGCATGGTTTGAGTACATTCGTTTGTTCAACGGGACTGAGCTTGAGGTGAGGAAGAAAGTGGCAGGAAAAGAGGCTAGAAGAGCAGCTAGAGCGTATGCTGCTATTGCTGCGGGGTTTACGGCAAGGAAGCAACCGGCTGAAATGCCGGCTTATGCGTTTCCTGACAGCATTGGTTCAAGGTGGGGAGAGATGGGAAGGCAGCAGCAGGAGCCGCAGCAGCAGCAGCAGCAGCAGCAACAACAACAACAGCAGCAGCTGCAGCAGAAGCAGGGGATTAGCGATTCCCCACCACTCTCATTTCCATCACCATCGCAATTTCCTTTACCATTTGCACCGTTCTCTTCACCCGCTGCAATCCTTCCTCTACCAGCAGCATTGCCACCCACTGTCTCTCCCGTTGCACTTGAGGGGCAACCCTCTGACAACTACTTGCAAAGCCTTCGCAGCAAAGTCACTCAAGCTCCCAAAGTCACAGGTCTCGGTGCGTCTACACTTCCTGACTCGATGCAAAGACATGGTGGCCCGTCAGATTCTGACTTAGTCCGAAACAACGGTGGATATGACAGCAGCATGCTCCGCTCGAGTGAATTTTCTGGGAATGGGGTTACGTATACTACAGGTGCTACAGCCCCCCTGCCTGGTATGGCCCATACAGACCCCCTGCCCGCTACAGCCCCCCTGCCCGCTACAGCCCACCTGCCTGCTACAGCTCCCCTTACTGAACCGGCAACAGCCCACAGACAAGGCACAGCAGCAGCAGCAGCAGCAGCAGCAGCATCGAGTGATTTGGCTTCTCGGGGGGGTTCACTGCATGAAAGGGGTCGTAGAAGGGAGCCGCAAGAGCGGAACGAGAGAAATGGAGAGGCCAAATCAGCAAGGAGAGGAATGGAGAGGTCTACACGACGTGGAAAGGACTCGAATGCAGGGGCTTTGGGTGAGAGGGGGGGCGAGAAGTTGGGCGAGAGGTTGAGTGCAGCCATGGGTGCTGCTGTGAGAAACGCGTGCGTTCAGTTTGATGGGCTGACTCGGGAGTTGCTGCAGGATGCTTACTCGCGATTTGAGGAGCTATCACAACGACTGGCAGAAGATGCTTCTGCTCAGTTTGAGGAGATTGCGAGAGAATTAATGGAGGAGACTGCAGCGGCTTGCCGAGATGGCAAGAGGCGCAAGAGGAGGTGAATAGGACATGTGATGGGCTATGTTGAAGCAGGAGCGAGAGGCTCACTTGGGACTCTACAGATTTCAACAAATTTCACAGTACCATGAGTCTCAGCTTTTTACCCCTAACGTTTTGGAATTCACTGCGGCTCCAGTAAACAAAGCGGTGATGTTGAATGATTGTGCAGAGAGTCGTTTTCCAGGGTTCAAACCGTTTCTGTAAGTTTCATAAGCATAAAGAAGGTATATAGTACGGTGGCTAGATCGATATTGGCGATCAGGCTGACACTTGAATCCCGTGTGAACTTCAAGGCTGAGTCCTGTCCTGCGAACAACCCCAATGTTGGTTGGACGGACAGACAAAGATGGACAGGAGACAATGTAACCGACTACGCTTCCGTAGCTATCGTTGCTGCCTTCGCCAGCCACAGCCTAGGTTTCCAGCGCCACTAAAGTGATTTGCGAAATCGCAAATCGTCAACCTGCGGTGTTAGTCTTTCGTTGACGCTGGTTGATTGTTTTATCTGACTCTGTTTCTGCTGGCTGCGTGCTACAGTATTCATGTTGGAAGTGGGTTCAGGAACAAGTCAAGAATCCCAGTCAGCAAGAGCCACCATTGGGAACTCCTGACAGGACAGGCTGCCTCGCATCCGTACCAACGCCAAACCCTGTACAACCATTCTGGATATTTCCAGAACCGAACTGAAACGATCGTTTGTCTAAAACTTGCCGAGATAAACCTGCCTGCCACAAGTCTTATTCCCCAAGGTGCTTCTGTCGACAAGTCTTATTTTCCGTTATGGGTAGCCAGGTGTAGGGTCCAGTACACAGTCTAGGGACATCGCATCTTGTCCTGCTGGTGTTTTCTGGTCCAGGACCAGCTGTTTGAACGGATTCTGAACACGTCCTGGTAGCACAATTTTCCAGTCTTCGCTCGGCGATAGCCTCCCTCCAAAATTATCATGGCTTCTAGGGATCGTACAGGTAACGGTAACGGTACGGTCAATGCAATTGATTGGGCGGCGATTGTGCGACCTGATCCTCCGTTCGTTCGGTGGATTAAGGAGCATCACGCTGCCGCGTTAACCTGCTGCGACGCCGACGAAAACGACGAAAGCGACGACGATTACGACGACTTTGGCGACGAATTTAGCGACGACTTCGGCGACGGCGACGACGATGGCGAAATCGACGCCGAAAGATACGGCGAGTCGGACGACTCGTACGATATCGACGAGTACCACCTCGGAGGGCGTTTTGGAAGGCCGTATGACTCACCAGAACGAGACAGGGAAACGGATCGAGACAGACATACGGATCGAGCGAGGGGAACAGACGCAGAGGCCGAGGCAGATCGCTTGGGGGAGTTGGATCGCGTGGGGGAACCGGGTCGCGTGGTGCAACCGGGTGGTCTCGAGGTCCCGTGGTACGAGCTCCGGGGATGCGACAAGGAATGGGAGATATTGGAAGAGCTCGCGCGCGCCACGCGGAAGTCCCAGTGGAGCGATGCGGAGCTGACGGAGCTCGCAGCGGCTGTCGTTTTCTGCCGGCGCAGCGGGCAGGTGATGCGGAGAAGCAACCTCGTTTACTGGCGGCAGGTGTGGCGCGCGATCCGGCGCGCCAACCCCGAATGGCGGCGCGTCCCGACGGCGATGCAGAAGCAGTGGGCGCGCATGAGAGCGCGCTACGACGCGGAGACGCGCCGCGCCGGATACGATGGCGGAAGCAGCAGGCGGGGGTTCCGCGGCAGGCGGGGGTTCCGCCGTCCCCCGCGAGGGGAATTCCCGCGGGCGCGGAGCAGCAGGCGGGGGACTCGGTTGAGCCGCGGCAGGGAGGGTCTACTAACGCGGATGAGCACGAGCAACCTTTTAACGAGTCAGGGGGGAACACGGAGGCGCGGGGAAAGAAGCGGGGAAGGCCTAAGGGGAGTGGAAAGGGGAAGGGCAGGGGGCCAGGGGCAGAACCGGCATGTGATGGGGGAAGGGCAGGGGGGAATAAAACCGAACCACCATGGTTTGAGTACGTTCGACTGTTCTATGGAATTGAGCTTCAGGCGAGGAAACACTGGGTGGCAAAAAGGGCTAGAAGGGCCGGTAGGGCGTCTGCTGGTGTTGCTGTTGGTACGGTGTTTGCGGCTAGGAGGCAGCCGGCTGAAATGCCAGCTTATGCATTTCCTGAGACCTTTGGTTCAGGGTGGGGGGAGGCTGGAAGGCAGAGGCAGGAGCAGGAGCAACAGGAGGATCAACAACAGCAGCAGCAACAGCAGCAGCAGCGGCAGCAGCAGCAGCCGCTGCAGCCGCAGCAGGAGGAGCAACAAGAAGAGCAGCGGCAGCAGCAGCAGCAGCAGCAGCGGAGGCAGCAGGGGCAGCAGGAGCAGCAGCAACAACAGCAACCCTCTAACTCAAGGCAACCCCTTGATAACTACCTAATGAGCCTTCGCAGCAAAGTCACTCAGGTTCCCAGCAGCACTGCTCCTGGTGGGTCTACAGCGGGTCTGCTTCCCGCTGGTGGGTCTACAGTTCCTGACGCAATAAGAGGGTCAAATCCTGCTGAAGTCACTCAAGTTCCCAGCACCACTGCTCCTGGTGGGTCTACAGTTCCTGACGCAATAAGAGGGTCAAATCCTGCTGAAGTCACTCAAGTTCCCAGCACCACTGCTCCTGGTGGGTCTACAGTTCCTGACGCAATAAGAGGGTCAAATACTGGTGAACCTTCAACTTTTGACCTGATGCGAAAATACGGCGGATTTCACAACAGCCTGCAGTGCATGCCTGGTAACACAGTTACGTTTGCTACTGGTGCTACAGCCCCCTTCCCTGCTACAGCCCCCTTCCCTGCTACAGCCCCCTTCCCTGCTACAGCCCCCTTCCCTGCTACAGCCCCCTTCCCTGCTACAGCCCCCTTCCCTGCTACAGCCCCCTTCCCTGCTACAGCCCCCTTCCCTGCTACAGCCGCTCTGCCGGGCCCCTTTTTTGCAACAGCCCCCTGGCCTGCTGCAACCCCCTATTTTGCTACAGCCCCCGGGTCTGCTACAGCACCCGGGCCTGCTGCAACCTCTTGTTTCGTAACAGCTTCCGGGCCTGCTACAGCCCCCTGCCTGCTGCAACCACCTGGACCTCTGCAGTCCCCTGGTCTGCTACAGCCCCCTGGTCTGCTACAGCCGCCGGGCCTGCTGCAACCTCTTGTTTCGTAACAGCTTCCGGGCCTGCTGCAACCCCCTGGCCTGCTACAGCCCCCTGGCCTGCTGCTACATCTCCCTGGCCCTATACAACCCCCTGGTCAGCTACAGCCCCCCTGCCTGCTACAGCCCCCCTGCCTGCTACAGCCCCCCTGCCTGCTACAGCCTCCCTGCCAGAAGCAACCACCTGGACCTCGTCAGTCCCCTGGTCTGCTGCAACCCCTGTGCTCATTACATACCTTCAGCCGACAAGTTATGAGCCTGCATCAGCCCAGCCTGCATCAGCCCAGCCTGCATCAGCCCAGCCTGCATCAGCCCAGCCTGTATCAGCCCAGCCTGCATCAGCCCAGCCTGCATCAGCCCAGCCTGCATCAGCCCAGCCTGCATCAGCCCAGCCTGCATCAGCCCAGCCTGTATCAGCCCAGCCTGCATCAGCCCAGCCTGCATCAGCCCAGCCTGTATCAGCCCAGCCTGTATCAACCCAGCCTGCATCAGCCCAGCCTGCATCAGCCCAGCCTGTATCAGCCCAGCCTGCATCAGCCCAGAGTCAAGGGGCAGCCGCAGCACCGGGTAATCTGACTGCTGGGGGCGGCTCACTGCCTGCTACAGCCCCCGGGCCTGCTACAGCCCCCGGGCCTGCTACAACCCCTGGGCCTGCTACAATCCCCGGGCCTGCTACAGCCCCCTGGCACTCTGCAGTCCCTGCGTTGATTACATACACCCAGCCGACAAGTTATGAGCCTGCATCAGCCCAGCTTGTATCAACCCAGCCTGTATTAACCGAGCCTGTATCAACCGAGCCTGTATCAACCCAGGCTTTATCAACCGAGCCTGCATCAACCCAGCCTGCATCAACCGAGCCTGCATCAACCGAGCCTGCATCAACCCAGCCTGCATCAGCCCAGCCTGCATCAGCCCAGCCTGCATCAGCCCAGCCTGCATCGGCCCAGCCTGTATCAACCGAGCCTGTATCAACCGAGCCTGCATCAGCCCAGCCTGCATCAATCCAGCCTGTATCAGCCCAGCCTGTATCAACCCAGCCTGTATCAGCCCAGCCTGTATCAACCCAGCCTGTATCAGCCCAGCCTGTATCAGCCCAGCCTGCATCAATCCAGCCTGCATCAGCCCAGCCTGCATCAATCCAGCCTGTATCAGCCCAGCCTGTATCAGCCCAGAGTCAAGGGGCAGCCGCAGCACCGGGTGATTTGACTGCTGGGGGCGGCTCACCGGGTGGTAGGGGTGGTGGGACGGAGCAGAGAGAGCGAATGGAAGGAAGTTATGAGCCTGCAACAGCCCACGTAAAAAGCTCAGCAGCCCACGTGAATAGCGCAGCAGGCACTGGTGGTGGTGATGGTTTGACTGCTGGAACAGGCACGCTCCGTGGTTCGAGTGGTGGGATGGAGCAGAGAGAGCGAATGGAGGGAAGTTATGAGCCTTCAGCAGCCCACGTAAATCAGCCAGCAACCCCCGTGAATAGCGCAGCAGCCCTCGTAAATAGCGCAGCAGGCACTGGTGGTGGTGATGGTTTGACTGCTGGGGGCGGCTCTCTGGGTGGTAGGGGTGGTGGGATGGAGCAGAGAGAGCGAATGGAAGGAAGCTATGAACCCGCAGCAGCCCACATAAATAGCGCAGCAGCCCAAGAAAATTGTGCAGCAGCCACTGGTGGTGGTGATGGTTTGACTGCTGGAACAGGCAGGGGTTTGCATGCAGGGGTTTCGGGCGAGAGGGTGGGCGAGAGGTTGAGTGCAGCCATAGGTTCTGCTGTGAGGAATGCGTGCGTTCAGTTTGATGAGCTCACAAGAGAGTTGCTGGCGGATGCTTATTCGCGGTTTGAGAAGCTTTCGCAGCGACTGGCGGAGGATGCTTCTGCTCAGTTTGAGCAGATTGCGAGAGAGTTAATGGACCAGCCGAGACGGCTAGAGGCGCAAGAGGAGAAGCGATGAATTGTACAGGTGATGAGTGTCTCAAAGCAGGAGCAAAGGGCTCATTTCGGGGCTTGGCAGTTGCTAAAGGATGGGTACTACTCGCGATTTGAAGAGCTGCAACTACTATACTATTGGCAGAAGCGGCTGCTTCTCAGTTTGAGGAGATCGCGAGAGAGTTTATTGAAGAGATTGTTACGATGCGACTAGCCGAGATTGCAAGTGGCGCAAGAGGTGAATTGCATGAAAGCAAATTGGTGGTGCAAAACTGAAAGCTGAAACCATGCCATTGAAGGTTCCAATGACACGGCTGTATGTAATTACAATCACACTTCATTTCTACACCGATACCGTCATTGCCCGGCTGTATCTAAGATATACCAGTACACGTCAATTGCTACAAGAATTAGCATATTAACTTATCATTAGGTGTAGTCTAAATCTTATGGTGGTTATGAGACTACTGTACTGGGATCATGACATGTTTCGTGTCAGCCCAGCAGCCCATTCCAAGCCAGCCTACGCAACCGCTTGACATTCAAAGCGGCCAATAAAATCGTCCAATCATTTACAACCGCTTCGTGAATGCAAGAACCGTATAAAATGGGTTTTTATACGGGACGTCACAAAACTTTTCGTAGTTATCACGAGCAGGCAAATGTTCCGCCAAATCTATCACGGACAGTCACAAAATCCGCCAAATCTATCACGAACCATCACACGGGTATCACCCACCGTCACAAAAAGTTTATTAAAAAATAGAACGCATATATATATATATATTGCTAGAGTTCACAATTTATTAAATCTGCCAAAATGTTTATCAAAATGTTCAACAATCCATAACTAGAAACGCACAATTTACATTTCATTATACAGCAGATAGAATATATAAGAACTCAAAATGTGGAATGGTTATATGACTCGCAAGCTTAGAAAAAAAAAGCCTTTACCCGTTATGCGCACTTGCGCTTGTTTACATCATCAAATCAGTTGCATATCATATAACAACCAAACAGCCTTACCTAGCATCATATAGCATAGGTTATTGTTAAAAATGATTGCAAGTTATAATTGTTTGTATGATGCACCTAATACCGTATCGGACTTGCACATATTATAATTGCCTGGTAAGCAAAGGATTTTTAATAACACAAGACCTATTTTGTAAATGATAGAACATACTTTATACAAGCGTGAAATCACCAAATGGCATGTGAT
The DNA here is from genome assembly GCA_947470075.1 of Closterium sp. Yama58-4. Lineage (NCBI taxonomy): Eukaryota > Viridiplantae > Streptophyta > Zygnematophyceae > Desmidiales > Closteriaceae > Closterium > Closterium sp. Yama58-4. Next base: position 135,148 of record CANIUD010000409.1, on the reverse strand, counting down.
TAAACATTGAGGAAGATACTTTAAAAGGTGAACTCCATCAATATCTATATGCGTTTGTTTGATATTGTGTGTAACGTCGATTCGAACGTAACCGGGTATCTCACCGAAAATGGTCGCGTATACAGGACAAAAACCAGCAACCCGAAATATTTTCCCTAAATCTATACAGTGTTTCAGGGCGCGTCAGCGAAAGGATAAGAGGGTTCATCTGTGATAGCAAAGTTTCGAGTGTGACTATCCGTGATAGAAATTAGTGCCTTTTTGTGACGGCGGGTGATACCCGTGTGATGGTTCGTGATAGATTTGGCGGATTTTGTGACTGTCCGTGATAGATTTGGCGGAACATCTGACTGCTCGTGATAACTACGAAAGGTTTTGTGACGGCCCGTATAAAAACCCGTATAAAATTCCTTGGGTTTCTGAAATGGACAGCTAGCATCCTGTCCGTGTCCCATCAACGAAAGGTACAGTACACTACACATGATGCCCAGCCCCTGCACGCGAATTTGCCTAGACGCAGCGGAAACTCTGCGCACATGTATTTTGCGCCAGCCAGTTGCACCCCCTTTACAAGCACCCCGAGCAATACTAACCACAGAAACTGAAGTCGACCGAAGTCAAACTGCCAACGCTGATTAACAAATATTCATCTGCCCTTTTATAAGCCCTTTTTGCTAAGTGCGAATTGATGAAATCCAAGACGAAATGCCCAAATTACTTAAGTGCCCAGAGAGAGAGGCAAGGTCGGGGGGCTCAACCGGGCATCGTGTGTATATTCGATTTCCCTCACGGGTAGGGTCAAACCTTACATCAGGTTGACCCTAGGTGTTGCCCACTTGCTCTTGTAAAGCGGATACTAAGGCGTGTGACTCCACCCAGTATCCTCTCCACCTAGTTCGCTGACGGGTATTTTCTCCGCAACAGGAATCCGTAACTCCTCCAGCCAGCTAGTACAGTTTCCGTCTCGCCTGGGCAACCGTTGCTTCTCGCCTTTCCTGTTCTGAACCAGTTTATGTATTCCAGAAAGCGGGGAGCTAACGGCATACCAGGCCAGGCCGGCACGGAAGTCGATCAGGCGTCAATTCCAACACCCGACCCGCCGTTTTTTCGATGGATCAAGGAGCAGCACGCTTTTTTTGAGTCGACTCAAAAGCTACACCCAATCGTCCAAGCAACAGAAATTCTCTCAGCAAAAAAATCCGTGTGTGATGAGCCTAGTTTTGCGTCGACTCAAAACACCCGACCCGCCGTTTATTCGGTGGATCAAGGAGCACCACGCTGCCGCCTTGACCCGTTACGATGCCGGCGAAAACGACGACAGCGACGCTAACGACAACTTCGGCGACGACTTTGGCGACGACTACGGCGACGGCGGCGACGATGGCGAAAGCGACGCCGAAAACGACGGCGAGTCGGGCGACTCGTACGATATCGACGAGTACCGCAGAGGGCTGCTAGGAAGGCCGTTTGACTTAACGGACGACACGGTTCGAGACGGAGAAACGGATCGAGAGTGGGAAACCGATGCAGAGGCCGAAGCGGGTCGTGTGGGGGAACCGGATCGCGTGGAGGAACGGGGTTTCGGAGTCCCATGGCACGAAATCCGGGCAGGCAAAACGGAAGGGGAGGAAGTAACGGAGCTCGCGGCGCGGAAGATGCGGCAGTGGAGCAACGCGGAGCTGATGGAGCTCGCAGCGGCTGTCGTTTTCTGCCGGCGCAGCGGGGAAGTCACGTGGCGGAGAGGCAGCAGGGGGAACGCTTACTGGCGGCAGGTGTGGCGCGTGATCCGGCGGGGGAATCCCGAATGGCGGCGCATCCCGACGGCGATGTCGCAGCAGTGGAAGCGCATGAAATCGCGATACGACGCGGAGACGCTCGACCCGCGGCGGAAGCGGCAGCGGCGGCGGGGGACGGGGCGGTGTCCCGCAAATGGGAGGGCGGGCGCGGAGCAGCTGGCGGGGGGCGCGGGGCAGCATACGGGGAACGCGGAGCAGCTGGGGGGGGACGCGGAGCAGAGAGGTGGCGCGGGGCAGCAGGCGAGGGACGCAGAGCAGCGGGCAGGGGGCGCGGGAGGACAGCAGGCGGAGAGCGCGGAGCAGCAGGCAGGGGGCGCGGAGCAGCAGGCGGGGGCGTCGGTTCAGCAGCGGCAGGGAGGGTCTACTAACGTGGATGAGCGACCCGTAGCAGGGGGGAGCACATTCGAGAGGAATGGGTGGAATGAGCACATTCAAGCTCAACCGGCGTGGTTTGAATACATTCGCATGTTCTACCGGACTGAGCTGCAGGCGAGGAGAGACGTTGCTGTGAAAAGGACTAGAAGAGCAGCTAGAGCGTCAGCAGCAGCTGTTGTCGCTACGGCCTTTACTGCACCGAAACAGCCTGCTGAAATGCCAGCGTATGCGTTTCCTGAGAGCATTGGTTTAGGGTGGGGAGAGGCTGGTGGGCAGCGGCGGGAGCAGCAGCCGCCGCAGCAGGAGCAAAACCATCAGCAGCAGCAGGGACAGCAGCAGCAGCAGGGACAGCAAGTGCAGTGGCAGCAGCAGCAGCAACAACAGCAGCAGCAGCAACAGCAGCAGCAACAACAGCAGCAGGGAAGCAACGGGCCCCCTCGATCACCATTACCGTTACCACCACCATTGCCGTTACCCCCACCGTTACGGTTACCATTTCCACTACCATCACCATCACCATTACCATTACTACCATTGCCTTCGCAATCCGCGCCTCACGCTATAACAGCAGCAGCGCGGGCCAGAGTCTCTCCCTTTGCACCTGCTGAGGGGAAACCTTCTGACTCGAGGCAACTCCCTGACAACTACCTAATGAGTCTTTGCAGCAAAGTCACCGCTGTTCCCACCGCTACAAACCCGATATTTGACTTACGGCTAAAATATGGTGACTCCCTGCAAAGATATGGGGGATTAGGCAGCAACCTGCTGCGCCTGCCTGGTAACAGGGTTACGTTTGCTGCTGGCGCTACAGCCCCCCTGCCCGCTACAGCCCCTCGACTTGCTACAGCAGCCCTGCCTGCTACAGCCCCCCTGGCTACTACAAATTTCCAGCCGACAAGTTATGAGCTTTCTGCAGCCTACAGACAAGCGGCAGCGGCACCGGGTAATTTGGCTGCTGGGGGCGGCTCACTGCGTGGTAGGGCTGGTAGAAAGGAGCAGCGGGAGCGGAATGAGGGAAGATTTGCAATGAGGGGAACGGAGGGGCTCACAGGAGGCGGAACGGATCCGAGCGCAGGGGTTGTGGGCGAGAGGGTGGGTGAGAGGGTGGGGGAGAGATTGACTGCAGCCATGGGTGCTGCTGTGAGAAATGTGTGCGCTCAGTTTGATGAGCTTACTCGGGAGTTGCTGCAAGATGCTAATTCAAGATTTGAGGAGCTGTCGCAGCGATTGGCGGAGAATGCTTGTGTGCAATTTGAACAGTTTGCGAAGGAATTAATGGAGGAGAGTGTAACTGCCAGGAGGGATGCCAAAAGGCGTAAGAGGAAGTAAATACTATGGGTGTGATCAAAGTTGTGCCGAAGCAGGAGCGAGGAGCAAACAGCTCACTGGGGACTCGGGAGTTGCGTTTGAGAATTCTCAAGAGGAGCTTATTCGGCTCTCGGGAGCTTCTGGAGGAAGCGTCTCGCCGTTTGAGGAGCTGTCACAGCGATTGGCGGAGGATTCTTTCATGCAATTTGAGGAGATTGCGAGAGTTGATGGCCGAGACTGTGGGGGGGGCTGGCCAGGCCGGAGTGATGAGGGCAAGAGGCCCTCCTGGGCCTGCCTGGTCAGCCCCCCCTCACAGTCCGAGGAGTTGTCGCAGCGATTGGCGGAGGATGCTTCCGTGCAGTTGACTAAACAGAAGGTTGAGGACGTGGAGGCTAGCCAAGATGCTAAGAGGCCCAATAGGATGTATACACTACCAAGTTAGAGTTCAATGGAAGCAAATTGGTGACAATCAATAGAAGCGTGTAATTGAACTAATGTGAAGTTGTGCCTCATCCCAAACATTTGAGCATTGCTTGCGAGTGTATTTATGCCTCTTTCTATCCCGTACGCAGAGCACTGCTGCTGTGATATTTGATGCTACTTGGCAGCATTGGCGGCTCATTTCTAACCAATGGATTTCCGTCGAGGTATAGCCTAGCCAGTAAATGTGTCCTAAACTATTCGTTTTGGCGAATCAGCGCTCGTTTGTCGATTTCCCCCATGTTACGTTTTGTGGTTCCATACGGTTACAGCGACAATTGATTATGATGTGGTGTGGTGTGTTCTCGTGTTGTGAAGTGCGGTGAAGGCCTGGCAATGCTTGAATTCCATGACTGGATGTACAGTCTCGTTGCCCAGAATCTCGGAGATACTTGTGTTGAAATGCTGCCTGCGCGTTCTTGCAATTCTGGCCGGTCGGTGGTTCATTGCAGGTGTGCCCTGGCCCAGGCCGAAGCTTGAGCCTTATCCGCGTGAATTCTCGGTTCGGTGTTCCGGGCCAGCAATCAGAAAGAGTCACGACGAGCGAGCCTTGTAGGTTCGGCTTTTCCTGAACCAGGCAGGGGGTGTGTGCGTTCGCTTGACGCGCCTAGAGGTGTAGCGCTCCGAACGTAAATTTGGACTTTCCCGCACTTGGTCTGGTTACGGGGGGCCCAGACTCACTGCAGGATTGCAGCAATCTTGGAGCCGCTGATGCAGGGAGGAGCGAGGTCCGCTTTCCAGCAACCGAGCTGATCACTTTCGCTTTCCCCACACTTCCCCTCCAAACTTTTCGCCGCGTTCCCCAGTCAGTTCGATTCGAAACCACACCACTCTTTTCCACCCTGCTAGAAGGTACAAAACCGTACTCCGCTCCACCCCACTCCGTGTGGAAAGGCTTTTGGAACTTATCGTGGATTCAGTATTTTAGACTTGAAGCTCACACAATCTTCATTTATACTGATTTCTCCCATCCTCGAACTGCCTCGAAGTGCGCTGCTGTCCCAGTGCTTTACGCAGCTTTCACGCGCCGCCAAAGCATCTCTGTCGGGAGACTTTGTTGATACTTCTGCTTGATTCCCGTCGCGTCGCCTTCGAATTCCGTGTGACTTTCCAATCGTCGCCAAGGATCACCGTCGCACGCGTCGCACTTGGTCGTCAGCCATCGTCGCCAGCCACCATGACGACTGTCGCCGACTTTCACTCCACGCGCTACACCAGCTGGTGCCCGGAGCGCAAAGAAATCGAGCGATGTAAGCGTCACCCCACTTTTATTCCGTCCCATGTGCGCTCTGCGCTCCTCTTCTCCCTGTACGACGAGTTTTAATCGGTCCCACATACGCAGACGATTCTGACGCTCGAAATAAAGAACCGCCCATTTTAAACATGACGTACTCGAGCGTCGTAACGGTACATTGCAAGAGCTCGATAAATCGCTCAGACTTTTCATTCTGTGGAGAACTAATTTGCTCCTGAAGAGGTGAAAGAAGAGGGATGGCCTTCCTCCCTCCTCTCCCCTCCCCACCTCCCATCCTCCTGCATTTAGGGACGAGCGCAATCTCGTTAAGCGACCGACCCTTCAAACATTCTCGATTTTGTTTTTTTTCTTCTTCTTTTGATTACTTTCGTTGGTTATGGAAGGGAGCTTCTGCCAGTTCGTCTATTGCTAATCTGTTCTAGCCTCCCGTACAATCCCTACTCTCCCCCCCCCCCCCCTCCACTTCTTTCCCCCCTCAGGGGCGAGCACTGTCGCGGAAGGCGGAGCTCCCAAGGACTGCCGTTTCCAGCCGCTGACGCTGCTGCCAGAGGATCAAGAGAACGGGGAGGCTTGTAACGAGTACGACTACGCGGCGTGCGCGGAGGAGGATCTCGACGCGTACCTCGAGTCGCTTCCGAAGTCGACCCGATGGACAGGTGCGTGTAACGACAGTCGACGGAAAAGACGACGTTGAGAAACACGCCGCAAAGTGACGCCGCGAGAAACACGCCGCGAGAGACTTGTTGGCATACCACTACGAGGTGGAGGTTCATAGACTAAAAAGTTGCCTTGCAGCTACTGCGTGCGCGGAGGAGGACCTCGATACGTACCTCGAGTCGCAATCCAAGTCGAATTGCTGGACAGGTGCGTGTTATGACACACGGCCGCCGTGTGAAAGAAGCGTGTGAGAGATGGCGTGAGACGACTCGCCGGCTGACCTGAAACCTCAGTTGATACTACTTCGTGCGAGGAGGAAAATCTCGACGCGTACCTCGACTCGCTATCCAAGACGAAAACCGATGGCCAGCTGCGCGCCATGAGACCTTAAAAATCACCAGAAGTGCTATATTCAATATAGATTCACCAGAAGTGCTATATTCAATATAGATTCACCAGAAGTGCTATATTCAATATAGATTCACCAGAAGTGCTATATTCAATATAGATTCACCAGAAGTGCTATATTCAATATAGATTCACCAGAAGTGCTATATTCAATATAGATTCACCAGAAGTTGCACCTGGGAATGCTCCGCCATGCGTGAGTTCCCAGGGTTCACTCCGAATGCCCTACTTTCGCAAAAATCTGAGGCATACCGCGTGCGATTAGACTGGATAGTAGTTGTCTGCATTGAGGAGGCCGACCTCGCGTCGCGTGGCTGTACGAAGCCAACATACGCATTGAGAAGTTCTCGCTCACCCGTTCCCCTGTTCAGTCCCCTCTTATAATTTCCTCTTTCTCGTTTATTGTTCCATTTCTCTTGGCAGAATTGGAGGCGCCGTGCGCGTGGCTGGACCAGGCCATCTTCCGCATCGAGGAGCTCGACCTCACCCATTTTCCTGTTCTATCCCTTTCCTTTCTCCTCTTCTCGTCTATTGTCCCATTTTTTTCATGACAGAGCTGGAGGCGTCCTGTGCGTGGCTGGACCAGGCCAACATCCGCATTGAGGAGTTGGATCTCACGCACGGGCTGCCGGAGCACCTCGTTCTGAACCAGCCACGTGCCCACCACGCGCCTGACACGCATCACCCACGCGCTGCTGCTGGCGCTACTGCTGCTGCTGCTACAGCCGCGTTCCCTCTGCCACCTGCCGTCCCTTCCGCTTCTGCTTCTAGAGCCGCTACAGACGGAGCAGCTACTACAGCAGGGGAGCATCTTCACCACAAGCTCTCGTCCCACTCCTCCTTCTCAGGCGTGTCCCCAAGCTCGCCGCGCCATAAGCACCACCACCCATCACTCCGCTCCCTCTCATCCTCTCTCCTGAACCACCTCGGCTTCCACCACCGGCCATCCTCTTCCCCACGCTCCTCCCCCTCCCCCTCCGCATCCGCTTCCGCCTCTTCCTCCCCCGCGAAGTCCCGCCAGAAGCCCAGACGTCAGAGCAAGGAATTTGTATCCAGGGCGAACCCGCAGCAGCAGATGCACCACTCGCAGCTCCCGTCTGCACCGCTCCCCATCCCTCACCACCACCAACGATCCCCCCGGACCAGCAACGACTTCCTCCCCCGCGGCGAGCTCCCCCGATCGTCCTTGCACCACTCGTCGTCGTTCCCAGAGACTGTTGGGAGCCCACACCAGTGGCACTCTGGCGCGCTGCTTCCAGGCCAAATCCACCACACCTCCTCCTCCTCCCCTGGTGTGCCTCAGGGTCAATTTCATCACTCCTCCTCTTCTCCGGGCATGCTGGTCCATTCCAGCGCCGTTCCCTTAACGAAATTTGCTGTGCCGGAACACAGCGGGGTGCTGTACCAGCCGGGCGTTCTTTACAGTAACATTGATGGTGCCGATATGGGGGGCAGCAGTGGCATCTACAGTGCGAAATTCAATGATGCAGAGGAAGGGATCGAGGGTGTAGAGATCATTGGGGCGAGTAACAGAATGGGAGGCGGTTACATTGAGGAAGGCAACACGGGTGTAGAAATCATTGGGGCGAGTAACATTGTCCTAGGTGTTGGTAACCCTATGCCCGCTGGTAAGGCCGGTTTCAGCTCTCACATTCCCACCTTTGGAGGCAGTGCTAGGTTTATTGCTCCCAAAATGGCCATGAACGAGCAGCAGCAGCATCTTCGTCAGCACATGCCACGTCAGCATCAGGCGTTTGCCACACCAGGTCGTGACATCAGTGCCCGGGTCATGTCATCAGTAGACAGCAGGACAGCTGGCACAGGCAGGACCTTTAAAGCTTCGACGCTTTTCCTGCCTGAGCTTTCACCTGGGGCATCGGAGTGGCATCTGGTGGCTCCTTTGGAAGAAGCTTCCTTTGAAGCCTCCTCCAACATGATTGCGCATAAGAGCTCAAATAGCATCAGCAGCGACAGCAGCAAGGGCAGCAGCGGCAGCAGTAGCAATGAAATACCAGCAGCAGCAAGAGCAGCAGCAGCAGCAGGAGCGGTGGCACGAGCAAGAAGAGTGGATTGCACAAGTTTTGGGCATCTCTGCTGGATGGAGACACACAGTCCAAAGGGAGTGGAAGGAAGATTAAGGTGTGGATGGGAGATGGGCCTCGTGCAAATGTGGGTGTGAATGCATAAGCATATCGTTAGGTTTCCTTATTCCGTTACACTACTAGGTAGGTAAGTTATGTTATATTACATTATTACATGTTATGTCGACATCCCATAACAAAACGCATTGGGTATGCAAGAGTTTGCACAATTGGGGAGGATTGCAGAACGGATGGATGACAGCCGTATGATTTGACCATTATTTCCGTGGACCTCGCTCGAACGTCGTCTTCTTCTCCTACACCTATGCGACCTGATTGTGAAAGCTTGCGATTTGCCTTGCAAATGCAACGTCTCATTTCAACTGGCAAGTACAAGATTTTATCGTCCAAGCATCATACAACATTCAGAGCTATCATGTACGTTATGCTAGGGTGGGAGGGTGGGAAACTTGAAATTGAAAGTTCGAAATGAAAACGTGGGTGAAGGCCAAATGGCCTTCGCCCCCTCTTTTGTACCAAAAAGAGGGGAAGTAGCGGTTCGCCGAAGCCTTTGCTTCGGTACAACTCGCTTCGCTATTCACAATACACAATTTTGAAAAGTGTTGCACACTTTAAAAAATTTACATATTGTGAAAGCTTGCGATTTGCCTTGCAAATGCAACGTCTCATTTCAACTGGATCCTCTGAGACATGTGGAGAGAAGGTTGACGGTGCCTCGTGATGGCGTGATGATGCTGTGAGGGGGACGGTGCGTGAGCTTGATCCTGAATGTTACGAGATGCTGCAATAAGATGATCCTGCGAGATAGTCACGTATAGGTCCTTTGCTGTTTCGCTTCGCCAGCGCCCAAGGCGTTTGAAGATGCGATCCGGGACTCTCGCACTGGCTGCGACGGTGGCTGCTCCTTTGCGAAAAGAGTGGGTGCCGAGGTGCGTTGGGTCGATTCCTGCGGCTTCGAATGCCTGCATGCACCATGCACGGATTGTGGGGTATGATGGGGCTTTATCTAATGGGGACGGCGGTGCATTGCGGCGGAAGATACGTATTAGCGGCCCTCTGGTTGTCGGCCCGTATTCCGCTAGCCTGATGAAATGGCGGGTGCACCGCACCGGGCAGAGCGGTCCATCCGACGTAGCGACGGGGACCCACACGCCCTTGCCTTCCTGGTCTGTCTTCGAGTGTGGGATCAGAAGCCACATTGCCGTTGCCTCAAATCGGATGTCCTCCCATTGGATTGCCACTAGATCTGAGAAACGCAGGAATGCAGCGTACATGAGCAGTACGATGAGGCCTTTCTGATAGATGCCCGGTTGGCTCGATTGGAGAAAAGGCCTAGCCATCGCGTGGACCTGATGAAGGGAGACGGGTTCCTTCACCCGTGCTGGTCGGGGGCAGTGTCTTTTGACGTAATCGCGCACTTGTGTCGTGAAAGGGACCCATGTTGGGTTGGCGGAGCCTGTCATCCTATGGGCGAAGCTGATCGCGGCACAGGTGAGCTGCACGCTAGAGACGGTCGCCTTGTGGTTGATCGCATGTACGAGGTAGAGTGCTACTGTTAGGTCCGCAGCGGGAAGAAATGCCACTTTCGCTTTGACGCAAAAATTCCTAAACTTCTCCCAGTAAGGTTCGTATGTGTGGATTGTCGAGTCGGACCGTGTCTGGGCTGTCATTAGGAGTAGCTGTTGATGCAGCTTCGGGATCAGATCTGTCATCATAAAGAAAAAACATGAACGGTACATCAATGATTGAATTTCAGTTGAAGTGCGAGGATTCTGCTAACAGGGAGACCAGCTCCTGAGAATGCGCCGGTGTGCGAACCAACATGCAGACACTGGCTACCGCTAGCAAGATGTAGACACGATGTTATTCCTGATGCCCAAGCCTTTGGTGATGGCCGGAGCAAGGGCCACCATGACGCTCCCGTCCATTCGGGAATGACTAACGTCAGAGAGGCAGAGGTGCGCTTTGCGTGACGCAAGGTGGCGGGGATCAGGTGTGGAGGGGGGAAAGCAAATCCGTGTTCTGCTCCCCAGTCTTGCGAGAAGGCATTGACGGCCGTTGAGTGTGGGTGGGGAACCTTTGAAAAGAAGCGCGAGAGTTGCGCATTATTGGCATTGGCAAACAGGTCGACGGTGTGGGGTCCCCAACGCCTCTCCAGCAACGAGAACCAAGGGAGTTTCAGCGAGTAGTCGTCGTTATCTTCCAACTTGGAAAGTGCGTCTGCCTCCATGTTGAGTGCACGAGGGATCCATTCGATTGCCAGCCGGATTTCGTTCGCCATGCAGTGAGCGATGATGAACTTGCACAGGAGGGTGAGCTCGGGTTTCCCGGAACCGCCTTTACGAAGAATGAAGAATACGCCTTGGTTGTCGGCTCGCATAAGCACATGGCGGCCCTTAATTTGATTGGAGAATGTACGCAGGGCCCAGAGCACACCTTCGAGCTCTCGACGTGTGCTTGAAGTGGTAAGGAGCTCGTATGGCATCGGGCTGCTGCCTTGCAGGTTTTTACTTGGGAAGGAAGCTAGGGTCGCACCCCAACTATGAGCACTTGCGTCGACGTGAATCACTGAGTCGATACTGTGGGGCATGTGAAACGGTGCCCCGTTAAAGCGATCGAAGTTTTGAAGCCAGAAGTCGAGCTCGTCGCGAGCCTCTGGGGTTAGGTGTATCCTGGCATTCCATGATGGTGCTGCGTTGATGAGCTCTAGGAGTTGATGACTGAATGCGCGTGCTGTTGTACCAAGGCCGAGCGCCATGGAAGCGAGAATGCCGGTGACCCGTGCAACTTGGCGGATTGGTATCCGTTGTCGACGCTCGAAAGCGGTGAGGAGCACCCGTAGCGTGTGCATGAGTTGTTCCCGACGTTCGGGACCGATGGTGAATCTCCCGGATTGAGTGTCCAACTCCATCCCCAGAAATCGCAGTTTCTGGATCGGAATGAGGTGCGAATTTTTTGCGTTGATGACAAGGCCCGACCGTCGTAGGTCGCGAATGATTGCCTCACGTATCGTGCATGCGTCCTTCTCCGAACTGCAGAGAAATAAGATGTCATCCACATAGGGAATGACTCGGGTACCTTGCGCTCGCCATCTTCGAGCCAGTTGTTTGATCAACTGAGTGAAAAGGAAGGGTGCCGTTGCGAGGCCGAACGGTAACGACTTGAAGTAGTAGTCCGTGCCATCGAAGTGAAAACCGAGGAACTTCCAGCAGGATGGGTGAATATCAATGTGGTGGTATCCAGACTTCAGGTCGATTGAGAACATCCAGTCGCCAGGTTGTGCCAACTCGGCGACTCGAACCAAGCCTTCGTACTTGAATTTTGGGATGAAGAGGTGCTGATTGACTTTCCTCAAGTCCAAGATGAGGCGACACTTGTCACGTTGCTCCACGACGTTGAGTGGACTAGTACATACCACGGCATTTGGGCCGACTGCGATTGCTGCTGCACCGGATGAGAGCAAGTCCGAAATTGCGGATCGTGTGAACTCGTTGTGCCGCTCCACACCGGCATGGTTCTTGTCGCGAAACGACGGTGGTGGCAAAGCTTTCCAGGGGAGCCAGTATCCATTAGATATGACCGACAGGATGAGACTACTCTCGCACCATGAGGCCCACCAAGCGAAAGCTTGGCGTAGTCGACCCCCCATTGTGGTTACTTCCTTGTCGGTGATCGCGTGCTCCATAGGTTTACTCCATTCACCCAGTCGTGAGGAATACGGGCCTGCCAAGTGGTTTGTTTGGGCAACAAGAGTGGCGTGTCAACCCTTTCGGTTCGAACCACAAGATACCATGTGCAGACAATACCAAAATAAGGAAGAAATGGTCTAGTGGGCATTGTAAATGACGTGAATGTGCGCCACACTAGTCAGCTTCCCTCACGCTTGTATGAGACCGACAAAAATGCTAGAGAAGAGGTGAGGGTGAGAGCAACGACAAGCTTGCGGACCCATGCGAGTCGTGACGCTTCCCATAATGCTTGACTAAGCGCTCTCTCTTGGTAGGCTTGGTCTCTTTTTAACTCGCCTTCATTTGTGTTTGCTCCCTTTCTCGCTCCCCTTATCCGTTTTTTTTTTTTTTTTTTTTTTTTTTTTTTTTTTTTGGCACAGGGGGGGTATGAATTGCAGAGGCTCGCGCTCCCCTTCACCTCCTTGCCCTCTATCTTTTTTTTTTTTTTTTTTTTTTGGCAATCACGGGCTCCGTTCGTGCCATGTCCAAGTTTGTCTGTCACTTTTGACTCTCTTCTTTCTCGCCCCTCTTGGTTTTTTTTTTTTTTTTTTTTTTTTTTTTTTTTTTTTTTTTTTTTTTGAAGCTTCACCAGAGTAGGATACTCGTTGGTCCTGGTTCCCTCGCTCAAGGTGTGAAAGAAAACACCTTTGCACCCTCGGTGCATTGTTTCCATGGTGTTGTCAAGTCCCTTCCTTTTCCTCTCTCTCTTTCACTCTCTCTCTTTCTCCCCCCCTTCCCCCCCCCTTTTTTGGGTTGCGAAGCAACCTATTGCATTCGTTATGTACATTTTTTTTCATCGCCTATAATTGAAAAAAAAAAAAAAAAACAAAAAAGATGTAAATCTAGTGAATGATAGCCTAAATGTTTTCTAGTCATTTGCGGTAATAGCTCATGACGATGTGTGGTAGTATATGTCAAACATTGCATGTTTATATTATGTAGGCTGTAGTGGGTTACACCTTAGGGGGTACTCAAAGTTAGGGTTTCCTACTTGTACCAAACTCTGTGCTAGTTCATTCCATTCCTGCTCAGTTATTTCTGACATGGTTTCAGAGCAGGTCCTTCGCTAGGACTGTTCTTAGGGCCCACCGACTTACCTACCTGCTTACCTTCGCTTGTTTCCGGCCCCGCTGGCCCCGTCGATCTAGCACGATCTAGCGGCCCTGCGGCCCCGTCGAACTTTTTTTTCCTAGCGGCCTCTCACGGCCCCCGTCGCGTCGCCCCTTAGCGCCCCGATCGGCCCCGTCACGCCGCCCGCGAACCGCACAGCGCGCCGCGCTCACAGCCCGCGAACCGCCCACGCACAGCCCGCGAACCGCCTGCGCAGCCCGCGACCAGCCCGCGCAGCCCGCGCACAGCCCGCGAACTGCCCGCGAGCAGCCCGCGACCTGCCCGCGAACCCCCGCGAGCCGCCCGCGACCCGCTTACGCAGCCCGCGAGCAGCCCGCGCAGCCCGCGCTGAGCCTGCGCGGCTCGTGCGCTGACCGCCGCCGGCCCGCACGCTGCCCGCACAGCTCATATACGGCCCGCACGGCCCGCGCGCTGCCTGCTCCCGGCCCGCCGCTGCTGAGCCCGCAGCCGCCCGCGCACCGCCGCTGCTGAGCCCGCCGCCGCCCGCGCACCGCCGCTGCTGCGCCCGCCGCCGCCCGCGTATCACCGCTGCTGAGCCCGCCCCTGCTGCGCCGGCTCTCGCTGCCGCCTGCTGCGCCTGTGCACCACTGCAGATCCTACTACTACACTTCCTGCTACTGCTGCTTGTGCGCCACTACAGTCCGTAGGCCCCACCGGCCCCGCTGACCCTGCGCACGCCTTTTCAGTGACTTTACTGCTTCTACTACTGCCGCTGTCGCTATGGCTAGTCCTCCTGTTCTAGCTTTCGACGCCGAGGGCCGTCCGGTCAAATTCGAAACCTGGCTAGATGACCTGCACCTTTTCCTACAGCTCACTGCCAAGGAAGATATTACACTGTACGACCACGCTCTCGGCCATGCGACCGCCCCACTCGCTACTGCCCCCCCAGCTGAGCGCTCACAGTGGCAGACCCGTGACGCGCACGCTCGCTTTGCTATTCGCAACTCCCTGCCGCTAGATGAGCGCGAGCACTTCGGCCAGTGCAAGACTGCTAAGGACCTCTACACAGCTGTAGTGGCCCGCTACTCCTCACCCGCTTCTGCCACGCTAGGCCGCCTCACTCTCCCCTACCTGTTCCCCGACCTAGCCTCCTTTCACACTGTTGCAGACCTCATCACCCACCTTAAGACTAGTGAGGCTCGCTTTCGCGCTGCCATGCCTGACGAGTTCCTCGCTAGCAACCCCCCCCCGCTCTGGATCACTCTCTACCACGTTGTCACCCGCCTCCCTGACTCTCTGCGCCCTGTCAGGGACCAGTTCCTCTCTCGCTCCCCCACTGAGCTCACCGTAGACCTCCTCGAGAAGGAACTGCTTGCAGCCGAGGCTAGTATCGTCGCTGTAGGCACCTCTCGTGGCGACCCCCGCGGCCCCTTCTTCGAGGGGTGCTCCCCTTCCCCCCTCCTCCCCTCTGTCGCCTCTGCTGCTGCTGTCGACCTCCTTGGTGCTGAGAAGGTCGGAGCTGCGTCTGCTTCAGGCGGACGACGCAGGGGCAGGAGTGGCAGGAGTGGGGGTGGTGGCGGAGGAGGCGGGGGTGGAGGTGGTGGCGGTGGAGGTGCGACTGGAGAGGCTAGTGGCGGCAGTGGTGGAGGTGACAGCGGCGTTGGGAGTGGTGACAGGGGCGGAGGTGGCAGCGGAGGCGGAGGTGGTCGTGGCAGCGGCAGGGGTGGAGGTGGCCGGGGCGGAGGCGGAGGGGGTGGTGGTCGTGGAGGCCCGGGGGGCGGTCAGAGTCAGCAGCCTGCCCCGACCCTTCAGGCCGCCCGTGAGTGGTATGCGCGGCGCAGCGTCACCTGCCAGTACGTTATTCGTACAGGTGACCGCACTGGCCAGACGTGTGGGGGGCCGCACCAGACGGAGCGCTGCTTCGCCCGCCTCAACGATGCGTGGCGCACCCAGTTTCCTGGTGGGGGTGAGCTGCCGCGCTGGGCTGAGCTGCTCAGGAAGGGTGTTGATATTTGGGCACTGGACTTTGATGCTATTCTCACTGCCATGTATGCGATGTCTATTAGTGGAGAGGGTGCTCAGTACTTGCGTGTTCCGCCCGACCCGGGCATTCAGGCCAGCCCCGCTGCTGCTCTAGGTGCTAGTGTGTCTGCTTCCACAGGTACTACTGCAGCTGCTGCTCTAGGTGCTTGTGCGTCTGTGCCCCCTGGTACTGAGTCGACTGCAGCACTGCACACCTTCACACTGGACTCAGGTGCTTCTCGCTCTTTCTTTCGTGACCGCACTGTCCTTGAGCCTCTAGCTCGGCCGGTTGCTGTCTCTCTTGCTGACCCCTCTGGGGGTCCGGTCCTTGCGACCTCCTCCACCACCCTTCCGTGTCCAGCGGTTCCGTCCGGCACGCTCTCAGGTCTCTACCTCCCCTCGTTCTCCACGAACTTGGTGGCAGGTAGTGCGCTCCAGGACGGGGGTGTTCACCAGTTCACCCCTGCCTACGAGCGTGTGACTCACTGCACGTGTGCTCGGACGGGCCGCCACCTAGCTACTTTCACTCGAGAGCCGGGGTCTGACCTGTACACACTGACCACTGAGTCCCCTCAGGTAGCTGCGTCTGCGTCAGCGTCAGGTCAGCTGTCCGCCCCCTGCTCGTGTCGCTCTCTGGCGAACGACACCGTCCTCTGGCACCACCGCCTTGGTCACCCGTCTGTGCAGCGCCTGCGGGCCATGCACAAACAGGACCTTGTTGCTGGTCTTCCCAGGGTGCTCCCTCCCCTTCCTGACTCCCCTGCTCCTGACTGCATACCCTGTGTCGAGGGGCGGCAGCGCGCCGCTCCTCACTCCTCCTCCTTTCCCCCGACGACCGCTCCCCTGCAGACGCTCCACATGGACGTGTGGGGCCCAGCCCGCGTCCGTGGTCAGGGTCAGGAGAGGTACTTCCTGATAGTTGTTGACGACTACTCGCGCTACACCACGGTCTTCCCCTTGCGCGCCAAGGGTGACGTCCCTGGTGTTTTGATCCCCTGGATCAGCCGAGCCCGTCTCCAGCTAGGCGAGCGCTTTCACTCGGACTTTCCTGTCCTGCGCTTGCACTCTGACAGAGGTGGTGAGTTTGCCTCCGACCTCTTGGCAGCCTACTGTGCTGAGCACGGCATTGAGCAGTCGTACACGCTTCCGGCCTCTCCACAGCAGAATGGGGTTGCTGAGCGCCGCATTGGCTTAGTCATGGAGGTCGCTCGTACCTCCCTGACCCATGCGGCTGCTCCCCACTTTCTGTGGCCGTTTGCGGTCCGGTACGCTGCGCATCAGCTCAACCTCTGGCCCCGTGTCTCCGTGCCGGAGACTTCCCCGACTCTGCGGTGGACGGGAGAGGTTGGCGATGCGTCGCGTTTCCGGGTGTGGGGATCCCGAGCTTTTGTCCGCGACACGTCTGTGGACAAGCTCTCCCGTCGCGCTCTTCCCTGTGTCTTCCTTGGCTTTGTTCCCGACGCGCCTGGATGGCAGTTTTACCACGTCACCTCGCGCCGGGTTCTGGCCTCTCAGGACGTCACTTTTGACGAGTCCGTCCCCTTCTACCGCCTCTTCCCCTACCGCACTGCCCCCCTCCCCCCTCCGCCGCTCTTCCTCGCTCCAGGTGCTGAGGTACCCGACCCCCTCCCCCCTCAGGGTGCCGCTCCCTCAGGTGTGTCCCAGGTAGACCCGGGTGAGCCTGTCAAGGTAGCTGTTGACTCGCGTCCTGCGTCTGGGGGTGCTGAGCCTGGGAGTGCTGAGTCTGGGGGTGCTGGGCCTGGAGGTGCGGAGCCTGGGGGTACTGAGCCTGGGGGTACGGAGCCTGGGGGTGCTGAGCCTGGGGGTGCGGAGCCTGGGGGTGCGGAGCCTGGAGGTGCTACGTCTGGGGGTGCTGAGCCTGAGCGTGCTACGCCTGGAGGAGCCCTCTCCTCCCAGCAGCTGCAGGAGAGGTACCTCGAGTACTGCCGCCTCCGGAGAGGTGCTTCTGGAGCTCGTTCCGGTACTTCCCCTCCTACCCAGGAGCTCCCCCCCATTCAGGTGATCCGCGAGTGGTACACGCGGCGCTGCAGTCTTCGTAGTGGTGCTCCTGGTGCTGCGGACCCGAGCGGTGGTGCTGTTGCTGGTGCTGAGGACCCGGACGCTGGAGCTGCTGCTGGTGCTGAGGACCCGGGGGCTGGAGCTGCTGCTGGGGCTGAGGACCCGGGCGTTGGAGCTGCTGCTGGTGCTGAGGACCCGACCGGTGGCGCTGCTGCTGGTGCTGAGGACCTGACCAGTGGCCCTGCTGCTGGTGCTGAGGACCCGGGCGTTGGAGCTGCTGCTGGTGCTGAGGACCCGACCGGTGGCGCTGCTGCTGGTGCTGAGGACTCGGGCGTTGGAGCTCCTACTGGTGCTGAGGACCCGGGCGTTGGAGCTGCTGCTGGTGCTGAGGACTCGGGCGTTGGGGCTGCCACTGGTGTCCCTGCTGCTTCTGGAGACGCTGCGCGGCCGCGACCGTACTTCGTACCGCTCCTTCAGCAGGTTCTTGGTCAGGCTCCTCCTCCTAGTCCTCCTCCCTCCGTCGAGTGTCCTCTGCCTGTCCAGCCGCAGTCACAGTTACCGCCTGCCTCGCCTCTCCCTGCTCCCTCCCCTTACGCTGGTCCCACAGGAGGTCTTACAGAGCGTCGTGAGCCTGAGTCTCGTCCTGCGTCGCCTGTTCGTACTGCTCGCACTGGTCATCGTGTCCCACGTGAGCGTCCTCCTCCTGTCCCTGGCACTCACTACATGACTCTGCGTCCCTCCACTGCTCCGCAGCGTGTCCCGCTGCCGTCTCCTCCTGCGTCCTCTCTTCCTACTCTTCCTGACCCGGAGTCTGACTCCCGTCGTGCTGCCAGTCCCACTGTTACGCGTCTCCTCGCTACAGTTGTCACTGACCCGACCTTTGAGTCCTCTGCTGCGTCTGCTCTGGTCGCTGAGTTGGTTGACTTTGCTGCTCGCTGTCGCCTAGACTACGCTGCCAGCCTTGTCGCTAGGTCTGAGTCTGCGTCTGCCTGTCCTCCGTCCGTCGGGGGTGAGTGTGCCCTCGGCACGGACGTCCTTGAGGACAGACAGGAGGAGTTCCACTGCCTTGCTGCTGCTTTGCCCCGTCTCGTGTCCTTGCTAGTTGCCCCTGAGGGAGACCCGGATGCACCAGACATCCCGACCCCACGCTCTTACGCTGAGGCGATGGCGGGTCCCTACTCCTCTCAGTGGCAGACAGCCATGGACGCAGAGATGGCCTCCTGGAAGTCCACAGGCACCTACGTAGACGAGGTTCCCCCTCCTGGGGCGAACATCGTCAGTGGCATGTGGATTTTCAGGGTGAAGCGGCCGCCGGGTTCTCCACCTGTCTTCAAGGCGCGCTACGTGGCTCGAGGCTTCAGTCAGCAAGAGGGAGTAGACTTCTTTCAGACCTTCTCCCCCACCCCGAAGATGACTACTCTTCGGGTGCTGCTGCACATAGCCGCTCACCGCGACTACGAGCTTCACTCTCTTGACTTCAGCACTGCTTTCTTACAGGGCAGCCTGCACGAGGAGATCTGGCTGCGCCGCCCCCCTGGCTTCACTGGGTCAGTTCCTCCTGGCACCCAGTGGAGGCTTCAGCGGCCGGTCTACGGTCTCCGCCAGGCGCCACGTGAGTGGCACGACACACTGAGGACGACACTTGCGGCTCTTGGGTTCGCTCCCTCTACTGCTGACCCGTCGCTGTTTCTACGCACCGACACCTCGCTGCCGCCGTTCTACATCCTCGTGTACGTCGACGACTTGGTCTTTGCCACTGCTGACACCGCGGCACTCGCTCACGTGAAGTCGGAGCTGCAGAGGAGACACACGTGCACAGACCTGGGTGAGCTGACGAGCTATCTTGGCTTGCGGATCACCCGGGACAGAGCACGGCGCACCATCACCCTGACTCAGTCACACATGGTGCAGCAGGTTCTCCAGCGCTTCCGCTTCACGTACTCCTCGCCTCAGTCCACTCCTCTGCCTACCGGTCACTCGCTCTCAGCTCTGCCTTCGGATGAGTCCGTAGAGCCGAGTGGCCCGTATCCAGAGCTTGTGGGCTGCCTCATGTACCTGATGACCTGCACTCGACCTGACCTTGCATACCCTCTTAGCATCCTAGCACGCTATGTCGCTCCTGGCCGTCACCGGAAGGAGCACATGGATGCTGCTAAGAGGGTGTTGCGTTACTTGTGCAGTACGTCGGGCATGGGGCTTGTGCTTGGAGGGCGAGACCGGGTTGTTCTCACAGGGCACTCAGACGCTTCTTGGGCAGACGACCAGGCTACTCAGCGGTCGTCCCAGGGTTACACCTTCAGCCTTGGCTCTGGCTCAGTTTCTTGGCGTTCTACTCGCTCTTCTTCTGTTCTCAGCTCCACTTGTGAGGCTGAGATCTACGCCACAGCCATGGCTGCTCAGGAGCTACGCTGGCTGACCTACCTGCTGACCGACCTCGGAGAGCGGCCTCGTTCTCCTCCAGTGCTGTACGTCGACAACAAGGCTGCCATTGCCTTGTGTGAGGAGCACAGACTGGAGCACAGAACGAAGCACATCGCCCTGCAGTACTTCCTTGCTCGAGAGCTGCAGCAGCGTGGTCAGCTTTGTCTGCGTTACGTGGCCACGGAGGCCAACACTGCTGATGTGTTCACCAAGGCGCTTCAGCCTTGTGACCATCAGCGCTTTTGCACGCTGCTAGGCCTTGTACCTACTGGGCCTCACTTGCTTACCTCTTGACCTTGCTTGTACTGTGATCACTATATATATATGCCTACTTGTTTACTTTTGCTAGGTTGTGATCACTGTATCTCTTGCTTTGTTATAAACCTGCATGTGAACTGGTCTTGTGACCGCTTGCTTGTGCTCGGAATTTGTGTGGAATCCTTGAGATCCACCCTGAGCTTGCTTTGCTTTGCTTTGACTGGTCTTGTGACCCTGTGGTTGTCTCCCACTGCGCCTATGGGGGTGTGTCAAACATTGCATGTTTATATTATGTAGGCTGTAGTGGGTTACACCTTAGGGGGTACTCAAAGTTAGGGTTTCCTACTTGTACCAAACTCTGTGCTAGTTCATTCCATTCCTGCTCAGTTATTTCTGACAGTATATTCTTTTTATTTTTATAACTTGCTCTGGCTCTTCATATAGATGAATTTAGTGGAAAAAATGATAATGTGGTAAGCATGCGGCTGTTTATTCCGTAATGCATACGCAGAAGTATTCTGCCGTGCATAAATAAAACTGGCATGCAGACGGTACGATGGATATAGTAAATGAAACATGGAATGGAAATGCATAGATATGATTCATATGATGTATCGGTATGCGTAGTATGTACTTATATATACTGTACCAATCATAAGAATGCGTAATCCGTAATGCATGCGCAGAAGTATTCTGCCGTGCATAAATGGAACTGACATGCAGACGGTACGATGGATATAGTAAACGAAACATGGAATGGAAATGCATAAATATGATGCATATGCTGTAATGATATGCGTAGTATATACTTATATATACAATACCAATCATGTAAATGCGTATTATGATGAAAATGCGTGATAGTTGATTGACCCATACACTAGGCTACCGCATCCCCTGCCTAGCATGGGGGGGAAGTCAATAGCCTAGCGTTTGAATCATCCGACTGCCACATGAAATAACACAATCTGTGTGATCTAAAAAAAAGGTCAATTCCATCAAATCCAGTTCAAATGAACACACTCACTGAGTGGGCAAAGAACCTTCTCGGAAATGATGGTTTGATCCTAATTTTTAAAACCCACAGATATGCGTTATTAATGCAACGCACATACGCACACAAGACAACGCATACCCACACCAATTAAAGAAACAGTGACCTATTAACACATGTCATCCCTCTCACACTCATTGTTCTCACGCTCGCGTAAGTCTGCACTCGTTTTCATAATATGTTCAAATGTATAATAATTAACTCATTGAAATTAACTTCATAAACCTCTGTGAGCATCTTCTCCGTTGTTCCAAATCGCTCAAGCTTCATCATTGCTGCAAAAAAAAAGGACCAATTTCCAAATATTTAAAAAATGATATACATCAATCAAGTTACAATTACGATGAGTACATATACATAATCACAATAAAAAACGTGCTCACTTCATGTCTCCTTTTGGCGGGTGTTGACGAAATCGGTGTGCTCGATGTGTCAAAGCTCGCCGGAGCGTCGCTCGACTGCGTGATCGTCGAGATGTCCAAGATGGTCTTGCTCACGCGTGCTCCTTCTGGACGGAAATGGACCTTCAATAACAATGAAAGGTACATACATAATAACTTGAGTTAGAGAACTATCAATACCATCCAAAAAAGCATACTAAAGTGCACATTTACAAGTACAAAAAAATGTAAATAAAGATATTAAAAACCACAACTGAATTCCCATACCTTCACATGCCACTGGCCTTGAAGCGCGCCCAATGCATCTTGCCGCTCGCCCAATGTCATGGAGTTGAAATTCAAAACCTGAAAACTTGGGAACAGTCGTCCCAAGATTTCAGGCTGAATCTCCAATCCCTGAGCCTGCGTCGTGAACGAATCTGAGAATGAAACACACAGAAAATAATATTAAAACAATGCGAATGTATTAAAACAATGTGGAAAATATAGGAGACACCAAAACAGAAATGATAGACATGATGCTTACCACTCTCGTGAACAACGAGAGTCGCTGTCACGTTATCAAACGCGCGGACTGATGTCGCTTTGTGGACGCGACATCTGTGGACCCCCGAAGCCGCGGAGGTGAAAACAGGCATTCCGCAAATGGAATCTCCTGCACCAGCAGCGCAGACAACTCGACTGTCGTGCACTGGGTCTCTGAGGTCTGCTGCAAGTGTTGCTATCTTCTCTTCGTTTGTTACCATCACCAATGTGTCCACATGAGACATCCTGATCATTCAAAACAAAAAATTGCTAATGAAATTCATGTTCGCTACTAACAGCTCAATTGTGCAAATTTTGATAACTTACAAGCTCACAAGACCAACGTCTTGTAGCTCGGTGACGGGTGCATCCGTTGTGACGGATGCTGGAACAGGATCGAGAATGACAATGTCCGAAGGCACTGTCGTCGTAAAAGCTGCTGATTTGAGATACACGTTGCTGATGAAGACAGGAACATCGCTAGCATCGGGGTGATCTGCAAAATAACTCTCACAGCTGGAGTTGAACCTGATGGCGGCATCCCCGAGCGCTATCAAAGCGCTCTTCATCGTTGAATCATGGATGCCAGCCGTGAACTTAGGGAGCGCGCGGTTCGGCTCAAAATACGAGATCTTGAGCCTGACAGAAATGCAAGGGATCTGGAAATAACGGAGATGAATGATACAACAGAAATGAATACATAGAACACATGCAGAGAGACGTACCATGAGAGACGTACAATGTGTGGCATGAATGAATTGGGATAGAATAGGGGCAAAAATGTGAATCACAAATTATAAAAGTAAATGACAACTACAATTTGACAATCATACGTAAAAAGACGTAACAAATGTCGTCGTAATTCTTACCCTAGACTTATCCTCAGCACCATAGAAGCTCAAAAGCGTGGGAGTAGGCAAGTTTCCCACGTTCAGCCGAGGAGACCCGCTGGCCTCGATCAGATGTGAGCACCGATGCTTCCAGTTGAGTTGCGTGCGAAGACCTCCAACCAGAATCCTGTACGTATTCAGTGCATAAGTTGTAAAACCAACACGTGTCGATTCACATAGACAAGTCCAGACAAAGCTTACCAGGTGGGGGGTGCGCGAGCACCGACGGTGCGATGGACTTCATAGACTTTCCCAATGGAAAGCCTCATCAAGAAATCATTCACAGCATCCACATCACATCGACCAGACCCCCTGGATTGTGGCCAGATCACCACCTCTGTCACAGTGAAATCCTCATCAAAAACATAGAACTTTCCAGGAACAAATTTCACATCGTCCTTTGTGAAACCATTCTTCCTGCCAATCACCACGATTTTCACATGAAAATCAGCTCGGTGACGTCCTGCTTGAGTCTCAGCATCAACCCATCTGAGTTTGACCTCTACAGATTCCTGCGTATGAAACACGTTTAACAAACGTGAATAGTACTTATGAGATATAGAATTATGACAACCACAATGTGTCAGAATATTATGCTCTAGCCTGTAGTGGGGTGCTCTGTAGCGAGTACAACCCTTCTAGGGTTTGCTATTTGTATCCCCATTCTTGCTAGTGCAACCCTCCTCTTTCGCCTAAACTCTCTTGCCTAGCTAGGACTCTCCTAGCTATGGCTCCTAAGACTACCGCTTATCTTGACATGCTATCAGAGCGGTTACGCTCCTGGCCTGTGGGCCCGCCTGCTTCCGCTGCCTTCCTGTGTGTCGCGCGTCCCGTGGCGCGCGATGTTCGTTTTTTCTTCCCGCCGCGCGCTCGGGGCGCGCGGCGGTTTTCTGCCCGCCGTGCGCCCCGAGGCGCGCGGCGGTTTCCCACCGTCGAAGCGCCCCCCGTCGCCCGTCGAAGCGCTCCCCCCCGTCGCCCGTCGAAGCGCCCCCGTCGCCCGTCGGAGCGCCCCCCGTCGCCCGTCGAAACGCCCCCGTCGCCCGTCGAAGCGCCCCTGGGACCCGCGCGCGGCCCGTACGGGCTGCGCCAGGCCTGCGTGCGGCCCGTACGGGCTGCGCCAGGCCCGCGCGCGGCCCGTACGGGCTGCGCCAGGCCCGCGCGCGGCCCGTACGGCCTGCGCCAGGCCCGCGCGCGGCCCGGGCAGCCCGCGCGCGCCTCGTCCGGCCTGCGGCAGGCCCGTGCGCGCGCCTCGTCCGTCCCCCGAGCTTCTGCCGGCGCCCCACCCCCGCTACTGCCCGCGTTCCTGTGTTAGGGTTTGGGGGTGGAGGGTATGGGGGTGCCGTGAGTGTGAGCCGTCCCCTGCTCCTGCTCCTCCTCCGTCTCCCACTGCTGCAGCTGCTGCTCAGGGGGGTGGGTGTGTGGGAGCCGAGGGTTTAGGGTTTAAGGGGGGTGCCATGGGAGTGGAGCTAGGGTTTCAGCAGAGGGTGTGTGTCGAGGGGTGTGGGACTGTTGGGGGAGGTTGAGGGGAGGTTGCCGTCGTGTCGTACGCAGCGCCTGTACTCCGGGGCACTCACTCCCGGTAGCTCAGAGAGCCGGTTGCGCCGTCGCCTGTGGGTCCGTTGCTCCTGCTGCTCGTCTTAGCCGCGGAGCCTGTTACTCCTGTACTCCGGGGCACTCACTCCCGGTAGCCACTGTGTCGCACCAGAGCCGTCTGTTGCCCGTGTGCCTGCAGCTTCAGTCGTCGCCTCCGATCTACTCTCCTCTCGCCTGCCCTTCTCCTCCTCACTTGCCCGTTGTGACTACCACTAGCTTTGCTCATAATTGTGAACTTTAAACTATTGCTTCTTAAACTTGTGCTCAGAATGTGTGGTGACATTGTGATCCACCCTAAGCTTGTACTGCTTTGCTTGCTCTGCTGATTACACCCCACTTTGGCTATGGGGGTGTGTCAGAATATTATGCTCTAGCCTGTAGTGGGGTGCTCTGTAGCGAGTACAACCCTTCTAGGGTTTGCTATTTGTATCCCCATTCTTGCTAGTGCAACCCTCCTCTTTCGCCTAAACTCTCTTGCCTAGCTAGGACTCTCCTAGCTATGGCTCCTAAGACTACCGCTTATCTTGACACAATGATCACAGTATTCATAACGTTCAACGAAACTCACCTCCCCTGAGTCGTGCGGGTATGGCGGAGGATCTGTCGTAAGAACATATAAAACAACAAAATAATACGTATAATGAAGTAAGATGTTGAACAGAATGTTCACTTTGGTGCAAAAACATACAAGGATGAACCATTGATGTATCATATATAGAGAAATCTCACTCATGTAACCCGTAAGATAATGAATATGATGTATGATCTGATACAGATGAAATATCACAATGACAAACTTTTGATGATGTTATTCAACAACAGCGTACACAGGGAAATGGTCAGAAAAGTATGTTTCACCAACATATACTTTAAGATGTGTTTTGAAACAATTGCTCCAAATATGATCAATAAGCGTACCATATACCGTTGTAGGATCTACAATGAATTGCGTAAAACCATGGAGTCTAAACAGACGCCGATAATTATTATGCGTACCAGCATTCATATCGACATTGAAATCGCCCAAAAAAATCATGTTACGGTCGGAATGTTTAGCAATGATGGATGTAATCATATCAAAAAGGATATTATGATTACGTTGATTGGTTGGATTACGATAACATCCCGTAACAATTACTTCTTCATCTTTAGCATTGATGGTAAAAGTTAACAACTCGACTTTTGAGTTTTCGACATATTGTACGTTTCGGATTGAACAATCCCACCAGATTTACAATCAAAACGAACAAACTTAAAGATATTGTTCGTTAGGCTTGGTAACACATCGTTCTCGCCCAAGTGTGTCTCGAATAGAACCATAAAATCAAATCCATCAAGACTGCTGATATTAACATCCTTGTAATGTCCCCGAAAACTCCTCACATTTTGAAATGCAAACTTCATCAATGACGATTGTTGAATGATCGCACCAACCGGTCTTGGATTCAATACAAGGGGTCTCTCACGTAGATGACGCATTTCCGCCACTACACGAGAATCCGTTTTAATGCATGTTTCTGAAAAGCTTCGAAGAAACAATCGCGTAGGACTTCGAAATCGACTCAAAGCAACGTATGCTCCTTGGGGAAAGACTTTGGATTCAAAATGTATGACTCCACTCTCAAAAGTAGCACCTTGACTTCGATGAAAACTTATCGCATTACTTGGTCGCAATGGAAACTGCATTCGAGAAATCGTGTCATAGCGAGAATTCACCGAAAAAGTTTTCTCTATTCGTTGTATAGGCGTCCACGATGGAAATACTCCCGCATTCTTAGAAAACATTGATCGGGACTTCAAACGCATATTACTGCCGACGGATTCATCGTCAAATTGGACCCATATGACTTCCACCGTTTTGTTTGCATTCAATGTGAAATGAACTGCAATGCCAGGTGTGCCATTAGCAAGCCCATCTGACGTGTCCACATTACAAACCATGTGAACACGCGAGCTGATAAAAAGCTCTAGAACTGAATATAATCCATGTGATGAAGTTGTCGCAAACCCGTCTGGGGTAATCGGTTTATCCTTTCTGGATTGATCAGTCCCGAACAACGCGCAATCCAACGCTGGGATTGCGTATTTCTCCTCCAACGAAGCTGCGAAAACACCGTGATTAAACGAGTCAATAGCTTTATTAGTGCAACACAAATGTTGCAAACTTGTCTCTCTCGAAGGAATATCAACTTGTCGGGCACGCAACAAGCGTACGTCCGTAGGAGTTTGGTCCCCTTCGCGTAAACGATTTAACAGTTCGGCAAATCTGACCTCTTCGCGTTGCCGCATAATCGTCGTAAGCTCAACAAGTTGTACACGTCTCCAAATGTCTAAATCACATGTAGAAGGTAGGTTAGTACGGTTGTCGAAACAATGGATATCGCGCACAGGAGGTAGTTGGAAAAAGTCCCCAACAAACACCATGTGCAATCCTCCAAAAGGAACGTTTGCTTTGTTCGTAATCTCACGAAGCCTGAAATCTATCCATTCGAATGTGTTTCTCCCAACCATTGATATTTCGTCGACAATAACAACCCTAACATCTCCAAGTCTTGATCACAGAGTATTTAACCTGTCCGAAGTCAATTTTTTTATACGACGATTTTGCACGACTGGAATCATTAAAGCATTATGGATTGTGTAACCTCTAATTTGGAAAGCAGCAACTCCTGAAGGGGCTATTTTCAGCACTTTGATCGTACTAAAGTTCGTATGAATCTGCGCATGGAATATACGAATTAGTCGATCGTGAACCGTTTTAATCAAAACGGATTTTCCGACACCGGCACCTCCGCTGACGAATATGGATAAAGGTCCAAATTCAAAGGAACGACGCACTCCACGTACAATGTGATCGGCGATTGCCCGTTGCTCTGCATTCAACATGCGTTCCATCGATAGATAGTCGCTCTCGTTTGTAAGCACCGTATGGAAAATATCTGTGGATCGGGCGAATTTGTCAAACCCAAGTTCGACGCCAATGTCAACATCTTCATTTGGTGATGTTTCGTTATCGGGATCGTCGCCGTCGTCATCCACATCGATGGAGTCTTCTAATGCACGTATCCACGTGTCTCCATTAATCGAATATTCATTCCTCTTGGTCAATATAGCGGCATTGTTTGCCACATAGATTTGCGCAACTTCGCTCGATTCACAAACTTCTTGACGAAAAGGAACAAACAATAATATTTGCTCACGCATATAATTATCGTTGTCGACATCACTATGATAGTTGACGTATCGAATGATCTTCCTCCTTGATCGTTTGCGATAAAATCGTCTTTTGGGGGAAATATCAGGACCCATACAGAATTTATCGCTTGTTTCCTCATACTCAGATGAGAAATTTGCAAAACAAATGGTCTCCATAGCTACTGGTCGATTCATATATCGATCCAATAAAGCATATGGTGTAAAAATATCCGTTGATTGAGGATCTAGACCTTCCAATTCGGTCTTTGTCTTCAACAATAACAACCGTCTGCGTGGATGGTTTGTATTAATAAATACAAAACCACGAGACGTTTTTTTGTATGGAAGGCTCAGAATAAGGTAAATGGCTTCTTGTGCACTGATTTCTCGAGTGTTTAGTATGTAGTTTCCAATGTCTCGAAGAACGTGTAAAACTCCCGTACCTTGCACAGCTGCAAACCTTTTTGCATTCTCAATAATCTTACTTACACCTTTACCTGATTTCGTCATATATGCAGCAATATATGTTGCCACACTATATGGGTCAATGCACAGTTGAAGATCTATGTTACCTCGCCAAACAGAAAATATTATTTTGTTGAAATTGTTCACGTAACAATCCCGTACATCCCTGGCATGAAAAAGTGTTCGCTTTTTTAAACCTACACGCAGGCAGCTAATATAATCGTCGTATGTTAGGCGCACTGCGTCTAAGAATAAGGCAAAAGTTAAGTCGGAAGTTTCAATTAAGTGATTTTTCCCAAGAGCGTTTAAAAATTCATCAACTGTCTTTCTATTCGACCTATGTTTTTCCACATCGATGCAATCTTTACCAAAAGGCATCAAAACTAACGTCTTAGGAAGTGGATACTTAGGTATACCAAAACGGCATTTACGCGATGTCCTATTCTTTTTTATTCTGCATGTTCTTGTGTGGTTATGAGTTTGCACTTTCAATAGATCGCTTGTTAGTGAATCCCTAGAAATTTCTTGTGCGTGACACGATATATGTTTATCGGCAAATGCAAGAATCCTTTCTAAAGGAATTGCAGCATTGTCAGAGGTCCACTGGGGATCCCCGATGATCCTAGGGAAGGGTTACAGGCACGTCGGCCTGGGGGGTTATGGGCGCACTCACCCGCTATATAAACAAGCCCTTTTATCCCAGTGGTTAGTGGCTGGGATTCTGACATGGTATCAGAGCGAAGGTCTCGGGTTCGATTCCCGGTGTGTGCACTTCGGGCATCCCAGTGCGGGGGGGTGTCAGAGGTCCACTGGGGATCCCCGATGATCCTAGGGAAGGGTTACAGGCACGTCGGCCTGGGGGGTTATGGGCGCACTCACCCGCTATATAAACAAGCCCTTTTATCCTAGTGGTTAGTGACTGGGATTCTGACAAGCATCGCAAGCTAAAAACCCATTCCATATAAGGCAATGAGTATGAGGGGCGCCTCGATGTTGAAATTCGTCGAGAGCAAAATAATCTACAATTCCTCCCAGAATTCCGGTTTTCTTTGTTAGCATTTCTCGAAACAATGCATTTTTCCGTTCAACGTAGTATCGCGCGCTAACAACAGGGTATGTACGTACGAGCAAAGCTATAGTCTCGAAATCCAAAGGAGGGATTAAATTGGTATTTGAAAGGTTAGCTAAGTTACCTGTGTTTCTGTTATGTTCCAATAGAATAACGTGCAGGTCGATCCATTTTGTATCGGCCATAGATATCGTAAAAAAGAATGTTGGCGGACCTAACTGACGTATCATTGCAAATAGATCTTTCCTACAATTTTCTAAGTACTGTGGTGACATGCGAAGACTTTTGAACTCGTTGAACAACGTATTTTTTTTTTGTAATAATCGACGTGTATCAATATTCAGCATATCCTTAGCCGAATATGCTCCAACATGCTCGATCATTTCTCGTCGCACACGTGTGCCAATTACGTTGTCCATCTGAATCAATTCCAACTTGAACATCTTAAAAAAATTGTTTTGCGGACATGATGAAAAACGAGCATCTTTATGAAGGAGTTCCCATTTTGCAATATCGCGATAACTTAATCCGGATACATCGATATCTGGCAATCGAACTTCTCCGCAAAATAGTGTAGGAAATGCTAACTCTTCGACATGTTTATCCATTAGAATAGGCAGCGGTCGCGACCTTTCGCCAGGCGCCATTTCCACCACGAATTGCTCCAGATTTTGATACAATGGCTCGTTACAAATGATGCTGTCCAAAATTTCGACATTTAAATCGGCTTCGTCAATATCCACTTCCTCTTCCTCATCTTCCAATCCAGTCGCACTGTTAGTTTGGTCACTGTTGCTGTGCGATAAAAACTGGTTGTGGAGATCGTTCTCATCAATCTCCTGTTGTAATTCAACCATTCTTTCATTATCTAGTTTGATTCCAATTTTTTTTTAACAAATCTTTCTTCTCCAGGTATGAAATGGCTCGCAGTATCTTGGCGGGCCTTACGTTGTCATCAAACACATTATGTGCATTCTGCAATTTGCGTTTAAAACGCACACGAACAGTATGAGTTTCTTGTGGTAGTCGAGGCAATGCAGTTACCATATCAACAACCTTGACTGGAACATTTACTACCCCGCCGCGTATCTTGTACTGTTTTCCAACGTGCGTTTGTGTAATGCTTGAAAACACAACGCGCGGTGAAACCAAACGTTCTTCCAAGTACGACAATCCCGTAAGATCGTGAGGTCGGTTCGGTAGCAATGCTCCATTTTTCCGAGAAAGCGTGGGCGTTTGTTTACCCATGATTTCCATTTTGCAACTACGACACACCTTTCTAACGATAGATGCATCGTCCTTCACTATGGACAATTGACGACTGAACAATAGCTGATCGCAACTTTCATACGCATGTGTAGGACCTTCTTTAGATGCTTCTTCAAATCGAGACACGGCTTGGTCAAGAATTTTAGTTTGCTCATATGTTTCATCGTATTGAACTTCCAGGTCATCAAAGATTTTGTCTAATTCTTCATCCCGAAGAAGCTTGCCATCCTCGTAGAACTCGTCGACATTGAATGGCAATGTTTTAGTACATTTAGGGCCAAATGCTAAATGCAAAAAATATTGTCTTGCACGTGCTGCCGATTCTTCGGAATCCCATTTTTCATACATGTAGTTACGTCCGACCACCATTATACGAAAACCGATTTTCTCGCATCCTTCATGGACTCCGACATATGACTTTGGAGTAGTCTTCTTTTTTTTTTTCCCCTCGATTGTTTATTTCGTAGATTTTGTCGAAAA
The DNA here is from genome assembly GCA_947470075.1 of Closterium sp. Yama58-4. Classification (NCBI taxonomy): domain Eukaryota; kingdom Viridiplantae; phylum Streptophyta; class Zygnematophyceae; order Desmidiales; family Closteriaceae; genus Closterium; species Closterium sp. Yama58-4. The sequence continues at coordinate 104,307 of CANIUD010000409.1, read as the reverse complement.
ATGGTATGTCCACAAGCTTTCCGTTGCTGATGAGATAACGCCGATCAAACGGAAGCTTTTGACTTGTCTTAAGTCCTCGATACTTTAAAATGTAGTATTGTCGGGCCCAGGCTGCATGTCGATTCGTTGGAAATCCTCGAACAGACATTTTATTATAGTTTACCATTAATCGTATGGTGAAACGAGATCCGTCTTCGATGATGCCTTCAAGCCCTTCTTTGTTCGTCGCAATGTTTGGGATTGAAAAATGAATATCTCCATTAGAATCAATCCGTTCTTCAGATATGCTGAACTTTGTCATATCTTCTTGTTTTTCGTCCACACAACTTCGATGCATGGTCGCTGCTCCATGACATGGATCGGTACTAGATGACATATGCTCGCGTCGAATGGGCGACGTTTCGAGAACGCTCGATTGTTCCACATCTTCTTGCATCTCATTCGTACAAAAAGGTGTCAGAATATTATGCTCTAGCCTGTAGTGGGGTGCTCTATAGCGAGTACAACCCTTCTAGGGTTTGCTATTTGTATCCCCATTCTTACTAGTGCAACCTCTCTTTGCCTAAACTTCTCTTGCCTAGCTAGGGTTCTCCTAGCTATGGCTCCTAACTATCTTTACTATCTTGACATGGTATCAGAGCAGGTCGATCCCTTTGGATCGATCCTGTGGGTGGGCTCACCACCTCGTTGCTTCCGCTGCAACTTCCGCTGCTATGTGCCGCACGCCCCGTGGCGTGCGACAGTTTATTCTTCCCGCCGTGCGCCCCGAGGCGCGCGGCGGTTTTCTGCCCGCCGTGCGCCCCGTGGCGCGCGGCGGTTCTCTGCCCGCCGTGCGCCCCGAGGCGCGCGGCGGGCTTCTGCCCCGTCACTCGACGCGTCGCCCCCGGGAGGCGTTGCGACGGGCGACGGGGACCCGCGCGTCGCCCCCCGTCGCCCGTCGTGGCCTGCGCGCGGCCCGTACAGCCGGCGTGCGGCCCGTACGGGAAGCGCCAGGCCCGCGCGCGGCTCGGGCCGCCTGCGCGCGGTTCGGGCGGCTATGCCAGGCCCGTGGGCGGCCCGTTCCTCGCTGCCCCTGCCCTCCCCACTGTCCCCCGTGCTTCTACTGGCGCCCCACCCCTCCTACAGCCCGTTCTCCTGAATTAGGGTTTGGGGGTGAGGGGTATGGGGGTGAAGCCACTGAGTGCCGTTCCCTGTTCCTCCTCCTCCTCCGTCTCCCTGTGCTGCAGCTGCCGCTGAGGGGGGGTGGACTTGTTGGAGCCGTTGGAGTGGTACTAAGGGGGGGTGAAGGGGGAGTGGAGCTAGCGGTGTAGCAGCGGGTGTGTGTCAGGGGGAGTGGGATAGTTTGGGGAGGTTGAAGGGGGTGGCCGCCGTGAAGCCAGCAGCTCCAGTCGCCCGTGAGACCGTTGCGCCAGTCGCCCGTGAGCCCGTTGCGCCAGTCGCCCGTGAGCCCGTTGCTCCAGTCGCCCGTGAGTCCGTTGCTCGTCTGCCGCTACTTTCAGCCGCGGAGCCAGTTACTCCAGTAGCCCGTGTGCCAGTTGCTCCAGTTGCCAGTGTGCCAGTTGCTCCAGTTGCCCGTGTGCCAGTTGCTCCAGTTGCGCCGTGTGCCAGCAGCTTCAGCTGCCGCCCACTACCTCCTCTCCTCTCATAGTCTCTTTCCTCCTCCTCACTTGCCCGTTGTGACTACCACTAGCTTTGCTCATAATTGTGAACTTTAAACTATTGCTTCTTGAACTTGTGCTCAGAATGTGTGGTGACATTGTGATCCACCCTGAGCTTGTACTGCTTTGCTTGCTCTGCTGATTACACCCCACTTTGGCTATGGGGGTGTGTCAGAATATTATGCTCTAGCCTGTAGTGGGGTGCTCTATAGCGAGTACAACCCTTCTAGGGTTTGCTATTTGTATCCCCATTCTTACTAGTGCAACCTCTCTTTGCCTAAACTTCTCTTGCCTAGCTAGGGTTCTCCTAGCTATGGCTCCTAACTATCTTTACTATCTTGACAAAAGGGCTCCCCTTTGTTCGCCTCCCACCTGAATATTCTTCTACCTGAACATGTTCACATTGCATGCGCAACGTTTCTGGCACAAGTGGTTCTTCTTCGTCTTGCAATTTGTCGATACGAATTGAACGCGCACAACTTCCTCGAGCAACAGTTCCTGAATCCATCTGTTCGTTGAAATTGCTGGACGATTTTGAGACTTCTTCCAGTACATCAAAACCATGTCCTGCACTGCTTCCTCGTTCAAACGAAACGTCTTCGAATGTAATGTTTTCATGCTGCATGCTGTATATTATTGGTTCGGCTTCTCTAACCGGGGTGCTTGACTCTTCCACATTGGTACAAGTAGCTCGTGTACAGCCTTCTCTCTCGCTCGAAACGTTTTTTTGTTGGAGACGATCACGTTGCGTACGCTGCCTTTGGAAACTCTTATTTCCTTTGCTTTTCTCATTGACATTTTAAAGTCAATGGTTGTATTCGACGGAGTAAGAAACGAAGTTCCCCAAACCTCGCCTTCATTACACTCTTCAAGAAGAGTATAATGATCGTTGGATAACAACAAATGAATTTGGTTATTGTTGGATAAAAATTCCAACCCCTCATATTGCATCCACTCGCGAGGATCAAGCCATATAATAACCGTTCTGTTCATTAACTCGCAAAATGCTCTGATTTCGCACGCTGAACCCCAAACCGAAGGTTGTTCGATATATTGAACGTATTCGTCCACAGTCGTTAACGATACATCGTGACACAACGCAACGAAGTTTTGGTACCTCGACCAGTTCTCGCAAACGTGCTCAACAATTCTCACTTTCAATGGGTTCCAAAAACTGTCGTCATTCCATGTTGCAAGCGAAAGACATCTATACAAGCATGCCCCATCCCCACGCACAAATCGCTTACGAAATTCATACCTTCGCCTTAACTCACCGTCAAGCGAAGGCCCCGTGAAAAGCTGGAGTGAAGAAGACTCCATAGCTAAACGAAAACAAGCGCGCGCAGAATCTTCTCCCTCGTTCACCTGAGTACACACACAATTTCGTATCAACCAATAGCAGATAACAAATAGATAATATATTGTAAAAGTTGGAGTATTAATTGCATTGTACAATGGTGTTGAAAAAATACCAGAAATTTAATAATGACATTTGCTTTACTAAACATGTGATGAAATATGCCCATCAAATAAAAAATAACGGTATATTATCAGACATTGATTTCTTCATATACAAGCATTACATTCGAATAAGTTTGATATCTACTTTATCGATAATTCATTTTGCTTACCAAGATCACTCCAGCAGTCCGCGCAATGGTAGATAAGAATGATGATCGATATATTGCCGATGGTTCTGCAAGAAAATGAACAGGAAATAATATTTAAAAAAACATCTATTCATTACATTTGAAGGAAATAGATTCCAAAATACAACATACCAAGAACTATTTAAAATTCACAAAACATTCTTCAGCTAGCACAAGACCTTAAACCTTAAACTCAGATACAATTTCAAATGGACTAAAAAATGAAAAAAAAAAACAAAAACAAATAAGACAAAAAAACATAGAAAGCATCTTATATGCTCAAAAGTCTCTAAATCACATACTCGAATATCAGAGTGGCTTATAATCAGCTGCTCGACCAATTGAGAGCCCGGAATTGTCAAAGGATCTGAAATAAAAAACACAAGCAAACAATAAAAAGACTTCACACTAGTACATATTTCTAAAAATCAGATAAAACACATCAACATCCTGGAATTTGATAAAAACTTTGAACCACAAACTTGAAGAATTCTTACAAAAAGAACGCATCTTATAACATCTTATGAATATACATAAAATCCAAATCAAAACAAAACAAGCATTTAAAAGTTGGAGAAACAAATAAAGACTCGCATTGTTCGTCAAGCACGTTAAAGAGAAACAAATCTCCGATGATAACATTACCACTAGCACCTTCTCCGTTTGGATATCACAGACTCGCTTTCAAGGGACAGATAGTGGCCACCAAATTCTGTAGTCTAAACAAGCAACAAGCATTATACAAACAGCAAACATAGATTAACCATCCATACAACGAAGTAAAATCTAAACCATCAATAATTGAATGACTTTCAAGAACATCCAAATAGAATATAGGAAATAAATTTTAAAAAGACATCCAGCAACATGATAAATGATACAAACAAAAAAAAACAAATAGTAAGATAAAACTACCTTTATGAAGTCCCACAATACTGAGGGTAAAAAAAAGAGAAGAAACAACATCAATAGAAGCAAAAAACAAAAAATAGCGCAGATACAAATGACATTTAGAAAACCAACCTTCTCAGCTATCATGATTCCTCAACTACTACCAAAACCAACTTTCGTTTTTATATGAACTTTATATACGGAATACCAACTCTAAAGAAAAACGTATAACTACTGGCATAAAAGGAAAAACACAGAATCATATGTTCAACACTCTTCAGAATTGGTTCTACAGGACACATACTTGATTTGCAAAGAGTTGCTCAAGAACAGCCACTCAACGAATTGAGAACCGGAAATTGTCAGAAAATCTGGGAAAACATAAAACAAGCAATAAAACATCACATTAGTTGATGCTCTTAACAAGCTACATGACACAAAATTATTATTACACAGCTGCAGTTACAACTCTCACACTGGAAAAAAAAAAAAAAAAAAAAAAAAAAAAAAAAAAAAAAAAAAAAAAACAGATCATGGCATCTGAATGTGTCAAAAACAATATCTTCAATGGACGATGTTGTGAAAAGAACTAGGCAAGAATGATGCATTGAATGAAACAGTTGGGTACAAGTAGCAAACCCTAGTTGGGGTTGTACCCCATATTGGCTACCCCACTACAGCCTACCAACATATAACACATTACAATTTAACACACCCCCATAGGCAAAGTGGGGGAGAACAAAGGGTCACAAGACCAGTCCAGCAAAGCAACGCAAGCCCAGGGTGGATCACAACGTCACCACACTCCGAGCACAAGCAAAGGCCACAAGGCCAGTTCACATGCAGTGCTAGATATAGTACAAGACAAGCAACACAGTGATCAAAACCTAGCAAGCAAGCAACAAGATATATATAAAGTACAGTACAAAGAATGTCAAGCAGTGAGCAAGTGAGGAAACGTGGACACAAGGCCTAAAGAAGTACAGTGCCGCTGATGATCACTAGGCGGGAGCGCCTTGGTGAAGATATCAGCAGTGTTGGCCTTCGAGTCCACGTACACAAGCCGAAGCTGACCGCGCTGCTGAAGCTCTCGAGCAAGAAAGTAGCGAAGAGCAATGTGCTTCGTCCTGTGCTCCAGTCTGTGCTCCTGACACAAGGCAAGAGCCGCCTTGTTGTCACCATACAGAACTGGAGGAGAACTAGGCCGCTCTCCCAAGTCAGTCAGCAGGTAGGTGAGCCAGCGTAACTCCTGTGCAGCCATGGCTGTGGCGTAGATCTCAGCCTCACAACTAGAGCCGAGAACAGAGGAAGAGCGGGTGGACCGCCACGAGACAGAACCAGAGCCAAGGCTGAAGGTGTAACCCTGTGACGACCGCTGCGTAGCCAGGTCGTCCACCCAAGAAGCGTCCGAGTGACCAGTGAGGACAACTCTGTCATGTCCTCCAAGCACCAGCCCCATGCCTGATGTACTGCACAGGTAACGCAGCACCCTCTTAGCAGCCTCCCAGTGCTCTCGCCTGTGTCTCCCAGGCGCAACGTAACGAGCAAGGATGCTAAGAGGGTACGCGAGGTCAGGTCGCGTGCAAGTCATCAGGTACATGAGGCAGCCTACAAGCTCTGGGTACGGGCCACTCGGCTCTACGGACTCGTCCGAAGGTGGAGCTGAGAGCGAGTGGCTGGTAGCCAGAGGTGTGGCCTGTGGTGAGGAGAACTGGAAGCCGAAGCGCTGAAGGACCTGCTGCACCATGTGTGACTGAGTCAGGGTGATGGTGCGGCGAGCTCTGTCCCGGGTGATCTGCAAGCCAAGGTAGCTACGCAGTTCACCCAGGTCTGTGCACGTGTGTCTCTTCTGCAGCTCTGACTTCACACGAGCGAGTGCCTCAGTGTCAGCAGTAGCAAAGACCAAGTTGTCGACGTACACGAGAATGTAGAACGGCGGCAGCGAAGTGTCGTTGCGCAGAAACAGCGACGGGTCAGCAGTAGACGGCGCGAACCCAAGAGCCGCAAGTGTAGTCCTCAGTGTGTCGTGCCACTCACGTGGCGCCTGGCGGAGACCGTAGACTGGCCGGCGGAGGCTCCACTGGGTACCAGGAGGAAACGACCCAGTAAAGCCAGGTGGGCGGCGCAGCCAGATCTCCTCGTGCAGGCTGCCCTGCAGGAACGCTGTGCTGAAGTCAAGAGAGTGAAGCTCGTAGTCACGCTGAGCAGCAACGTGCAGCAGAACCCGAAGAGTGGTCATCTTCGGGGTGGGGGAGAAGGTCTGGAAGAAGTCGACCCCCTGACGCTGACTGAAGCCTCTAGCAACGTAACGAGCCTTGAAGACAGGCGGAGAACCTGGCGGCCGCTTCACCCTGAAAATCCACATGCCATCGACGATGTTCGCCCCAGGAGGGGGAACCTCGTCGACGTAGGTGCCTGTGGACTTCCAGGATGCCATCTCTGCATCCATGGCTGTCTGCCACTGAGAGGAGTAGGGACCCGAGATCGCCTCTGCGTAAGTGCGCGGAGTGGGGATGTCTAGTGCATCCGGGTCTCCCTCAGGGGCAAGCAACCAGGCCACGAGATGAGGTACAGCAGCCGCGAGAGAGTCAAAGTCCTCCTGCCTGTCCTCAAGGACGTCCGTGCCAAGAGCACACTCACCCCCGACGGACGGAGGACAGACAGACGCAGACTCAGACTCAGCAACAAGGCTAGCAGCGTAGTCTAGACGACAGGCAGCAGCAAAGTCAACCAACTCAGCGACCAGAGCAGACGCAGCCGAGGACTCAAAGGTAGGGTCAGTGACAACAGTAGCTAGGAGACGCGTGACAGTAGGGTGCTCAGCGCGATACCGGTCAGACTCAGGGTCCGGAACGGCAGGCAAAGAGGACGCAGGAGGAGACGGTAGAGGGACACGCTGAGGAGCAGTAGATGGACGCAGAGTCATGTAGTGAGTGCCTGGGATAGGAGGAGGACGAGCACGACGGACACGACTACCAGTGCGAGCAGTACGAACAGGCGACGCAGGACGAGACTCAGGCTCACGACGCTCTGTAAGACCTCCTGTGGGACCAGTGTAAGGAGAGGGAGCAGGGAGAGGCGAGGTAGGCGGTAACTGTGACTGCGGCTGGACAGGCGGAGGACACTCTACGGAGGGAGGAGGACAAGGAGGAGGAGCCTGCCCAAGAACCTGCTGAAGGAGCGGTACGAAGTACGGTCGCGGCCGCGCAGCGTCTCCAGAAGCAGAAGAGACTCCAGCGGCCGGGTCCTCAGTACCAGCAGGAGCTCCAACGTCCGGGTCCCCAGCACCAGCAGCAGCGCCACCGCTCGGGTCCTCAGCTCCAGCAGCAGCTCCAACGTCCGAGTCCTCAGCACCAGCAGCAGCTCCACCAGGTGGGTCCGCAGCACCAGCAGCAGCGCCACCCCCAGGGTCCGCAGCACCGCTAGGAAGAGCACCCCCAGAGTCGGCAGCTCCAACTCCGCTAGCACCGCCAGCTCCAGAGTCCCCAGCTCCAGCAGCTCCAGTCGTAGTGCTCCCAGAACAACCAGTCCCGGCAGCTCCAGTACCCCCAGTACGAGCACCCCCAGGACGAGCAGCTCCAGCACCCCCAACTCCAGCCGAGCCACGAGGACGGCGAAAGCGCCGGACGTACCAGTCACGAAGCTGCTGCGGTGTGAGAGACTGCTCAGCACCCCGAACCGGAGCACCCCCAGACGCAGCAACCCCAGGCTCCGTAGGCTCAGTAGCAGCACCCCCAGGCTCAGTACCCGCAGGCGCAGCACCCCCAGACTCCGCACACGCAGGCTCAGCACTCCCAGTCGCAGCACCCCCAGGCACAGCACCCCCAGGCGCCGAACTCTCAGGCACAGTACCCTCAGCCCCAGCACCCGCAGTCCCAGCACTCCCAGGCCCAGCACCCGCAGGCTCAGCACCCCCAGACTCAGCACTCCCAGCAGCACCACCTGCAGCAGCACCTGAGTCACCTGTGACCTCGACAGGCTCAGCGACGGGAGGAGGGTCTACCTGAGAGACACCTGAAGGAGCAGGACCCTGAGGGGGAAGGGGGTCTACCGGAGGGGGACCAGGAGCAAGGAACAGCGGCGGGGGAGGGAGGGGGGCAGTGCGGTAGGGGAAGAGACGGTAAAAAGGGACCGACTCGTCAAAGGTGACGTCCTGAGAGGCGAAGACCCGGCGCGAGGTGGGGTGGTAAAACTGCCAGCCAGGCGCGTCAGGGACAAAGCCAAGGAAGACACAGGGAAGCGTGCGGGAGGAGAGCTTGTCCGCAGACGTATCGCGGACAAGGGCACGAGCACCCCACACCCGGAAGCGCGACGCATCGCCAACCTCCCCCGTCCAACGCAGTGTGGGCGAGGTCTCCGGCAAGGAGACACGGGGCCAGAGGTTGAGCTGATGCGCGGCGTACCGGACAGCAAACGGCCACAGAAAATGGGGAGCCGCTGCGTGGACCAAGGAGGTACGAGCGACCTCCATGACCAGGCCAATGCGGCGCTCAGCAACCCCATTCTGCTGTGGGGAGTCCGGAAGCGTGAAGGTCTGCTCGATGCCCTCCGCCTGACAGAAGGTCCTCAAGAGATCGGAGGAAAACTCACCACCTCTGTCAGAGTGCAGACGCAGGACAGGAAGATCCGTCCGGAAACGGCGGCGGAGCTGGAGACGAACTGTGCGGATCCAAGGGATCAGAACAGCAGGGACCTCACCCTTGGTGCGCAAGGGGAAGACCGTGGTGTAACGCGAGTAGTCGTCGACAACCAGCAAAAAGTACCGCTCACCGCCCTGGCCACGAACGCGGGCTGGGCCCCACACGTCCAGGTGGAGGGTCTGCAGAGGAGCCTCTGTCGGGGGGAACGAGGAGGAGTGAGGAGCGGCGCGCTGCCGCCCCTCGACGCAAGGAAGGCAAGGCGGCGCAGGCGAGGCAGGGAGGGGAGGGAGGGACCTGGGAAGACCAGACACAAGGCGGTGACGGTGCATGCCACGGAGGCGTGGCAAGGAGGGGTGACCCAGGCGGTGGTGCCAGAGAAGAGTCCGGTGCGACAGGGAACGACACTCACAGGCGTGGGCCACCAGACCTGACGCGGACACCTGACCGACAGCAGCGACCTGAGGAGACGCAGTGGTCAGTGTGTAGAGACTCGACCCCGGCCGACGGGTAAACGTAGCCAGGTGACGGCCGGTCCTGGAGCATGTGCAGATCGCCACACGCTGTCCTCCAGGGGTAAAGGTGTCAACCCACTGATCCTGGATGACAGCGTTGCTCACCAGGTTCGTCGAGAACGAGGGGAGGTGGAAACCCGACAACGAGCCAGACGGAACCGCCGGACAAGGGAGCACAGTGGTGGACTGGGCAAGGACTGGGCCCCCAGAGGGGTCAGCCAAGGAGACTGGGACCGGTGCAGGAAGCGGTGTGAGCTCAGTACTGTCACGAAAGAAACAACGGGAAGCACCTGAGTCAAGGGTGAAGGTGTGACAGGCCTCAGCCGGTGCGGTACCTGAGAGAGCAGTCTCTGTGGGTGCTGTACCTGAGAGAGCAGACTCGCAAACAGCCGGGACAGCACTGGAGGGAGCAAGTACAGGGGGCACCATACCAGAGAGAGCAGACTCACTAGTACCCAGGGCAGCGGGCTCTATACCTGGGTCAGGCGGCACACACAAGTAACAGTCTCCCTCGGCACTAACAGTCAATGCATACATGGCAGCAATAATAGCATCATAGTCAAGAGCAAAGATATCAACACCAGCCCTCATGAGCTCAGCCCAGCGGGGGCGCTCAACATCCTCGCCCATCTCCTCACGCCAAGCGTCGTCAAGGCGGGAGAAGCAGCGGTACGGGGTGTGGAACCTCCCACACGTCTGTCCCTTGCGGTCACCTGTGCGAATGACATAGGAACAGCGGCCACTGCCCCCCGACGTCCCACGCTGAGCAAGCCACTCACGAAGCTGCTGGGTCGTCTGGGGACGCTGCTGCTGCTGGGAGCTCTGGCCCGAGCCAGTGCCTCCACTCCGACCTCCGCCGCCACCACTACCACCGCTACGACCGCCACCGCCACCACCGCCACCACCGCCACCGCCGCCACCGCCGCCGCCGCCACTACTGCCACTGCTTCCTCCGCCGCCCCCGCCTCCACCGCCGACCCCACTCCCACCAGCGCTCCCGCCACCGCTCCCTCCAGCACCGCCTCCCCCCCCACCTCCCCCACCTCCTCCCCCCCCAGCGCCACCACCACCACCCTTGCCCCCCTTGCCCTTGCCGGTGCGGCGCCTCCCACCAGGAGCAGAAGCAGCGCCAGCAGACTCAGCACCAAGGAAGTCAACAGCAGCAGCAGTAGCGTAGGAGGGAGCGAGGGGAGAGGGAGAACACCCCTCAAAGATGGGGGTGCGAGGAGCGCCACGAGCAGCACCGACAGCTACAATGCTCTTTTCGGCCGCGAGCAGCTGCTCCTCTAGGAGGGCGACTGTGAGCTCAGTGGGACAGCGAGCAAGGAAGTGGTCTCGAACTGAGCTGAGGGTGTCAGGGAGACGGGTGACTATGAAGTGGAGTGTCCAGTACAGTGGAGGGGGATTCTTAGCGCAGAACTCGGTGGGAAGGGCGGCACGCAGGCGAGCATCACTAGTGCGAAGGTGGGTGATAAGATCGGCGACTGTAGCAAAGGTGGACAGATCAGGGAACAGGTACGGCAGCATGAGGCGGCTAAGCTCGGCTGTGGCAGGCGAGGAGTAGCGAGCAACGACAGCATCGTACAGGGCCTTAGCGGATTTGCAGTCGCCAAAATGCTCGAGCTCAGCTAGCGGCAGGTGACTGCGAATGGCTAGGCGAGCAGCTGCGTCACGAGTCTGCCAGTGGGAACGAACACTAAGCTCAGCTGTGGCAGGGGGGGCAGGTGCAGCACCAGACGCGTAATCATAGAGCGACACATGCTCCTTGCTATCGCTCAGAAGGAACAGCTGCAGGTCATCCAGCCAAGTGGCGAACTTCACAGGGCGGCCCTCAGCATCGAACGACAGCACGCGGATGGAAGCCATAGCGACAGTGCGACTGAGCAAAGGAAGCTGCCACAGCGCTGCAGGTAGGTAGCTCGGCGGGAAGCGCGGCGGGCGGGCGACGCGGCGAGCGGGCAGTGCGGGGGGCGGGCTACGAAGCGGGCAGCGCGGCGAGCGGGCAGCGCGGCGGGCGGGCTGCGAAGCGGGCAGCGGGCGGGCGGGCGACGCTGCAAGCGGGCAGCGGGCGGGCGGGCGACGCTGCGAGCAGGCAGCGCGGCGGGCGGGCTGCGAAGCGGGCAGCGGGCGGGCGGGCGACGCTGCAAGCGGGCAGCGAGGCGGGCGGGCGACGCTGCGAGCGGGCAGCGCGGCGGGCGGGCGACGCTGCGAAGCGGGCAGCGGGCGGGCGGGCGACGCTGCAAGCGGGCAGCGGGCGGGCGGGCGACGCTGCGAGCAGGCAGCGCGGCGGGCGGGCTGCGAAACGGGCAGCGCGGTAGGCGGGCGACGCTGCGAGCGGGCGGCTCGGCGGGCGGGCGACGCTGCGAGGGGCGCGCGAGGGCGCTAACGAGAGGCGCGCGAGGGCGCTAACGAGGGCGCGCGAGGGCGCTAACGAGGGCGCGCGAGGGCGCTAACGAGGACGCACGAGGGCGCTAACGAGGGCGCACGAGGGCGCACGAGGGCGCTACGAGGCTAGGGCACGGGGTAGCGTGGTAACCGCATGCGAGCGGTGGTGGGCCCTTAAAAAAAAAAACGGTCGGTAGGTCCTAGGGACCTCCTGCTCTGAATACCATGTGAAAAGAACTAGGCAAGAATGATGCATTGAATGAAACAGTTGGGTACAAGTAGCAAACCCTAGTTGGGGCTGTACCCCATATTGGCTACCCCACTACAGCCTACCAACATATAACACATTACAATTTAACAGATGTTACCTCTGTGTATCGCGAAAAGAACCTTCAACCACATAAATAAGGAAAACAGAAGCATAAACAAAAACAAGGGTGAAAACAGTAAAGGCAGAAAGCATGGGGTAGTCTTAAAAGATGGATATGATATTGACGGCAGCCTAAACAAAAAAAAAAAAAGATGAGAAAACAAATCAGATAATCTCAAAACCAAGGACAGGAATAGACTTGGTGAATATCCTGTGCAACTGGAAGTTGACAAAGAACGAAAAATGCAATGAAACCATTCAAAAACCATATTGTTTTAAGAGTGACAACATAACAAAGTTTTGAAAACATACACTGATAATCATACACGTCTTTGTATCCTGCGGGGAGGCTTTCTTCTTTAGCGGCTGATAGACACACACACGAGATTCGGCATGGGGAAGCAATCAAGGTAGAGCAATCAAGGTAGAGCAATCAAGATAAGAATAACCAAAACAAAGGATCTGTTTAAACATAGCTTCACAAACAGGAAACGGTGAAATACTAATATTAGAGACATTTCATAGTTGTTCTAGAAAGTTAGAGCATGGAATCTTACCTATGGACGCACGTAGGAAGTGGCTTGGCTGGAATATCTAAGGTAGAAGAACAAGAGTTGAAGGAGACTTGTGGTTCTGAGATTGAGATTGAGAAGAGTTGAAAGAGGCTTGTGAGAAGACTTCACAAACAGAAAGCTCAATGTTGTGGAACCCAATGGAATAAGACTTGTTTGAGGAGGAAGAGAAAGATGGGTGCTTTCTCACAAAACGTTTTTTTTTTAGTTCTATGTGAAAACTGCCCTAGAGGAGTCTATCATAAAATGTATCACGAAATTTGCTCACATGTTGATGCACATTCCTCAACTTCAACTGTTTTTGTTGCCCTATTGTCACTTATCCAAAGAGTTGTTTTCATTGGACAGAATCAAATGGTCCTTTGTTATTTTGTCTTGCCTCACTCAATGTTCAAACAATACAAAATCTGCACATGGCAATAGCTAAAACTGTTGGCTTTAGTGAGATGGGTCTCAAGTTGGCATTTGTAGTGTGTGGAACTTGAGATTCCATGGCAGGTGCAATCTAAACAGCTGGAATCAGATATTTCTAGAATCAGATCAGTCCTTAATTTTACAGTTACTACATCAGAAAAAGACACCTTGAAACCTCGTCAACAGTGTTGACAGCTGGCAGAAACAAATTACTCAACTGTCAAAAAGCTGTCAATCAACCGTTTTGACAGCTGTCAAAAAGCTATTGTGTTTCTAACTGTCGAAACAGTTTTGAAACACACTGTGGCAACCTTGCAACCACGCGCTGCAATTGCGAGCTGACGTCAGCACCATCGCCTGAAATTTCGCGCAGAAGAAATGTCGGGCTGACGTCAGCAGCGACACCCGAATTTCGCGCGCGAGAAATCACAACTGACGTCAGCTGCGTCGCGCGAAAATAATCGCTGCTGACGTCAGCTTTCTTGCTCGAAAGTTCGCAGAAGTTTCTTAGAACGACCTTTCTGCGTAATTTCGAATTTGCGCTGCTGACGTCATCCGAAAAAATCGCGCGATAAAGGCAGCAGCACTTTCTCAGTGAAAACGATTGATAACTGGAAATATGGGAAAAATATATATCTAAAACTATTTCTATTTGTATACTTCCATAAATATATTCAAAACAAAAAGAAAACAAACTATCACCATCATGTGTACAAAACCATCACCATCATTTTGGTTTAGGTTGTCGAAATAACAGACTGGAATGGCTGTACTAACAGAAGGCTGGATACAAATAGGAAACCCTAATCCAGTGTACCCCCTAAGGCGTAACCCACTACAGCCTACAACCATATAAACATATAATGTTTGACACACCCCCATAGGCGAAGTGGGGAGACCTGGGGGTCACACGACCAGTCAGGGCAAAGCAAGGCAAAGCAAGCTCAGGGTGGATCTCGAGGATTCCACACAAATTCCGAGCACAAGCTAGTGGTCACAAGACCAGTTCACATGCAGGTTTATAACAGAGCAAGAGATACAGTGATCACAACCTAGCAAGAGTAAACATGCAGGTAGATATATATATAGTGATCACAGTACAAGCAAAGTCAAGAGGTAAGCAAGTGAGGTCCAGTAGGCACAAGGCCTAGTAGAGTGCAGAAGCGCTGATGGTCACGAGGCTGAAGCGCCTTGGTGAACACATCAGCAGTGTTGGCCTCAGTGGCCACGTAGCGAATACAAAGCTGACCACGCTGCTGCAACTCTCGAGCAAGGAAGTACCGCAGGGCAATGTGCTTCGTTCTGTGCTCCAGTCTGTGCTCCTCACACAAGGCAATGGCAGCCTTGTTGTCGACGTACAGCACTGGAGGAGAACGAGGCCGCTCTCCGAGGTTGGTCAGCAGGTAGGTCAGCCAGCGTAGCTCCTGAGCAGCCATGGCTGTGGCGTAGATCTCAGCCTCACAACTGGAGCCGAGAACAGAAGAAGAGCGCGTAGAGCGCCAAGAAACTGAGCCAGAGCCAAGGATGAAGGTGTAACCCTGAGACGACCGCTGAGTAGCCTGATCGTCTGCCCAAGAAGCGTCTGAGTGCCCTGTGAGAACAACTTGGTCTCGCCCTCCAAGCACAAGCCCCATGCCCGACGTACTGCACAAGTAGCGCAACACCCTCTTAGCGGCATCCATGTGCTCCTTCCTGTGACGGCCAGGAGCGACATAGTGTGCAAGGATGCTAAGAGGGTATGCAAGGTCAGGTCGAGTGCAGGTCATCAGGTACATGAGGCAGCCCACAAGCTCTGGATACGGGCCACTCGGCTCTACGGACTCGTCCGAAGGCAGAGCTGAGAGCGAGTGACCGGTAGGCAGAGGAGTGGACTGAGGCGAGGAGTACGTGAAGCGGAAGCGCTGGAGAACCTGCTGCACCATGTGTGACTGAGTCAGGGTGATGGTGCGCCGTGCTCTGTCCCGGGTGATCCGCAAGCCAAGATAGCTTGTCAGCTCACCCAGGTCTGTGCACGTGTGTCTCCTCTGCAGCTCCGACTTCACGTAGGCGAGTCCTGCAGTGTCAGCAGTGGCAAAGACTAAGTCGTCGACGTACACGAGGATGTAGAACGGCGGCAGCGAAGTGTCTGTGCGCAGGAACAGCGACGGGTCAGCTGTAGAAGGCGCGAACCCAAGAGCCGCAAGTGTAGTCCTCAGTGTATCGTGCCACTCACGAGGAGCCTGGCGGAGACCGTAGACCGGCCGCTGAAGCCTCCACTGGGTACCAGGAGGAAAGGACCCAGTGAAGCCAGGTGGGCGGCGCAGCCAGATCTCCTCGTGCAGGCTGCCCTGCAAGAACGCAGTGCTGAAGTCAAGTGAGTGAAGCTCGTAGTCGCGGTGAGCGGCTATGTGCAGCAGCACCCGAAGAGTAGTCATCTTCGGGGTGGGGGAGAAGGTCTGGAAGAAGTCAACTCCCTCTCGCTGACTGAAGCCTCGAGCCACGTAACGTGCCTTGAAGACAGGCGGAGAACCCGGCGGCCGCTTCACCCTGAAAATCCACATGCCACTGACGATGTTCGCCCCAGGAGGGGGAACCTCGTCAACGTAGGTGCGTGTGGACTTCCAGGTGTCAGAATCCCAGCCACTAACCACTGGGATAAAAGGGCTTGTTTGTATAGCGGGTGAGTGCGCCCATAACCCCCCAGGCCGACATGCCTGTAACCCTTCCCTAGGATCATCGGGGATCCCCAGTGGACCTCTGACACCCCCCCGCACTGGGATGCCCGAGGTGCACACACCGGGAATCGAACCCGAGACCTTCGCTTTGATACCATGTCAGAATCCCAGCCACTAACCACTGGGATAAAAGGGCTTGTTTGTATAGCGGGTGAGTGCGCCCATAACCCCCCAGGCCGACATGCCTGTAACCCTTCCCTAGGATCATCGGGGATCCCCAGTGGACCTCTGACACCAGGAAGCCATCTCGGCGTCCATGGCTGTCTGCCACTGAGAGGAGTAGGGACCCGCCATCGCCTCAGCGTAAGTGCGCGGGGTCGGGATGTCTGGTGCATCCGGGTCTCCCTCAGGGGCAACTAGCAAGGACACGAGACGGGGCAAAGCAGCAGCAAGACACTGGAACTCCTCCTGTCTGTCCTCAAGGACGTCCGTGCCAAGAGCACACTCACCCCCGACGGACGGAGGACAGACAGACTCAGACTCAGACTCAGGAACAAGGCTAGCAGCGTAGTCTAGACGGCAGGCAGCAGCAAAGTCAACCAACTCAGTGACCAGAGCAGA
Organism: Closterium sp. Yama58-4; assembly: GCA_947470075.1. Classification (NCBI taxonomy): domain Eukaryota; kingdom Viridiplantae; phylum Streptophyta; class Zygnematophyceae; order Desmidiales; family Closteriaceae; genus Closterium; species Closterium sp. Yama58-4. The sequence continues at coordinate 87,941 of CANIUD010000409.1, read as the reverse complement.
CGCAGTCGAGGACTCAAAGGTAGGGTCAGTGACAACAGTAGCGAGGAGACGCGTGACAGTAGGGTGCTCAGCACGAAACCGGTCAGACTCAGGGTCCGGAACGTCAGGCAAAGAGGACGCAGGAGGAGACGGTAGCGGGACACGCTGAGGAGCAGTGGAGGGACGCAGGGTCATGTAGTGAGTGCCAGGGACAGGAGGAGGACGCTCACGACGGACACGACTACCAGTGCGAGCAGGACGAACAGGCGACGCAGGACGAGACTCAGGCTCACGACGCTCTGTAAGACCTCCTGTGGGACCAGTGTAAGGAGAGGGAGCAGGAAGAGGCGAGGTAGGCGGTAACTGTGACTGCGGCTGGACAGGCGGAGGACACTCTACGGAGGGAGGAGGACAAGGAGGAGGAGCCTGCCCAAGAACCTGCTGAAGGAGCGGTACGAAGTACGGTCGCGGCCGCGTAGCGTCTCCAGAAGCAGAAGAGACTCCAGCGGCCGGGTCCTCAGTACCAGCAGTAGCTCCAGCGTCCGGGTCCACAGCACCAGCAGCAGCTCCACCGGCCGGGTCCTCAGCACCAGTAGCAGCTCCAACGCCCGGGTCCTCAGCCCCAGTAGCAGCTCCACCGTCCGGGTCCGCAGCACCAGCAGCAGCTCCACCACTCGGGTCCTCAGCACCAGCAACAGCGCCACCGCTCGGGTCCTCAGCACCAGTAGCAGCTCCAACGCCCGGGTCCTCAGCAGCAGCAGCAGCGCCACCGCTCGGGTCCTCAGCTCCAGCAGCAGCTCCAACGTCCGAGTCCTCAGTACCAGCAGCAGCGCCACCCCCAGGGTCCGCAGCACCAGGAGCACCACTCCGAAGACTGCAGCGCCGGGTGTACCACTCGCGGATCTGCTGAATGGGGGGGAGCTCCTGGGTAGGAGGGGAAGTACCGGGACGAGCTCCAGCAGCACCTCTTCGGAGGCGGCAGTACTCGAGGTACCTCTCCTGCAGCTGCTGGGAGGAGAGGGCTCCTCCAGGTGTCGCACGCTCAGGCTCAGCACCTCCAGACTCAGCACCCCCAGACTCAGCACCCCCAGGCTCAGCACCTCCAGGCTCCGCACCTCCAGGCTCAGCACCCCCAGGCTCCGCACCCCCAGACTCAGCACTCCCAGGCTCAGCACCCCCAGACGCAGCACCCCCAGGCTCAGCACCCCTAGCAGGACGAGAGTCGACAGCTACCTCGACAGGCTCACCCGGGTCTACCTGGGACACACCTGAGGGAGCGGCACCCTGAGGGGGGAGGGGGTCTGGTACCTCAGCACCTGGAGCGAGGAAGAGAGGCGGGGGGGGGAGCGGGGCAGTGCGGTAGGGGAAGAGGAGGGAGCACCCTGGGAAGACCAGCAACAAGGTCCCGTTTGTGCATGGCCCGAAGGCGCTGCACAGACGGGTGACCAAGGCGGTGGTGCCAAAGGACAGTCTCATGCGCCAGAGAGCGACACGAGCAGGGGGCGGACAGCTGACCTGACGCAGACGCAGACGTAGACGCAGACGCAGCTACCTGAGGGGACTCAGTGGTCAGTGTGTACAGGTCCGACCCCGGCTCTCGAGTGAAAGTAGCCAGGTGGCGACCCGTCCGAGCACACGTGCAGTGTGTCACGCGCTCGTAGGCAGGGGTGAACTGGTGAACACCCCCGTCCTGGAGTGCACTACCTGCCACCAAGTTCGTAGAGAACGAGGGGAGGTAGAGACCTGACAGCGTGCCGGACGGGACCGCCGGACAAGGAAGGACAGTGGAGGAGGTCGCAATGACCGGACCCCCAGAGGGGTCAGCAAGGGAGACCGCAACTGGCCGAGCAAGTGGCTCAAGGACAGTGCGGTCACGAAAGAAAGAGCGAGAAGCACCCGAGTCCAGTGTGAAGGTGTGCAGTGCTGCAGTCGACTCAGTACCAGGGGGCACAGACGCACTAGCACCTAGGGCAGCAGCCTCACCAGGACCTGTGGGAGCGGACGCACTAGCACCTAGAGCGGCAGCCGGACTGGCCTGAATGCCCGGGTCGGGCGGAACACGCAAGTACTGAGCACCCTCTCCACTAAGAGACATCGCATACATGGCAGTGAGAATAGCATCAAAGTCTAGAGCCCAAATATCAACACCCCTCTTTTCCAGCTCAGCCCAGCGTGGCAGCTCAGTGGCACTAGGAAACTGGGTGCGCCACGCGTCGTTAAGGCGCGCGAAGCAGCGCTGCATGGGGTGCGGCCTCCCACACTGCTGGCCGCTGCGGTCACCTGTGCGAATAACGTACGTGCAGGTAACGCCACGCTGCGCATACCACTCACGGGCGGCCTGAAGCGCCGAGGCGGGCTGCTGACTCTGCCCTCCGCCAGTGCCTCCACGACCACCACCCCCACCGCCTCCGCCCCGGCCACCTCCACCCCTGCCGCCACCACGACCACCTCCGCCCCCGCTGCCGCCTCCGCCCCTGCCACCACTCCCGCCGCTGCTGTCTCCTCCCCCACTGCCGCCACCGGCCTCCTCAGCCGCGCCTCCACTCCCACCGCCTCCACCCCCACCTCCTCCGCCGCCACCCCCACCCCTGCCCCCCTTGTTCCTGCGGCGCCCGCTCGAAGCAGACGCGGTCCCGACCTTCTCAGCACCGAGGAGGTCGACAGCAGCAGCAGAGGCGACAGAGGGGAGGAGGGGGGAAGGGGAACACCCCTCAAAGAACGGGGTGCGGGGGTCGCCACGAGAGGTGCCTACAGCGACGATACTCGCCTCAGCTGCAAGCAGTTCCTTCTCGAGGAGGGCAACAGTGAGCTCAGTGGGGGAGCGAGAGAGGAAGTGGTCCCTGACTGCGCGCAGAGAGTCAGGGAGGCGGGTGACGATGTGGTAGAGAGTGATCCAGAGCGGGGGGGGTTGCTAGTGAGAAACTCGGCAGGCATAGCAGCGCGAAAGCGGGCCTCACTAGTCTTAAGGTGGGTGATGAGGTCTGCAACAGTGTGAAAGGAGGCTAGGTCGGGGAACAGGTAGGGGAGAGTGAGGCGGCCTAGCGTGGCAGAAGCGGGTGAGGAGTAGCGGGCAACTACAGCGGTGTAGAGGTCCTTAGCAGTCTTGCACTGGCCGAAGTGCTCGCGCTCATCTAGCGGCAGGGAGTTGCGAATAGCAAAGCGAGCATGCGCATCACGGGTCTGCCACTGGGAACGCAGAGTGCTGTCAGCAGTCGAGTCAGGGGCAGTGGCATGGCCTAGGGCGTGGTCGTACAGTGAGATATCTTCCTTGGCAGTGAGCTGTAGGAACAGGTGCAGGTCATCTAGCCAGGTTTCGAACTTCACCGGACGGCCCTCGGCATCGAAAGCTAGAACGGGAGGACTAGCCATAGCGACAGTAGCAGTAGCAGTAGTAGTAGGAATCAGGCCGCTGGAAAGGTGTGCGGAGGGTCAACGGGGCCGGCGGGGCCGCTAGGTAAGGCGCGGGCGGGGTCGACTGTCCGTAGTGGCACACGAGCGGCAATAGTAGGTAGCGTGGCAGCAGGAGCTGCAACGGCGCACTGGTGGTAGCTGCAGTGGTAGCAGTGTGCGCGGTAGGTAGTAAATAAACAGCAGTGAGAGCGAGTGCCTCGCGGGCGGCGGCTGCAGAAGCGCACGGGCGGCAGCGGCGCACGGGGAACGGTGGCGCACGGGCAGCGGCAGGCGTGCGCGAGCAGGCGACGGGCGGCTGCGGGGCGTGCGCGAGCAGGCGACGGGCAGTAGCGGCGCACGGCAGTGGCTGCGGCGGCGGCAGCGAGCACGGCAGCAGCAGCAGCAGCAGCAGCAGCAGTGCACGGGCGGTAGTAGCGGCGGCAGCGGCTGCGGGCACGGCAGAAACGCGGGAGCGGCAGCGGGCGACTCGCGGGCAGCAGCGGCAGCAGCAGCGGGGGACCGGCGGGCGGCAGCTGCAGCGGTGCAAATCGCGGGCCGGCGGGGCCGCGGCGGGCTGTGCGCTAGCGACGCAAAGGCGTGCGAGCAGTGCGCGGGCAGTGCGACGGGGCCGGCAGCGGGCAGCACGCAGGCCGCGGGGGTAAAATGCGGGCTGCGTGCGCGGTGCGCGGGCCGGTAGCGGGCGGTGCGCGGGCCGTTAGGGGCGATCGCAAGGCCGACGGGGCCGCTAAGGGGCGAGCGGCGGGGTCGTTCGAGGCGCTAAGGGGCGGCGCGACGGGGCCGTGAGGGGCCTCTAGGTCAAATGCGACGGGGCCGCGGGGCCTCTAGACGGGGCTCGATCGACGGGGCCAGCGGGGCCGAATAAAAAAATAATAATAATAATGAAGCGCTCGAGGGCGCTACGGGGGAGGCGCTAAGAACACGCTCCGGCAGTAAGTAGGTAGTTAGGTAGCGAACGGTGGGCCCTTAGGAACGGTCCTAGAGAAGGACCTGCTCTGAAACCATGTCGAAATAACAGACTGGAATGGCTGTACTAACAGAAGGCTGGATACAAATAGGAAACCCTAATCCAGTGTACCCCCTAAGGCGTAACCCACTACAGCCTACAACCATATAAACATATAATGTTTGACATAGGTTTCAACAAACAAAATAACATACGAAACGGAGTTTCATATCAAAACATAAAAGAAAACAAACTTTATTTTAATCCGAATGTAACAAACAGATTAACGTTGTTCAAACTTACAATTGTTGCTTCGCAACCCTAAGACGATTTCGTCGCCTCTTGTTTTTTTTTTTGCTAAGTCATAGCTTGCATGGGGACCGTGTACCACAAAGGCCAGCAGCCTCGGTTATACTTCCAATATAATAATACAACTAGAGGCCACCCGGGCTCAACCTTAAATGCACACCGCACACGCACACACACACACACTTTTTTTTTTTTTTTTCAATGGCCTAGAGCAATCCTTGCCTCTAGCCTAGGCTGAACAGCCTACCCAAGGACCCCCTGGTCCTGCCCTGCCCTTCCACCAACTCTTTTTCAAGGCAACAAGACGGAGGCCGCCTTGTAGCAATGAGAGGAGAAGTGGCAAGGGGCACTCGGGCTTCACTCACACCACCGGTGCGGGCCCATTGCCCCCATGGCCTCCATGGGGACATGCGCTGGCCATGTGGCCCTGCTGGCCGCAGCGGAAGCAGGTGCCCTTGAAGCCGCGGCAGCCGGTTCCCCCTCCCATGCCCTTCGGCATGAAGGCGACGGATTCCCGAGGAAAAGAACGGTTCCCGCGAGGGGGACCGGTCTTCATACGCTTAAGCGCCGCCATATCCGCCACCGCCATCTTGAAGGAGCGCGAGGTAAGCACTGCTGTAGTCTTCAGCAGCTGGTAGCGCTCAGCGACATCGAAGCCCGCATGGTCGGCGACGACCAACACGTCAAAACGACGCTTGATAAGGTCTTGGGCTTGGCCGACGGTCTTGATCGCGCCGGTGGTGTCGCCGCTGCGGATTTTGTGCTCCACGTGTGCCAAGTAGATCTGGAGCGCTTCGAAGACCTCAGCCTGGTCGCGGACGCCTTTGAGGTTGAAGGCGGCGGCCGCGGTCGAAGGGTGAGAAGAGGGGAGAGGGGGAAGGAGATCGTTAGGCAAATTCGAAATAGGGTTGTTCGGCTCCTCACCCTCGTCGCTGTCGGAGTCGGAGTCGATGTCAGCAGGGGGAGCCGGTTCTTCATCGACAGCAGGGGCCTTTCCTTTGTCGGCGCGAGTTGTTGCGGCGACACGCGCGGAAGTAGAAACGTTGTTGCGCGCGTTTGCAGTTTTAGCTGATGCAGAAATTTCTTCGTTTGTAGCTGTAGGCGCTTTTGCGGGAGTCGCGGCCTGCTTCTGGAGGAGCGCCAACAGTGCCGCGAGTTGGGAGGGCGAAAGATTCGCTGCCGCCCCGTCTGACGCGGCCGAATCCGTCGCCCTCCTTTTGGGGGGGCCGCGAGATCCGCTCGGATCTGCAGCGGCGGCGGCAGGGGTGGCGACGAAATCGCCATCATTGCCGCCGCCTGCAGGCCCTCGAGCCTGCGTGTGGGTCGCGCGTGGCTGGGACGGTCGCGCGACTGTGCCGCCCTCGCCGAGCAGCACGTCGACCCCCGTGTGGGTGCCTTCGGCGTGATTGTCGGCGGGGCGCTTCCTTTTCTCCGCGCTTGTTTCCCGGGGCGTTTTTTAAAGCCCCGTCGACTGACGCGCGGGCGAGTCCTTAGCCCCGGGGGTATTATTGTTGGTCGTCGCCATCGTCGATAAGTTCCGCTCCAGTATGTCGGAGAGAAGCGTTGACGGAAAAGTGAAGCGAGGCAGAGTCTTGAGCCTCGCCAGCTTGGACGAAAAATCTAGAAACTTGAAATTGAAAGTTCGAAATGAAAACGTGGGTGAAGGCCAAATGGCCTTCGCCCCCTCTTTTGTACCAAAAAGAGGGGAAGTAGCGGTTCGCCGAAGCCTTTGCTTCGGTACAACTCGCTTCGCTATTCACAATACACAATTTTGAATAGTGTTGCACACTTTAAAAATTTTACATTTTGGAGAAACATTTTCGACAGTTTCTCGGGTGTGGCATAGCTGTGATCTGGTACATTGCCAGCTCAGAGTTCCACCGCTGGTTCAATACGTGTCACTCCCTGGTTAGGTTTGCAATTCCGAAGTTCCGAAGTGGTAACTCAACCCTTAGAGCAGCCCGAGCCTATCTGCGACCAGCAATGTCTCATCCCAGCGTGATTTCAGTTTCTCGTGTCGATTCAAGGTTCGGTAGAGCAGTTGGTAGACAACCCTGGTTTCCGAGCCTGAAACCTGCTCCCTGATCCCTTCATTTTCGACACAAACTGACCACCCCACTGCTCTTTGCCGTCTTAACCGCTCTGTAACGTACCACATCTTACCGAACCGTATTTCAAAGAGCTTCTGACAGGACACCAAGGGCGAAAACTGGTGCCCTGCAGGCTACGGTTCTTGAAACCCTTCCTCTCCAGTGTTCTCATCTCCCCCCTCCCCCTTCGCAAATCGGAACAAGGCCTGAAGTAGATATTGGAACTTCGAACTTCGCTTCATGCAGTTCAGTGTGTCGCCGTCACTGTGTCACCTTTCTTCGTGAAACCTCAGTTTGCAGTGGAGAGCTTCTGTTATCAGCTCTTGTGCCTGGGAACGCCACTTACCATTTCAGGGTCGCACTTTCAGGCGACACAGGTCTTCTTAGATCTTATCAATTTGAATCTAAGCCATGGAACCGCAGTCCGAATCCAACACCCCGAGCCCTGAAGCTCCAGCAGCACCACCTCCATTCCAACAAGCATTGATTGCAGCCGCTGAACATAATCAAGATTCAGGGAAACTTGAAGACACGGGTGACATCGGAAACACAGCTACAGCAGGAGGCGCAGCTCCTGCTGATGAAAACGCAACAGCTGTTGAAAACACAACAGCTATTGAAGCCTTAGCGGCTATTGAAGCCGCCGAAGCCGCTCCGTCCAGTACTCCTCGAGGCGACTCCGTCGGAACAGCAGGAGACGATGGCGGACTTAATGCCGACACGGCGGCTAACGCTAATCGCGGACATTGGAGAGAGGACGAGGTCATCGAGCTCGTTAAAGCCCACGTGGAGCTGGACCCCGAGTACCACATCATGCGAGGCGTTCAAGGCTCCAACTACTACGGCGAATTGTACCGCATTCTGCGGGCGAAATTTCCCGATTTCCGTCACACGGAGGGGTCCGTCAAGACGAAGCTGTTCCGCCTGAAAGGACAGTACCTGCAGCTGCGAGATCGGATCGAGCGGTCCGCATCTGGTGCTCCTCGAAATCTGCCGGAATGGTTTGTCTTACTGGATACTGTCATGGCTCGGGAGTCCAGCAACCGACAGAACGCGACAGCGACGAACCAGCAAGGCTCTCGGTCAACGCACCCGTCGACTAACTCAGGTACGACTCTGCTCGAAACGCCGCCAATTCTACGCGCGTTGCTCGTCTGTCCGTTTGTTTGTTTGTTTGTTTGTTTGAAACGCTTTTGTCACGTTCGAACTGTTTTAAGACCATTACGCTCTTGGCACACCTATTTACGATCTTCCATCCATGGAAGTACAGACCTCCTAACGTTTCATAAAGGATAATTGTGATTTCGTGTGCAGGTCGTATGGCAGCCCTGCTCACGAATGCCGGCCAAGAGAGGAAGCTTCTTTCCGCTGAGACGCCAGCATATGCGTTTCCCGTCACGCCAACGTGGCCAGACACAGCAGGCCAGAGCGGACTTGCAAGAAACAGCCTGTTTCCGAATGTGGCTTCAACACCAGAACCACCCATTTCAGCTCCTTCTCCTCTACCAGCAGCAAGTTCTCTGTTCACAGGTGGTGGCGGATCGGGCAGTTATTTGCTATCTCTGCGTAACTCCATTACTCCTGTTCCTACTCGGGAGACTGGTAGGCTGAGGATGGGAGCTGGTGGGCTGGGAGAGGGAAGGAAGAAGCGGGGCGCAGCAGCAAGAGGGGGAGGGATGCTAGCAGGCCATGAAGCATCCATTGCTGCGGCTATGGCTGAGAAATTCGCAGCTGCAATGGGCTCTGCGGTTAGAAACGCATGTTTCCAGTTTGAAGAGCTTACCCGTGAACTGCTGGAAAATTCATGCTCCCAGTTCGAGGAACTGTCTGCACGTTTGGCTGAGAATGCAGCTGCTCAGTTTGAGGATGTTGCTAGAGAATTGGCAGCGAACTTCGTGGCGAACCAATATGTGAAGAGGCGTAGGGGGTAGGTAGACCTCTTCTTGCTGATAGTGGATGTAAGTAGACCTACGGTACTTACAAGAAAACTCACTTTTTGCTAATAGTGGATATGGCTGACAAATGTGATTGTCTAATACCTATCACATTCTTTCGTGGATATAGGACTTGGGTTGAGAAACTTTTCCTAAAATTCAAGAGAAAATGCTAAAACATCACTTGTGAATCATTAGAAAGTGCCACAGTACGAGCTGATGGCCATATGAGGCTGGATCAGCACACCACATGTGGAGCAAACACAAGCAAACATTGAAACCTGGCATTTAGAAATTAGCCACTCGTGGGGCAAAACACAAATGGAACATACGGTATACGTTCTAAACCACACCCCCATCAGTATCTCCTCCGCCTCTTGTGATCCTGCCCGGCTTTCCACGACCCAGCAAACTCTCTAGCAGCGCTCCTGAACTGCGCACAAGCCCTTTCGGCCATGTCAGCCACCATCCCCTCAAACTCACCACAGGCCTTCTCCACCCATTCCTGTGTAAGCCCCTCGAAATCCGCAAACGCACTCTCAATTGCCTCGTCCATCACAGCACCCAGGCCTTCGGCATCCATCAGGCCTGCCCTGCCGGCCGCACGACGAGCACGCAAGTGCGAACGCATCCCGGGATCGACTGCAAACCCCTCTCGCTCTCGCCACCCGGACCCCCACCTGCCTCTCCTCCAACCTGTGGGTCCCACACCTGCTGCCATCCTCCTCCCCCCTCGGGTAATGGGGGGGGACATCCGCATGTCATCTTGTGGAGAAGGAGGGGATGCCAGCCCATCATCCCCAGCAGACGCTGGTGACGTCAGCTTGTCACCTCCAGCCGAAGCAGGTGACGTCAGCCTATCGTCTTGAGCAGCAGGGGGGGGCGTCAGCCTCTCAGTCGGAGCAGAAGGAGGAGGAATCGACCGTTTAGCCCGAGGAGAGAGTGGGATTGTGGTGGCAAGCAGGGATTGCAAGTAGCTTCTGCTTGAATCGTTGCTGCTGCTGCTGCTGCTGCAGCTGTTGATGCTGCTCTGGCTGCTGCTGCTGTTCCTGTTGCTGCTCCCACTGCTGTTCCTGCTGCTGTTGCTGCTGCTGTTCCTGCTCCTGTCCCTGCTGTTGTCCCTGCTCCTGCTCCTGCTCCTGTCCCTGCTGCGACTCCTCCTGCAGCGCCTCCTGTTGCTGGTGCAGAAGTGGTAGACACAGGAGTTACTGGCGCTACTACCGGAGCAACACCACCACGCAATGGATTGCTGGCGCCGAGCACTGCCAATGCCAAAGCCCCAGCAGCAGTCGCTGCAGCAACAGCTTGCCCAACAGTTGCTGCCGCCCCAGTCGCCCCAGGTGCTGATGCTGCTCCGGCTTTAAGTGGCAACGCAGCAACTGTACTCGGGGTGTACAGTGCAGAGAAATTTCGGGCAGCTTGGGGAGCTGGAGAGAGATATTGCTGTGGTGCCATAGCTGCTGCAGTGGGCAGGGTTGGGAGAGCTGGGGAAGGATACTGCAGAGTTCTCGCGTTTGCTGCAGTAGGCAGGGTTGGGAGAGCCGGGAACGAATACGCTTCAGCGTCATCGAGAGAACCGTCGAGCGGGTTCAAGTCGTCTTCACTTGAGTCGCCTCGTTCCCTCTCTCGCTTTGGTACTGCTGCTGATGCTGCAGGACGGCCTGTGAAATGAGCAAACGCATAGAAAATATGGGGAGGGTACAGAGTAACATTATTCCAGGGGATAATACAGGCGCGACATCAAACAAAAGGAAAGAAGAACTATACGTGGCACGCACACGCGCACAAAAACTATACAGGATGGATAATTCTCGCGCTCGTACCTCGCGATTTCGGCGGTCGACCGCGACGCGGCCGAATCTCCCCCCTCGCCGAGCGCAAGTGAAACTCATCGCGCTCCATCACCTGGTCCATCAACACATACCACTCCGGCAGCTGATCCTTCGAACTGACGGCTGACCGGTCCAGCCGGTTCTGCAGCCGGTAGTATTTATTCTTCATGCGGATGAGCTTCGCCTTGACGGCCGGCTGCGAGTGCCGGAACTCGGGAAACTTCCGAAGCAGCAAGGCGATTAATTCGCGGTAGTAGTTGGAGCCATGGACGATGCGCATGCCGTCGTTTTCGCGGTCGAGCTCGACGAAAGCGGTGACCAGCTGCATGGTTTCAGTCGGGCTCCAATGCTGCCGCACGCCGTTAACCGCGCGAGCCAGATCGGCCGCGCTTCGGCGCTCACGAGCGATTTCTCTGCCGTTGACGTCATTATTGACGTCATTGTCATCGTTATCGTCGTTGTCATCGTCGTCAGCCGAGTCGTCATGATACCGCGAGGAGAAGATGGGAGCGTTTAGGTAATCGCTCGGCAGCAAGCTGTTGTTGCTCGGCGACGGTGAGTCTTCTTGAAATTGCATGATTGATTGTCCGTTGAGTATATCAAAGACAGCCTCCAATCCAAAATGCGTTTTCCCTACAAAAAGCAACTAGGAAAATCGTTCCGATAGGAAGCGACGAACGTCGGCGTCGCTGGCAGTTCTGGGAGAACGAACCTAGAAGGTCAAGGAGGAGGACGTTCCTAGTAACAAACTGATCGCCAGCAAACCGTTCCAAAAAGAAACTGATTCAAAGAAAGCAAACAGTTTCTAGGAGCAAACCTGAGCCTACTGCCTGGCAAACTGATCAAACTGATGCCAAACTGATTCAAACAAAAGAACGCAAGGAACGCACACAAGGAACGCACACAAGGAACGCACGTAAACGCACCGCAACCCTAGGGTTTGAAGGAGAATAGCAGCAGCTCGGCTGCCGAGGGGGTTGGGTTTGTGCTCAGAAGGGACCAAGGTCGAACGGCCAACTTTGTTCGGTCTATTACTGTGTTTGAGAACGGTGCGGTGTCATGGAATGGGTTGCAGCGTGGTGAACGTAGGTTGGAGCTGTTTTCAAGTTATGTCCAGTTAATGATGAAAGCACGGTATTCTTTGGTTTTGCGCGATAAACAATGTTACAGAGTGGTATCTACTCCCCCTGCTGGGATGCAAACCACACCCAACTTGCCGAAGCGATTTGGATGGGGGGAGAGGAACGAACCTCCCCACAACGACAAACTTTGAACCCAACCGAAGGCGAACGTTGGCGCAATAAGGGTTCGTATCATGGTTGTGATTGATCAGTTGTCTGCCACGGGTTCTAGGTTCGGTCTGAGCGCGACGAGAGCAAGCAAAAGTAGTTCGTGTGTCGGGCACGTAAAATGCCCAATAATGCCTAGACGAGTTGCCAGGCCGAAACCAGCGATGCGAAGTTACAAGTTCACTCGTCGTCAAAGGGTGTGATCGTCGCTTGCTGAAGGAACGCTGAGCCCGTGCGACGAGGGGATAGCCTTGCTAGCCATGACCGTTCACAAGCAGAGTAACCAGCTTGCATTTTCGCCCATGCGATAGACTGGCGAAAACTAACCTTGTCATGCCAGTTTCGCGAATCGCATTGTTCCTCCCCTCCCCTCCCACATAGCAGGGCTATCGTGCTTGCTCACCTATTTCTTCTGGTTGTGGATGCCTGATATTTTAGTTATTTAGGTCACCAGAAAGGCTAAAAGCGTTAGCTTAGGCCTCCAGAAAGGCTACGCTGTCGAAATTACGACCTCCTTGTGCTGCGTTTGTTAGCATTTACCAGCATTTTGCTCTGACTGTTCTAACTGAATAATGGAGCCTAAGTCGGAGGTCGTGTCTCCCACCAGTAATCCCCAGAATCCATTTGAGGAGCCTGAGGTAGAGTTAGCGTTATCTGATCAAGCGACGCCTGATTTAGTATTATCTGGCGAAGCTACAGCCGATGTAACTGCATCAGATCAACCAACGGCGGATATAGCTGCATCAGATCAACCAACGGCGGATATAGCTGCATCAGGTCAACCAACGGCGGAGACAGCGGCATCAGACCAACCAACGGCAGATATTGCTGCATCAGATCAACCAACGGCAGATATTGCTACATCAGGTCAACCAACGGCGGATGTCGCTGCATCTGACCAACCAACGGCGGATATTGCTGCATCAGATCAACCAGCGGCAGATATTGCTGCATCTGACCAGGCTGCCGCTGATATTACCAGCACCAAGGTCATTAATACAAACGAAGCATCTGCGAGGCACGGCGGAGTCAATAGCGAGGGAGCTTATAGAGCGGAAAACGTCCATTCGGAACCCCCTCGGTCATCGTTCCGCGAATCGAATCTAGTGAACGTGCAGGGGTCGAGCCTATGGTCGCCCATGGATGTTCGGCGGCTGCTCGAGGCGCACGCGGCGCTCGAGGAGGATTTTCACGCCGTACCCGGTGCAAGAGGCACCTCTTATCATAAAGAGTTGCTCAACCTCCTTCGACAACAGGACCCGGGATTCCGACACTCCGCGGACGCGATAAAAGCTAAGCTAAACAGGCTTAAATTGAATTACGAGAACTTGAGGGACCGGCTGGAATGGGCTGACCGGCTGGAACAATCCGAGCCTTCGGCAACGGCTCAGGATTTCGCGGCTCGGCTACGAGCGGCCGACATTCCCGATCGCCTGCCCGAGTGGTTTGTGTTGATGGACCCGATCATGACACGTCAGCAGGATCGACGGTGGACGCGTTTGGGCTACGTTTCAAGGGACAGTCGGGGTCGGCGGCGTGAGAGTCGGTTTGACTCGCCTGTGGATGATCGACAGCGCTCGTCTGCTCTCTTGTTGGGCATCGCGAGAGCGATCACTGCTGGTAGAGCAGCAGCAGCAGCAGCAGCAGCAGAAGGAGGAGCAGCAGCAGCAGGAGCAGCAGCAGAAGCAGCAGCAGCAGGAGGAGGAGCAGCAGCAGCAGCAGCAGGAGCAGCAGCTGCTGCAGCAGGCACGAATGCAGGAGCAAGCACGGCCACAGCAGCAGCAACGTACGCAGCAGCGCTGCTGAAAGTGCGTGCAGCAGGGGCGGGAGCCGTTGCACCAGCAGCTGGAGCAGCAGGGCAGTCGAATCCCCCACAATCTAATCGTTCTCTTCTGCCCCTGCTGCGCTCCGCTGCGCCCCCCTCAACCCGTACGCCACGTGGCAAGCTCCTGTCCTCCTCCTCTCAACCCCCTTCCGCTCGAAGCGCCAGGCTTAGGACAGGGCCTGATAGGTATGATAGGTATGATAGGTCTGATAGGTTTGATAGGCGCGGAAGGCGTGGCAGGGCTGATGAGATGGGTGCGGATGAGTTGGGTGAGCAGGATGGAGGAGATGGCGTTGAAGGGGCTGATGGGTGGATAGGGAGGAGGAGGAAGCGGGGAATGGCGTGGCAAGACGGGGAAACGCTATCCATGACCAGGAGAAATTTCAGGAGAGGAGGTCTTTATGAGGACGGAGAAGCGTTTTCGGCGGGAGGAGAGGTGGATGATGCGATGGTGGAGAGGACGTGTGCGGATTTTGAGGAGGGCATGCAGGAGTGGGCGGAGAGTCTGTGCTGCCAGTTTGAGGACTCGATGATTGACTTTGCTGAAGCGGCGTGCTTTCAGTTTAAAAGTCTAACGAGGGAATTTAGAGACTCGTGGATGGCTGGGAGAGGTGCCAAGCGGTACCAGAGGTAGTCAGTGTGGTGCAGTGGTGTTGTGAGGGCATGCAGGAGTGGGCGGAGAGCCTGTGCTGCCAGTTTGAGGACTCGATGATTGACTTTGCTGAAGCGGCTTGCTTTCAGTTTTAAAGTCTAACGAAGGAATTTAGAGACTCGTGGATGGCTGAGAGAGGTGCAAAGCGGTACAAGAGGTAGTCGGTGCGGTGCAGTGGTTTAAAGGAGAATTGGCATGCAGGAGTGGGCTGAGAGCCTGTGCTGCCAGTTCGAGGACTCTGTTATGGGGTTTGCTGAAGCAGCTTGCGTTCAGTTCAAGAGTCTCACCAGGGAGTTTGGAGACTCGTGGAAGGGTGCTGGGAGAGGTGGCAAGCGATACAACTGGTAGTCAGTGTGGTGCAGTGGTGTTGAGAGTTTGCTGAAGCAGCTTTCTCAGCTTGAGAGTCTTGCCGGGGAGTTCGGAGACTCGTGGAGGGCTGGTAGATCGGCTAGTCAGTGCGGTGCAGTGGTGTTGAGAAGATGGGATGGAGTTTGTTGAGGCCGCTTGCTTTCAGTTTAAGGGTCAACCATCCCATTCAGAAGAGACTCACCAGGGAGTCTGAGGTACCAGAATGTTGGGGGATCAGCCAAGAGATACCAGAGATAGTTGATATGGTGGAAGTTGTGTAGGGAATAAGAGGTACCCAAAGGATGCGACGCAATAGTCTCACCAGGGATTCCAGAGACTCGTGGTCGTGGAAGCCCGGGTGATGTTTCAAGAGACACCAGAGGTTGCTAGTTGGTACGGTGGCAGTGGTACTGTAAAGAAAGTTTAGGGCCTCAAGCACACTGACCAGTGTGGTGAATAATGTATGGTATGTAGCTGCAAAATGCCGGCCAGCTTTTGTCGTAGCAAAAGCATGACAGAATAAGTGTTCTGCTGCAATTTCTAACATGGTGCAGTAAATGCGGGTGTGTTCAATCCATTGCAGTGTCAATGTACACCTACGGTATCCCTTGTCAAGATAACGAATACAGAATTGCTCGAAGCCATACCTTGGGGAATATAATCACTTTAGGGCGGGTCAAAGAGCACGTACGTTTCGGTTCGAAAAGGTTTAGGCTTTACCCAGAACGGTCTATTTTAAACATACCGTAAAATGGTTGGGTAGGGTTTTCTCTTGTTACGATATGAAGTTTTATGAGAAGGCATTCCTGTATGCTACAGGAGCCGACTCTACCAAGTACGAAGTCGAGGAGTCAGAAGAGTCGAAGTAACACAGCAACCGTCTGACCAAGACCAATGCAAGCAGAAACACTTGAAGTGAAAAGAGCGGGAACAGGTTTGAAACTGATTCCCGCGCCGCACGGTTTGAATTTCGCTGGAATAAGGGAATGTACCCCTTAGAGTACATGGCTAGTCTAGGTCGTTTCGCATTCCTCTGTATTTCTATATAAACCCTATGTATGCATGCTATTATCAATCTCAGTCATTTACATTCACTCTGACCTGAGTTCACTATTTCCGCTGCAACACTATCTGCGATCAACCCTGAACGATCTTTTCGGACAAATCTCACTTAAGATTCTAACATGGTATGAGAGCTGCTCAGGGATTCTTCGCAACGTCAACTCCGTAAAATTCGCCAAACCAAAACTGGCGAGCGGCACACGTTCCAAGACCAAGATGGCCGGAGGATCCGGAGGTCAAACAAATCTAACGGCCGAAGGACAAACCAACCCGGCTGCGACAAATGAGGCGACAACTACGATTGGCACTGCCGCGCTCGAGCAGTTATTCGCTCGACTGTCAACAATGGAGAAAGAACTCCAAGATCTGCGCAAAGGCGATGCGGGAACCACTTCCCAACCAGTTCAACCTGGACAACCGGCTGCGAAAAGCCGCGATACCGCCGCGCACGGCTTCTCCCTCGACTCAGACAAATCTGCAACAACTGCCCCTCGTCCAAGCGACGAAACCATCAACTCTGCGCAAGCACGCTTTCTCAGTGTGTCAAAGATCAAGACTACTGCCGCGTTTGACGGCAAGGATTTTTATACATGGAGTTTTGAGCTTGAGCTCCTCCTACAGACAGCGCAGATCTACCACTACTTCGACGGCTCCTATCCTAAACCGGTGGAAGACACCGAAGACGCCCGCGCTCAATACTACAGTGAGTCGCTCATGTCAGAATATTATGCTCTAGCCTGCAGTGGGGTGCTCTATAGCGAGTACAACCCTTCTAGGGTTAGCTATTTGTACCACCATTGTTGCTAGTGCAAACCCCTCCTTTCTTCATTCTTACTTTCTACAGCTAGTTTTGACATGCTATCAGAGCAGGTCGACCCTCCTGGGTCGATCCTGTGGGTGGGCCCGCCACCTAATGCTTCCGCTGCTGTCCTGCTTATCGCGCGCCTCGGGCGCGCGACGTTTTCTGCCTACTGCGCGCTCGCAAGGCGCGGCATTTTTAGGGTTTCGGCGGTTTCCCACCGTCGAAGTGCCCCCCGTCGCCCGTCGAAGCGCCCTCCCCCCGTCGCCCGTCGAAGCGCCCCCGTCGCCCGTCGGAGCGCCCCCCGTCGCCCGCCAAAACGCCCCCGTCGCCCGTCGAAGCGCCCCTGGGACCCGCGCGCGGCCCGTACGGGCTGCGCCAGGCCCGCGCCCGGCCGCGCCAGGCCCGCGCGCGGCCCGTACAGCCCGAGCGCGGCCCGTACGGGCGGCGCCAGGCCCGCACGCGGCCCGTACGGGCTGCGCCAGGCCAGCGCGCGGCGCGGGCAGCCTGCGCGCGCCTCGTCCGTCCCCCTCTCGCCGTCCCCCGCGCTCCTGCCCCTATCCCACCCGTTTTAGGGTTTGGGGATGTGGAGTGTGGGGGTGGCGGGTGTGGGGGTGCCGGTTGTGTGCCCCGTCCCCTCCTTCTCCTCCTCCTCCGTCTCCCGCTGCTGCAGCTGCCGCTCAGGGGGGTGGTTGTGTGGGGAGCCGAAGGAGTGGTCCTAGGGGGGTGAAGGGGGAGTGGAGCTAGGGGCGCAGAACGGGGTGTGTGTCGAGGGGTGTGGGACTGTTGGGGGAGGTTGAGCGGAGGTTGCCGTCGTGTCGTACGCAGCGCCTGTACTCCGGGGCACTCATTCCCGGTAGCTCAGAGAGCCGGTTGCGCCGTCGCCTGTGGGTCCGTTGCTCCTGCCGCGCATATTAGCCGCGGAGCCTGTTACTCCTGTACTCCGGGGCACTCATTCCCGGTAGCCACGTTGTCGCACCAGAGCCGTCTGTTGCCCGTGTGTCTGCATCTTCAGTCGTCGCCTCCTATCTACTCTCCTCTCACCAGCCCTCCTCCTCCTCACTTGCCCCCTGTGACTGCCTCTAGCTTTGCTCATAATTGTGAACCTTAAACTATTGCTTCTTGCTTGTGCTCAGAATGTGTGGTGACATCGTGATCCACCCTGAGCTTGTACTACTTTGCTTGCTCTGCTGATTACACCCCACTTTGACTATGGGGGTGTGTCAGAATATTATGCTCTAGCCTGCAGTGGGGTGCTCTATAGCGAGTACAACCCTTCTAGGGTTAGCTATTTGTACCACCATATTTGCTAGTGCAAACCCCTCCTTTCTTCATTCTTACTTTCTACAGCTAGTTTTGACAGCTCATGGCGTATAGCGTTCTGCTGCGCAACATGTCGCCGGCAGAACAGCTCGGCATACGCTCCTATAAAGAGAGCTCCGGCTCTTGAAGCTTGGAAGCACCTCGTGGAGGTATATCAGCCGAAGGATTCCGTCACTGCAAGCCGCCTCCTGCAACAACTCATGGAGACGAAGATGGGGCACGGGGAGAAAGCAAACAGTTACATCAACCGTTGTCGGAACATCCGTGATCAAATCATCAAGAACGGAAGTTCGATCTCGGAGGAGATATTCGTAAACATCATCCTCCAGGGACTTGGGCCCGAGTGGAAGCCCTGCAAGGCACTACTCCGACAACGAGGACAACTTTCCGAAGCCGCGCTATGCGCCGCACTGCTGACTGAACAGCAGGACATGGACTCGAGCAGAACGAGTTCCGCGCCACGCCGAGAGCGACTCGCCTTCTACACAGACAACCGTGAAGAGCGACGACAACCAAGGCGCCATTACTGCAAAATTTGCAAAGCCTTCGGGCATTCAACGGATCGATGCAAATCCCGATCCAACTATCGGCACCCGAATTCCACTCACCACAACAACTGGGTCAGCCGACAAGACGCTCGTCACTCTCAGCCCCAACAACCAGTCTCCCGTCCTCCTGCACAACAACAACAACCACAGCAGTCACAAGGATCTCAAGGAGGAGCTCCCAGAAACATAATCGCAAACATGGCGACGCGACGCCGCCGCACCGACGAACCTGACGAAGAAGAAGAACTTCAGGGAGTACTGCCGCAATCAGAGGAGGAGTGGAATAACCCCCTTACAGAAGATCACCATTACCTGTACGACGAAGACGAGCAGGATTGGAATCAGCCAATCACACTGCGGAAAAGCCCGCCACACGACAATCAAATCCACGTACCTGTCGGATGGAAGGAAGACGAAGACCCATCCTTCTACAGACGCTACAAGGCAATGCTAGTAACACCCCGACTCGCGTTACTACTCCGCAACAACAACAACAAAGATAATTACAACACCTGGTACCTGGACAGCTGCTGCGGACAGCACATGGTGGGTTCGACTCGCTACGTATCGAACCTCAACCGCGCCCCCGCAACTTACGTCACCGTCGCTAATAGTCACCAGCTGCGCGCCAACTCCCAAGGCATTGTCGTCCTGCAAGCACGAGACAGCAACACCCACATCTCGTTCAACGACGTGCTCTACGTCCCAGACCTGCGCTTTAATCTGCTCTCAGCAGGACAACTTCGCGACTGCGGCGTCATACTCACCACCGACCTGGCCACGCGCGACCTCATCCTCACGTACGCCCCTCCAGACACACCTCCCGAGTCGTTCAAATACCTCGGTCGAGCCCGCTCCATAAATGGAATCTACGTTCTGGACTTCGACGTACCAAGCTGTGAAGCCTCATCTAATGAGCTCGTGGACCTGGTCCCCCTCGAATTCGCCTTCATGAACGAAGAATCGTGGCAACATCCTGATGGACGGCCATGGATCCGCCGCAGCCCGCATCCGCGCGAAATCAATCTGCATAACCCCGACATCAACGGACTCTGCACCACCTGCCACACACCCGCGGCAAGCCGCACGGAGCAAATCGAGAGGCAGTACGCTGCGATCCAAGAGGCGGAAAGTGCTGAACAAGAACCCAGCGGCATGACCGAGGAAGAACTCGCAGTATCAACTTACCGCATCTTCGGAGAAGAAAACAAGCAGTGGGGTCACCAGCCTGATCCGCGCCCCACACCACGTTCCGACACCCTCCGATTCATCCTCGAGGCCAACGCCACCACCATAGACGAGGAAGGACGCCCGCGCCCGTACACCCGCGAAGTCTACCGCCGGGAAATTGACCCAGCCTGGAAAGACCCTGATGAGGAAGAGGAGTTAAGCGTCAAGGAGGAACAAGACAAAGCCAGGGCAGAGAAGAAACAAAAGTTGTATGAAGAACGCCTCGCAGCAGGCTGGAGCGAGGAGTCTGCACGACGAGGCGGATGGGGAGACGATGACTACGAGCCCGAGACCAGCGCTACCTGGGCATCAGCCACTGGAGCATGGGGAGCCAGCGGCAGCGGCATGGTTACCACTGGAGGTTGGGGCACGGAAGAAACAACTGAAACGGACATAACCCAAGAGGAGCTGAAGGAAGCAGAACAGGAGATGCGCGCCGAACGCGGAGAAAAATCACCCCGTGTCGCCATACCCCTCGGACGACCGCCACCTCCACGCTCACCACCCCGCTCACCCTGGCGCTGGGATAGCACCTGGACGGAGCTTGAGAAGGGGGATGTACCTCTAACACCTGTCCGAGACTCTCTTGGTCCAATCTCCCGTCCAGATCCATACGCCCGCTTCATCGAAGGCACAACAACACCGCTCACCATCATCCCCGACCGCGAATTTCTCGCCCTTTATCTTTCGACCGCGCCTGCAGAAGGGGAGACAATCGCAGAAGGAGAAGCAGAAGGAGCAAAAAACGAAACAGAACCAGGAGAAGAGGAGGAACCACCGCTCCAGATCCCACAAGAAATAGAGGAGGATGCAGCGGAGCATCGCGCACGCTACATGCGCAGCAGCGGCATTCGCGCCGAAGACGACCTCTGGCACCAGCGACTCGGGCATCCCTCGCGCCAGACTCTCGCCAACTGCCTCCGCGCCAAGGTCTTCCCCCCAGGAGCACTTCTGCGCCCCGACGGCACCGAATCACACAACACCTCACATCCACTCACCTGCACCGTCTGCCCCACTGCAGCCCTCACTCACAGCGCATATCCTTCACTGGAGCCAAGCACCAACCGCTACAAGAAACTGCAGAAGGTGTACAGCGACTTCATCGTACTCACCTGCGACGGACTCAACGGCGAAAAATACACGCTGACCTTCATCGACGCCTACTCTCGCCACGTCTGGATCGCCAACGTCGACGCACGGTCCAAGGCTCCAGAAGTCTTCCGGATCTGGCTTGCACACGCACAGCGACAGTCAGGGAGGAAGCTGAAAATCTGGCAGAGTGATGGCACCAAGGGGTTCCGCAGCCACGAGCTGGAAAGCGTCCTCACCGAAAAGGGGATCAAGCATGAGATCTCTCTCCCCTACGCTCATCAGCAGCAAGGAGTCGCAGAGAGGGTAAACCGCACCCTCATGACGAAAGTACGCGCCCTCATGAACCAGTCCGGACTCCCCAAGAAGCTCTGGCCTTACGCCATGAACCACGCAGTACGCCTATACAACCTCCTCTCCACCACGGCCAACAGAGACAACCTTTCCCCACACATGAAATGGACCGGCACAAAGGGAGATCCCTCCATGCTGAGGGTTTGGGGGTGCATGGTGCAGTACCGGCCAACCTCGGCACACATCGGCAAGTTTACTGAACGTGCACGATGGGGGGTTCATCTGGGGCTCAGCAACGAACACAAGGGCTGGCTCATTCTCGACATTGACAGCAAGGAGATTGTCCCCGCGCGTGACGTCCTCTTCTACGAAAGGCTCAACTTGAAGCAGTGGATCAAGGATGAACAACGCAACCAAGCTCGCGGCTATGTCAACAGCGGTCGCAGCTTTGCATCTCTTGAGGATGAAGCAGCAGCAGCAGCCTTCGATCGCGACGACACCGACGATCATCCCGGCATCCCGCCTCGCCCCCGCACGGACGATGACGACGACGACAGCGACGACGCACCTGCCCCTGGACCATCCCGCCGCGACACCGCCCCAGGAACTTCCTCACCTGCTTACGAGAGCGACGATGATGACGTGGTGGAAGTCCCCATCACCGACACCACAGAAACCACAAACGTGTCCGGTCTGCAACTTCTCGGGCTCCACACCTCCGTCTCCGCCATGGCTCGCGCCGTCGAACCAAAGAACCCGCGCCAAGCCCTCACCGGCCCGCACGCCAAAGAGTGGCGTGCAGCTATGGACGCCGAACTAAAAGCGCTGGAGTCCCGTGACACATGGGTTCTCGTCGATCGTGCAGCAGTGAAGGGGAGGAGGGTGCTAAGCGGAAAGTGGGTTTTTCGACTCAAGACTAACGCTGACGGAACCATCGAACGCTTCAAGGCACGATGGGTGGTCCGAGGCTACGACCAGCGCCACGGCATCGACTTCGACCAGACTTTCGCTCCTGTCAGCCGTCACACCTCCGTCAGGATCCTACTCGCCATAGCGGCCGCTAAGCATCTGCCACTGCGACAGATCGACGTGAAGAACGCATTCCTATATGCGTTAGTGGACGCAACCATTTTCGTGGAGCAGCCACACACCTACGGAGAAGGAGATCCCAGGGTCTGCCAGCTGAAGAAATCCCTCTATGGGATCAAGCAGGCGCCTCGTCTCTGGCAGCAGCACCTGCACAAAATTCTACTGGAAATCGGCTTCAGGCAGCTGCCACACGACCCGGGAATGTACCGCCTCCACTTCAACGGCGACTACTGTCAGAATGTTATTTGTCTAGCCTGCAGTGGGGTGCTCAATAGTGAGTACAACCCCTTAGGGTTTGCTATTTGTGTGTTCTGCTGCTTGCTAGTCACCATTCATTCTTCGTTCCAATTCTCCTTCGTAAACCCTAACTCCTAGTTCTAGAGCACACCCACCTACCTCCTAGTGTGGGCCTAGGCTACTAAGCCTAGGCCCCACACCTACGATTCTAACATGGTATCTAGAGCCGGCGAGATCCTGCCGCCTAGTTCATCGGGCCCACCAACTCCTTCCGCTGTCGTACTATCCGCCGCGCGCCCCGTGGTGCGCGGCATTGCATTTTCTTCCCGCCACGCGCTCCGAACACGTGGCGGCTTCTTCTGCCCGCCGCGCGCTCGGGGCGCGCGGCGGTTATCCCGTCCGTCGAAGCGTCCTTGGGGGGGCCTGCGCGCTGCCCTCCCTGCTGCTCGTCGCGACGCCCGTGCGGGACCCGCGGGGCGTCGCCCTTACTCGTCGCGGCGCCCCCTGGGTGCTGCCCCTTCTCGTCGCGACGCCCGTACGGGACCCGCGCAGCGTCGCCCTGCTCGTCGCGACGCCCGTGCGGGACCCGCGGGGCGTCGCCCCTGCTCGTCGCGACGCCCGTGCGGGACCCGCGGGGCGTCGCCCCTGCTCGTCGCGACGCCCCCTGCGGGACCCGCGGGGCGCCGTCAGAGCCTGCAGCAGCAGCCGCCGCTCTACCAGCAGCAGCAGCCGCCGCCGCTCTGCAGCAGCAGCCGCCGCCGCCCTGCAGCAGCAGCCGCCGCCAGAGCCTGCAGCAGCAGCCGCCGCCAGAGCGTGCAGCAGCAGCCGCCGCCAGAGTCTGCAGCAGCAGCTGCCACCAGAGCCTGCAGCAGCAGCCGCCGCTCTACCAGCAGCAGCAGCCGCCGCCGCTCTGCAGCAGCAGCCGCCGCCGCCCTGCAGCAGCAGCTGCCGCCACCGAGCCTGCAGCAGCAGCCGCCGCCAGAGCCTGCAGCAGCAGCCGCCGCCAGAGCCTACAGCAGCAGCCGCCGCTCTACCTGCAGCAGTTGCCGCTGCCGAGCCTGCAGCAGCAGCCCCTGGAGCAGCCAGTCACTGCAGCAACCGCCCCTGGAGCAGCCCGCCACTGCAGCAGCCCGCCACTGCAGCAGCCGCCCCTGGAGTTTGCTAGCCTTTGTTCGAGAGTGTGGGGGTGACGGGTATGGGGGTGCTTCGTGTGCGTCGTCCCTTCCTCCTCCTTCGTCTCCCACTGCTGCAGCTGCCGCTGAGGGGGGTGGATGTGTGGGAGCCGAGGGGACTGGCGCTAGGGGGGGTGATATGGGAGTGGAGCTAAGGGTGGACCAAGGGGTGTGTGTCGAGGGGTGTGGGACTGTTGGGGGAGGTTGAGCGGAGACCGCCGTCGTGTCGTCTACAGCGCCTGTACTCCGGGGCGCTCAATCCCGGTAGCTCAGAGAGCCGGTTGCACCTGTCGCCCGTGGGTCCGTTGCTCCTGCCGCTGCTGTTCAGCCGCCGAGCCTGTTACTCCTGTATTCCGGGGCCTTTCTCCTCCCGGTAGCCACCAGCGTTGCACCAGAGCCGTCTGTTGCCCGTGTGTCTGCAGCTTCAGTCGTCGCCTCCACTCTTCTCTCATCTCGCCAGCCCTCCTCCTCCTCACTTGCCCTCTGTGACTGCCTCTAGCTCTGCTTACAATTTATAAACTATTGGTTCTTGAACTTGTGCTCAGAATGTGTGGTGACGTCGTGATCCACCCTGAGCTTGTACTGCTTTGTGTGCTCTGCTGATTACACCCCACTTTGGCTATGGGGGTGTGTCAGAATGTTATTTGTCTAGCCTGCAGTGGGGTGCTCAATAGTGAGTACAACCCCTTAGGGTTTGCTATTTGTGTGTTCTGCTGCTTGCTAGTCACCATTCATTCTTCGTTCCAATTCTCCTTCGTAAACCCTAACTCCTAGTTCTAGAGCACACCCACCTACCTCCTAGTGTGGGCCTAGGCTACTAAGCCTAGGCCCCACACCTACGATTCTAACATGGTATCTAGAGCCGGCGAGATCCTGCCGCCTAGTTCATCGGGCCCACCAACTCCTTCCGCTGTCGTACTATCCGCCGCGCGCCCCGTGGTGCGCGGCATTGCATTTTCTTCCCCGTCGACTTTCGCTCCTGTCAGCCGTCACACCTCCGTCAGGATCCTACTCGCCATAGCGGCCGCTAAGCATCTGCCACTGCGACAGATCGACGTGAAGAACGCATTCCTATATGCGTTAGTGGACGCAACCATTTTCGTGGAGCAGCCACACACCTACGGAGAAGGAGATCCCAGGGTCTGCCAGCTGAAGAAATCCCTCTATGGGATCAAGCAGGCGCCTCGTCTCTGGCAGCAGCACCTGCACAAAATTCTACTGGAAATCGGCTTCAGGCAGCTACCACACGACCCAGGAATGTACCGCCAACCACAACGACATCCTTCAACCTCAACGGCTACGTGGACGCTGACCATGCTGCTGACCCAGCAAATCGACGGTCCCGAACCGGCTTCGTTTTTCGCCTGGAGCCAACTGGCCCCATCTCCTGGAACTCGCAGAAGCAGGAGCTGGTTGCCCTGTCATCGGCCGAAGCTGAATACATCGCCGCGACAGCAGCAGTTCGCGAAGGTCTGTACCTGCAGGAGCTGTTACAGGAGGCGAAAATTCCAACCTCGCCTACCTTTCGCCTGCACTGCGACAACCAGAGCGCGATCAAGATCGCGAACAAGCCCGGGTTCGTGAACCGCACGAAGCACATCGCACTACGGTACTTCTTCGTCAAGGACGAAATCGACCAGGGCAAAGTTGACCTCGCTTACTGCCCGACCACTGAGATGGCAGCCGACTTCCTCACCAAGCGTTTGCCACGTCAGCAGTTCAAGCACTGCTCCGACCTCACCGGAGTGGTCAAGCGAGTCAGCACCCCTCGCGTCCAGGAATGAAGGGGAGTGTTACGATATGAAGTTTTATGAGAAGGCATTCCTGTATGCTACAGGAGCCGACTCTACCAAGTACGAAGTCGAGGAGTCAGAAGAGTCGAAGTAACACAGCAACCGTCTGACCAAGACCAATGCAAGCAGAAACACTTGAAGTGAAAAGAGCGGGAACAGGTTTGAAACTGATTCCCGCGCCGCACGGTTTGAATTTCGCTGGAATAAGGGAATGTACCCCTTAGAGTACATGGCTAGTCTAGGTCGTTTCGCATTCCTCTGTATTTCTATATAAACCCTATGTATGCATGCTATTATCAATCTCAGTCATTTACATTCACTCTGACCTGAGTTCACTACTTCCGCTGCGACACTACCTGCGATCAACCCTGAACGATCCTTTCGGACAAATCTCACTTCAGATTCTAACATCTCTGATTATGTGCAAAGTTTGACCCGCCCTTAGAGCGGTTGACCTACAAAAATGGCAAGGTATTTCCTTTGCCCGTTCTGTGCAATCCTAGCTTGAAGTTGGCATAAGGAAGGATTTCAGTTTCCACTTCTTATATAACCAAGCTATATCGCACAAAACCCATAACACTGTTGGTCATCTGGTTTGCTGCCAGTGCCACAGCTCCCTTTGGTGGTCCTTGCAGCTTGCTCCCTGGCGTGAACGTTCTGTTACCACCTGAATAGAATGGAGTCAATTGGACGGATCTGACACATGGCCATACGTTTTTGGTGCTTAGAGAACCATTACAGCTACAAGCCAGCTGAACGCCACACAAGACATGACAATCCGGGTTAGCCATATCTGTTTGTCTCAGTGTATTTTGTCGCGTGGTAACTACCTCCGCCCAATCGCTCTCAGATGTCTCGTCTCTTTCGGCTTCTGGACTGTCGAAATTAACAATCTGTGCTATCCAAGCATAGCCGTACTGATGTCGCGTAGCAAAATTACACCCCAGCCAGCTACCTGAAACTCAGAAAAGGCAAGTTTTCCCGCCCTCAACTGTAAGCGTCACAGAAGCTCAACAAATTACACAGCCAGTTGTGAGGTCCAAAAGTGAGAACGTGTAATTGGACCAGTATAGATCGTTAAGTACCTAGTGGGAACTCGAGAAACCGGACAGAACCGTATCCAGAAAGCTGCTTCATTTTTCACGAACTCTCCAATCCAGCATAATATCCTCAGAACCGTACTGTAAATTTTGTTTATCTGCTATCAACTTTCCTAACCGTTTCTCACCTACTTAAGTTTATCATCCCACCAGCACTCACACCTACCCAACTTGTATCCTAACTCCAGTTCCAGTTCCTCCGCCCCAATCGTCCCTCCCTACCTACACCGCATTTCGCGCTGACAACGACGATTGCTCGTATGCGAAGTCGCTGACGAGGCGGAGCGTAGTGTCTCTATCGGATCCCGACGCTAGCTCCTTACGAATTCTTCGATAGGTTCCTAAAGCCGCGCGATTAACAGGCATCGCAGGCAGCGCAGGCGTCGTTTCGTTGCAAATCCTAGATTTGTCGTCCTTAGCAATGGGGAGCATGGCGTATCGCACGCGGGTCGCGATATTGATAGGAATAGCCCTTCTAGCATCCACGTTGTTACTTATCGCGGACGGTGCGTCGACGAATGCTGGCGGCAATACGAATGGTGGCGGTTCAACGAAAAATACAGGGACTACGTCTAGCGGGTCTAGTGGTTCTAGCGGGACCACTGTTAGCGGGACAACCAATAGCGGGACCACGACTAGCGGGACCGCTTCTACGGGATCCTCTAGCGCTAGCGGAAGCACTACCTCTGGCAACGGGAACACCCAGAACAACGGGAATACCCAGAGCAACGGGAATACTGCGGCAGCTGGGAATACCGCTAATAATGGAAACACTGCCAATAGCGGGAACACCCAGAACAACGGAAATACTGCGTCTGCCGGGAATACTGCCAACAACGGAAACACCGCCAACAACGGAAACACCGCCAGCAACGGAAACACCGCCAGCAACGGAAACACCGCCAGCAACGGAAACACCGCCAGCAACGGAAACACCGCCAGCAACGGAAACACGGCCAATAACGGAAACACCGCCAACAACGGAAACACCGCCAGCAACGGAAATTCAGCGGCTGCAGGGAATACCCAGAGCAACGGGAACACGGCATCGTCAACGTCGAATTTTCTGTCTCTGCCGGTCAACGGGTGCTCTCCATCAGCTTGCCAGAATCCGTCACTGGGATTCTACAAGGGCACGTTTCAGCAGGCGTCGAATGCGGCTGCCGTTCAGAACATGAACTACGGCGAATACGTACGTTGCGTGTAGTTTCATTCTGATCTGTTATCGGGTATGCTTCTCCGCATCCCCTTCTCCCACTGCACCCTAACGAGCGCCAGCGTTGGGCTACTCGAACGAGCCAAGTCTGGTGATCAAATCTGGGTCAAATCTTTTTCTTTCTCTGCGCCAGCATTGGTCGACATCTACCACGCCCACCCACATTCCGCACCTCTCCCTACTCCGGCTTCCCCTCCCCTCTCCTTTCTCCCTCTCACTTCCTTCAACTCACCCCTCCGTCTCTCCTTCTCACCTACCTCTCATCCCTCCCTTTTTCCACTCCTTCCTCTCACTCCCGAATAGAATATACGGGACGCGAATCACCTCCGACCTTGCCACTCAATTCCCTCACCTCTCCTCTTCAACTCACCCATTCGTCTTTCCCTCCCTTCCTCTGCCCTTCTTCCCCCCCTTTCCCTCTCCCTGTCTTCCCTCCTCTCCCCCCCCAATCAGATCTACGGCACGCGAATCAGCTTCGACCTCGCCAAGTCATCCACTGCCGAGAATCACGCTTCCTTCACCGTCTTTCCCTTTCTTCCCTCTCCCTCCCTTCCCTCCCTCTCCCTCCGTCTCCCTCCGTCTCCCTCCGTCTCCCTCCCTCTCCCCTCCCATCCCATCAGATCTACGGCACGCGAATCAGCTCCGATCTCGCCAAGTCTTCTACCGACGTAAGTCGCGGTTGCGTAACCGCGTGCCCAGCCGCGTACCCTTTCGCCGTCCCTTTCGCCATCCCTTTCGCCATCCCTTTCGCCGTCCCTTTCGCCTTCCCGTCCAGTCGTTCCCGCCCCCAACCTTTTCTCTCCCCTCCCATTCCCCTCTCCCTCCCCTTCCTCTCTCTATTATCCTCGTTCGCCCCCCGTCCCCACCACTTCCCCCCTCCTTCCCCCCCATTCCCCTCCTCCACACCTTCTGTTTGTTGCCATCACGCCCTTGCTTCCGTCTGTTTCTTTTCGCTTTTTTCTCTCTGTTAATCTCGTCCCCCTGCACTCCCCCTTCCCCCCCACTCTCCCCTCCTTCCCGCCCCCACCACCTCCCCTTCCCCTCTCCTTCCCACCCCCTCTCTCCACCCCCCTCCCCTCTCCCAACCCCACACACCTTCTCGTCGTTGCCGTCACGCCCTTGCTTCCGTCGGTTTCTTCTCGCGTTTCACTCTCTGTTAATCTCGTCCCCCTGCACTCCCCCTTCCTCCCCTTCTCCCCCCACTTCCCCACTCCCTCTCCCCCCCCCACCTTCTCATTGCCTCACGCCCTTGCTTCCGTCTATTTCATTTCGCTTTTCACTCCGCACTCTCTCTCCGCTCCTCTGCTTTGCAACTCACCAATCCTCTTCCCCTCCTCTCCTCCGCTGTTCTCTCCTCCCCTACTCTCCCCTCCCGTCTCCGCATTCCCCCCTCCCCCCCTCCCCCCCCCCCCCCCTCTCCCCCTCCCCGGTCTCTCCCCCCTCCTTCCCCCTATGACAGGCAAAGACCTTCCCCGACTGCTGCACGGACTGCGCCAACACCGCCGCGTGCCACTATTTCCAGTTCTACACGCCTGAGTAAGTTTCGACACGCTTGCCCGCTGAACCGCATAGCATCTCATTGCACCGTATTGCACCGCATTCTACCGCAGTCTGCAGCACTCTCTTGCTTTGCTGCACGGACTGCGCCAACACCGCCGCCTGCCACTATTTCCAGTTCTACACGCCAGAGTAGGTTCCGCTGCGACTCTCCATCGCTCTGCACCGCTCTTCAACCCTTTGCACTTCTCTGCACTGTTTCCATCGCATTGCACAGCAAATTGCCGCACTCCCTTGCTTTGCTGCACGGTCTGCGCCAACACCGCCGCCTCCCACTATTTCCAGTTTTACACGCCAGAGTAGGTCGCATTCCACCGCACTCCACCGCATTGCTGCACCGCACTGCACCGCGGTCTGCACTCCAACCATCCCCTCCTCCCAATCCCCCCAACAACCACCCATTCCCCCTTTCAGTTCTCGGCACATGTGCCCCTTTCCCTTTCCAGCACTTCTCTTCTTTCCCCCGTCCTCCCCCTCCCTTCCCCCCCTTGCTCCCCGCCTCCTCTCCCCCCCTCCCCCTCGTCCCTTCAGTTCCATCTCATCCGCCCCTGGCAGACAAAAGAAGTCCTTCCTGCTCTCCGAGGCACCTGCACCCCCTTGATCCTTACAATTCTGTTCCCTCCCCTATCCTTCCCCAACCCCTTCCCCCCCATCCCTTCCCCTCCCCCACTCTCCAGTTCCATCTCATCCGCCCTTGGCGGACAAAAGCAGTGCTTCCTGCTTTCCGAGGCAACTGTGCCCCCCTTACCCTAACAGTTTTGTTCCCTCCCCCTGCACCCCTCCCACTCCCTCCCCCACCCTCCTCCCCCCCCATCCCTTCCCCCCACCCCCTCCCCCCTTCAGTTCCATCTCATCCGCCCCTGGCGGGCAGAAGCAGTGCTTCCTTCTCTCCGAGGCGCCGGCTGGCCTGGCCATTAGCGGGCCTCTTAGCTAGTAAGTGCACCGCTTGCCCTTTTCTTCTTTACTTTTTTTGAATTTCAAATATACATTGACTTCTCAACCCTCCCCCTCCCTCCCCCTCCCATTTCCCCCATCTCCTCTCCCCTCTCCCCTCTCACCCTCTCCCCCCCCCTCTCCTTGCCCTTTATTTTATTCTTCGTTCTCGATTCCTTATGCTTCTGCAATGCATTCAACCTTGCTGATACAAATGTGTCGAATGCAATGTATTGTCTTTTATGAAATGCTTGCCGTATGAAATCTGTTATAACTGTTTCCTTCTGTGTCTTCAATGCGTTGCTTATCCTGCCTTTATCCTCTGCTTTCCCTGTCCCTCCCTCCATCAGTGTTGGCGGTTTCTGCAACCCCCCTGCTTCAGCCACGCAGCAGCCATCCCCCTCAACCACCTCCTCCGGCTCCACCTCTTCCTCCACCTCCTCTTCTTCCTCCCCCTCAGACTCCTCTTCCTCCTCCAGCACTACTGCTCCCACAGTCTCTGTCACCTCTCCCCCTCCTCCCGGCGTGAAGGGCGATCCGCATTTCGTGGGGTGGGACGGAGTGCACTTCGATTTCACCGGCCAGCCCGGCCACAGCTACTGCATGCTTTCCGACAACAACGTTCACGTCAACATGTATTTGGATGGTTACACGGAAACTAGCGCGAAAGGCGTTAAGGAGACACACTCGTGGATCAAGGGTCTCGGGTTTATCACGCCTAATCATAAGCTCGCGCTGTTCGCGAAGACGAGCGCGAGTCCCGCGCGAAACGGCGGGTATATGAAGCGGATTGTGCTTGACGGCCGGGAGTTTAATTTGACGGAGGGGAACAAGTACGGGACGGCTGATGGGGAAATCGAGATTGAATTTGACGAGGCCGGGAGGAAGGACGGGGAGGAGGAGTCTGACGTGTACACTGTATCTGTGCGCGACACGCTGAAGATTCTCCTGCGCATGCGTCCGGAAATCGGGGGAGTTCGACGCCCGGAGGATTCGTTCATCCACTTTTCGATGGAGATTTTAGACGAGCAGCTGTCTACACGCACGCATGGAATTCTCGGCCAAACACTGTACAATCTGAACTATCCCGAAGCGGCTCCAACCGGATATGACGTGGAGTACAGTGGGGTGGTTTGGGCGTGGCAGGTGGTGGGTGCTGACGCGGAGAATTACATTCAGGGGACCCCTTCGGATTACGTTACGAGCCACCTGCTGACTTCGGATTGCCGTTTCTCGAGGTTCTCCCGCCGGGGTCTGTTCCACTCCGCGCTCTCCCTTGGCTGCTGGCGCAAGGGATTTGTGTGCTGAGCTGTATGGGTGATTTGTGTTCTGATCCGGCACAAGGGCTGATGTGCTGAAGTGGCATGCCTGGTTTCATTGACAGGTCATCTGATGGTTCGTCTGCTGTGTTTGGTTCACCTACAATGGCAATGTGGGTCGGCAACACACTAGAGAACCCCTTCCTCTTCCCTTCTCTTCCAACTATTGTTGTGGCCCTGACAATCAGCATCCTGTCAACTCAACTGGTCATCACCGGATAGCCTGGATAGCCATGGCCATCTGGGTCGGGGATTGCAGACTCGGGCATTTAAAAGACATTTGCTTTATGCTGCTTGCTTGTATGAGTATGTTACAGCTCAACTAATGAGTATGTTCTGGTGGTGCCAGCCTCGTGCTATTTGTTGACATTTGTTTATTTGATTGCTGTTGTCACATGCAATAGGTTGTGTGTTATGGAGGAACAATACTACATCTGCATCATATGCAAGTCGTGGCTGTCGATACATCTGTTTGAGTAGACAGGGCCTGTTCTCTGTAAGAATCTTTTCACAGCATACCTCTTCAAATATCTCATCACACACCCCGGTGGTTTTTCTTTACTGGCCCTGCACTACAAGATTTTGCGACGCCATCTATCTAGTGTCTTATTATCGTTTAAATCGCTCATAAATATCAGTAATTGTATAATGCTTGCGCTAACCTTATACAGCACCACATCCCCGATCTTCTTGTGGGATGGCCACTGGCACCTATTCACCGTTGATTTCTTGCAGACCGCGAGATTGTCGTTTGTGAGGTAGACAGCTGTCTCGAGTGACCTGGCTGTCTTTCATAGTCCCCAGCATTCTCCCCCTTCTCCCTCGGACACAGCCCAAATTCGTTCTGGCACTTGCGTCAGCTGTAACAAGTACGACAGTGGATGATCTGTACAGTTTTTTTGTACGTACACCTAGCCACCGCTATTTTCAACTTCCCACCTTGGCACTGTTCCCGATTTTCATATAAACCCTGCCCAGCTTTCGGGGTTTTCTGTTAGAAACCTCGGTATGGGGGACTACGAATGACGTCAAATGCTGGACGCTGGAGATTGTCGGGCGAGTGTAAGACAATTTCCGCTCGTGTGGAGTCTGCTTCCTGTTGCGCATCCCATTGCGCAGCTTTCAGGAGTCAGGAACTAACTCTGCGTAGAGCGTATGACGTCCGACACAACCCTTGGTAAAAAATGTTTGAGGGGTGCATACCCCTTTGCGCACGTGGGGGTTGAAAATAGACCGAAAGAAAATAGCGGTGGTTAGGTGTATCAACGTAACAAGTGACACGTCAGACGAGTCCCTCGACAAATCCACTTCTGTTTCTGCTTGCTTGCTGCTTCTTCCCTCTTTGCCTGCAATGCAAGCTCAAGGCCGACAGGATGACATGGCAAGCAATGCCTGGAATGTTCTTGCGGTGCAGATGCAACATTAGCCCGTCCTCGTGAATGTCGAAGGTATCCCAACATGTATTTGCTTTCCCCTGTAATCCGTAAAGCTGCAAATTCACGATTTGTTCTGTCTGGTACATATTCTTCGGTTTCCCTGCTCTTGGGTAAACCCAAAATAAGTCCCTCCATTTCTCCTCCCTCTTCCACCGCCTCCCAAGCGTGCAGGTCGAACCGCACAAGAGCGAATGAAACGA
This sequence comes from Closterium sp. Yama58-4, assembly GCA_947470075.1. NCBI lineage: Eukaryota > Viridiplantae > Streptophyta > Zygnematophyceae > Desmidiales > Closteriaceae > Closterium > Closterium sp. Yama58-4. Next base: position 54,932 of record CANIUD010000409.1, on the reverse strand, counting down.
GACCACATATATTTCGCAATATCTCGTCCTTCATCAATGCGATATTTTTCGTCCAATTTTCGAACATCCCCGGAGCAACCCCTTCCCGTCTCCTATTCCCCCATCCCTTCAAGCCAAATGCAATGCACCGCGACGCGACTCGATGTACCATACTCTGCAGTACAGTAAACCACTCTCCTGCGCTTATCCCCCGTCAGTTCTTCCTCCCTTGCCGTACATCCCGTCCAGTCCTGCCCCCAAATCCAACCGCAGCCACCTGTCGCCCCGCCGCCATCCGTCCGTCCAGCTCGGATCAGCGGGAGGCTAGTACTGTATCTATTTTTTGCCTTGCCTTTCCTGGCCTGGGTTCAAGTCAAGGGTCTAGATTTAGAGCCTTTCGAAGCAAAGCAGCATCAGAGGCACCTGGAGCGGCAAGGCTGTTGAGCACTTGCACTTGTGGCTTGTTTTCCGTTTATATAATAACGGCTGGCGCTCATCATCCTTCGTGCTCTCCGCCTTCACACACACTCCGAGCTAACTAGGAGGTATTTCCTACACGTTGCTTCAGCAACGTGACGTTCTGCTTAGCTACGCTTGAGTCGGTGCATTGTCGGAGCAATTCGTACAGTTGGTTGCTCAAGTCGAAAGCAGGGACGCACTCTCTTCGTTTTCGCTTCGACTTTTGCTGCCTCTGAGGTCCCGCAGCCTTCTGCTAGTAACAACATTTCGTGACCGCTTATATCTCCGAGAAAGTACACATTCGACGATTAAGGTCTAGGCCTGAATGAATTAGTCTTAAAAAGTCGTCCTCGTCAGCCGTTGTCAGGCTTCGACTACCGCCTTCAGCCACCGTCACCCGCCGTCAATTACCGTCGTCCTCTGTCAACCGCCGGTTCACCGCTGTCAACCATCGTCGTCCTCCATCAACCGCTGGTTCACCGCGGTCAACCTCCGTCAGCCTCCGTCAACTCCGTCAACACAATGGCAGAAAACCAGTTCCTCTCGACCCGCTACACCAGCTGGTGCCCCGCACCCAGGAGCGCGGACACCGCCGAAGAGCCATGTTCGACAGCGCGGGGATTCGATCCCCTGATCTTTGAAGATGGGGACGAAGGCGACATGAGTTACTCGTACGAAGCGAACGTGGCGGAGTATGTGGAGTCGCTCGCTGTCGCCGCGCACGAGAACCAATGGACAGGTACGCACTGATTGTAGTCATTAAGTGCTCATACGCTTCAGAGTTCTAAATGTAGCACTTTAATTGCTCTCCTTTCGACGCGTGCGAGTTGCTCACCTGTTCCCCCTCCCCTGTCCTTTCCCCTTCGATTCCCCTTCCCCTTTCCTGCTTCTCTCTTCAGAGTTGGAAGCGTCGTGCGAGATTCTCGATCAGGCGGGAGTCGCTATTGAGGAGATCTGCCTCACCCACGGCATGCCGTCCGCCTTAATCTCCGTATCCTCCATCCCGGAGGTCGACGAAACATCCGAGCAGTTTCACGATGTGCCTGCTGCTTGCGCCTCCTCCAACGCATCAACTCCGCGCCACGACAATTCCCCTGGACTTTTCTCCCCGGTGGTTTCAAAATTCAGCCGCACGTCGCCAGCTTCGGGTGCGGGTGTACCCGTTATAAGGACGACGCGGTTTGGTGGTGGGATGAAACACTCCGCTTCGGTACCTGCACTCGACAGTCTCGCTTCGAATGGATCAAGCAGTGACCTTGTCCCGAATCAGGTGTACTACGTGTCAAATCAATCGCTACACTCCATCCCCGCTACAGTCAACGACGGCAATCACCGAACTTCCTGTATGAAGCACTCCGTTTCCGTCCCCGCTCTCAATCACCTCGCCATACACGAACATCTCCCATCCGTCGGCCAACTCATCCAGCCCGTTACAAGCAACCGCCGCTTAATATCACAACCATCCAACGTCTCGCTCCAGAGTAACGACAGCAACGGCTATTTTGCCGCAGATTGCGGCGACGACAGGGACCTAACGACCCTGAGACGAGTGCCGTCAGCAGCTCTTAGCGCGTGCGACTTCGGTAGCAGCAGATATAGCAGTCGCGTGCCGTCCCGCGTGCATTCAGTCGCAGATCTGCAGGCGGCGACGTTCGCCACTGCGGCTTCGCCAATTCCTGCTGGTTTGGCAAAAACCAGATCGTTTTCGCAGGAGTCGCGCGCACACACACCGTCTACCGGAGGCGAGCGACAGGGTAACCAGTTTCGCGCTGGCGGACTTGCTGTTGGAGTTGGGTCTGTGGATTGCAAGGAAGCAGAGGTCGCGGCTTTATGCCAAGGGAACATCACGAGCGTCGCAAGCAGCAGCAGGAGCAATCAGGGTAACATCTCGCGTAACGGCAGCAGTGGAAGCGGCGGCGGCGGCGGAGGAGGAGCAGGCACGCGAAAGGTTGGTGCGGTGCGCTCTATGAAGAAATTGCTCGCGTCGCTGTTTGAAACGGAGAGGAAGATGAGCGTCAAAGTGTGGACGGGCGGAAACCCTAATGCGATCGACTTGCATGGTAGCCCGATCAACATGGCGACACAGGGATACGGAGCGCCTGCGATAGTTCGAGCTGGCTACAGGGAGAGCGTGCCGGCACGGAACATGCCTAAGGAGCTGATGCGGCACCTGGAAATGCCAGTCGCTCAGTGAATCGCAGAGTTGGACTAGATGCTGCTGAACAGGTGCCATTTCTCTGCAGTGCATGAAATAGATGCAATGGCCCAATGGAGCTGCTGCCGTCAACTAATCATGTCATAACAGGCGCCAGCAGGAGCCTTTTTACCACCTTGAGTGTTGATCCCGTTTAGATACATAGTTCGCTGTTCCCGTAAAAAAAAAATTGTGTTGCACAATTTGACCGTTTTGTTGTAAAGAGATGTTATTTGTTTGGTTTGTTAATAAATGACCGTTCTGTTATAAAACGATGTTATTCGTTTGGTTTACAATTAAAACATCTTACTAAAGTTTTTTAGCAAGAGAAAGAAACAGGAGATCCAATTCAAAGTCCAACACCAACTTCTTTTTTAATATTGCAATTCTTCGTACCCTTTCCCTTTTAGAACAGGTCTTGTGTAATAGAAAACTACTTTTTTACTAGTCAATAACGGAACACGTTCCATGTGGGTGACGGAGGTTTTCGTGCAGCTCCAAAACCATGCCTTCTTGAAAGAACGTGGGGCTTGTGATTCGGGTTATGCAATCTCAACCGCAAATCTCACCTCCGAACGCGGGAAGAGTTCCATGTGTAAACTCTGTTACACTGGTCCTTCACCGCGGCTTGGCGCAAGCATCCCACACACACGCGAACATGGGCCGCATCGGCGATTCGGGTCTTGACAATGTCTTTGATGGGCGTTTCTGTTTTGTGCTGCTTGGCTTCCCCTTCGCATGTCTCTCGACTGAACTCATCAATCCAAATTCCAGACCAGGATGAGAAATGAGAGCATGGGCAACATGCCATTTCAGGGCGAGATCCTATGACTAACTGTGGAGAGTGTGGTAAGAGAAATTGACATCCATTAGTCGCTCACCGAGAGAGAGCTTGAGGCGCAGTGGGTCAATCGATGACAGCAGCAATTATCCGCGCTGGCTGCTCTTCTTAGTTAGGACTTCTCACCCGGATTCTTAGCCTATCTAGCCTATCTAGTTTGGCGGGCCGCCAAACGCATCCGAAGTCTATTCTCTCAGTGCGTCAAATCTGGAGTCATGCCGCCCACTGCAGGCGTAGCCGCGCACCCGCCACACGCGTATCGCGTATGGATCCCTCCCCCCGCTGCAATCACGCCCGTTACAGCCACTCACCCGCAGCATTTTCACCCCTCTCGCGCGTATTTCGAACCTCACGTGGATCCATTAGGGGAACAGATTGCGGAAGAACGCGCGCTTGCAGAGGACCGCGCGCGCGCCGCGTCGAAAGTAGGCCAATGGGTCGACGCGCATTTCTCCGTTCCACCCGCCGCACCTGACGGCGCGATTTCCGGCCATGGCACAGAGGGTTACCCGTTCCCGTGCGAGCCAGAAGCGGCGGAAGAAGGGGGAGAAATGAACGGTGAAGATGGGAGCATAAACGGACGGCGGAGATCGTCTTTGGAGGACGAGGCGCTAGAGCGGAAGCTGGCAGCCGTTGAGATGGAGAACTGCGAGATGACGGGGCGAGTGGCGGGACTAGAGGCGATGCTGCGCGAGCGGGAAAGGGAAACGGCGGACATGCGACGGCAGATATTTGCGTACACGCAGGTCAGGGTTTGCCTATATTGGGTATAATGAGGGTTGCTGCAGTGAGGAGAGACAGAGACCTCCTTTTCTGTCGGAACACGTACGGAGCAGGCGCATATTGTGGCGTAAAAGCGGTTGTCGAGGTGGCATGTACCGTGTGCAAGTAGGTTCCTGGGAAGCTTTTTGAACGCAGACCTGTGAGGGGCTTGTAACGGGTACAAGCGGGCGAGGGGCAAGCGGAGCAAGCGACGGTTATATAAAAGGGCAAAGCTAATGTGTAGAGAGAATATATTGAGGCTAATCCCCCTTTATCCCCCCTCCCCACCACCCCCCCTTCCATTCCCCTCTCTCGTTGCCCTGCGCACGCGCAGACACTCGAAGCGGGCGCGGCTGACTCACACATAACTTCCCCGCTTCCTCCCTTCACCTGTCCCCTTCCCATCCCCCTCTTTCTTCCCCCGTCCCCTCCCCAACCTTCCTCTCCCCCTCCCTCCCTCCCTCCCTCCCTCCCTCCCTCCCTTCCTCGACCCGCGACAATCTCAGGCGCTCGAAGCGGGCCGCGGCGACTCGTTGACGCGCGCGGAGCTGATTAACCACGTGGTGCAGCTGACCAATCAGGTGCAAGAGCTCGCGCAGGAGCGCGATGCGCTGCGCAACGCCCCCAACGGCATTGCGCTCACCTACGGCCTCCGCGCGCCGAGCGCGCTTACTGGCGGAGGCGCCATCGGCGGAGGTTACGGCGGAGGCGGCGGAGGTGGGGGCATTGTTGCCGCTCCCCCTTCCGCTAATGCACCTCCGCTGACCCAACCCCGCGCTACAACTGCCGCGGACGGCGCTTCCGCTGGCGCTGGTTCTGGCGCCGCCCGTGCGCTAGCCGCTGCTGTTACAAAACCCTCCCTTCCCTCTGCTGCAGCTGCACCTGTTGCTTCTCTTTCTACTCCTACCGCTCCTGCCGCTGCTCCTGCCTCTGCTTACTCTTCCGCCGTGCCTGAAAAGGCGCTTTCGCATGTCCCGGCAGCCAGTCAGCTGCAAACTTCAGCGTCGCGAGCCGCGTACCGGCCGCCGCCTTCCACACTCGACGTCCCTAAAGACGTACTTCAGAAACCGCTCGTACCGCCCGCCGGCTCTCACCCAGTGGTAAGTTCCTGCTACCGCGCGCCGCCGGCTCCTTTAGATGTCTCCAAAGATGTGATATCCGCGCCGCCTCCACATGAGATCCTGACCGTTGATCGCGAAGAGAGTGCACCTGTGGTCGCGCGCGACCAAGCGCAGCAGCGGGTAAATCCCTCTGCGATTTCCGCCTCCGCTTCTGCCTCCGCCTCTGCTTCTGCTTCTGCTACCGCTTCCGCTTCCGCCTCCGCCTCTGCCTCCGCCTCTGCCTCTGCCTCTGCCTCCGCCTCTGCCTCCGCCTCCGATTCCGTCCCCGCTTCCGCTTCCGCCTCAGCCGCGAACATTTCTCGCGATGTCGCACCGCCGGTCCAACGCTCCCAGTCGCTGCACGCGTCTTCCCAGCCCGTCAATAGCGCGGCGGGTAGCACGGTTAACGGCTTAGCTCTTAGCGGGGACACTTGCTCTAGGTCCTTGTCGCGGCAGCCCGAATCGCGACCGTACATTCTCACCAGCTCATCGCAGCCGTCCGTTCGGCCAGAACCGAGGGTTCCAAACTTGTACAAAGCCGCGTTTGCCGCTCCGCACTTCTCGCCGCAACTGGCACCACAGCCGGCGTCGCAACCAGCGCCGCAACCGGCGCCGTTCGGTGCGGTGCAAGTGGTGGGGCCGCAGATCAGCCGCGTCGGGTCCATGCCGCTTCCTCTTGTCCAATCCGCTTCGAGCATTTCCGGCCGCACCGCCAATGCCGGCGGCTCTCTTGTGCGCGCGGGATCTGTTGGGGGGAGCGTGGGCGGAGTTGAAGGCGCGCGGAGCGGTGGAGCGGGCGGAGGAGGGCTTGGCGGAGGAAGGGCGGGTGGAATGGGCGGGAATGGTGGGGGAGTGGGGCCGATGAAAGCGATGCCTGCTAATCCGTTTGAAAGGCCGAACGTGTCTCACTACAGTCAGGTGAGCTGTTCTGTTTTTCGAGTACATATACATATTCACAGACAGACACATTTTCAGTTTCGATTCTGAATCTGATGTGACACATTCAAGGTTGTTCAATGGCAATCTCACTACACATCCATAAAGTAGAAGGTCGATTGCTTCTACAATACTTTGGATTGAATATGTATTCTTACCATCAATTCTGAGTTATTACCTACCACAAAAAAATAGCAAATCTCCTAGCTCATTCTCTTGGTAAAACACAACCACTTCCCCCTCCCCCCCATCCCTTCTCTTTACCGCTCCTAATGCCCTTTCTACAGGCCCTCGTATCGTACATCCCCCCACCGCCATCAGTGGCAGCAGCAGCAGCAGCAGCAGCAGTAGCAGCAGCACCAGAAAATCATCCCCCCAGCCGCCTGGCGCTAGCCCTTGCACCCTCCGCCCCTCCCCCCATCCAGCTCGTTCCGCCCATGCCTGGCGCCATGCCCGCTGCCCCCCTGCCGTTCAGAAGGCCAGGGGGAGGGGGAGGGGGAGGGGGAATGGGGGGAGGGGGAGTAAGAGTGTGGGGAGCGGCAGTAGGGGAACAGGGGAGGGGTATTCCGATGGTTGCTGTTTACCCTGATGCTGCTCCCACTGGTCTTATGGCTGTCAGATCAGCCATTCAGGGGCTGACACGTGGCACTGTAACAGTCAGTGGCAGCAGCAGCAGCGGAAGCAGTTTTAGCGGAGGGAGTGGGGAACAGTGTGAGAAGGCTATTAAGCAGCTAGAGATGCTGCTTAAAACGGGACGGGTTTCAAGGGCGGATATTCTGGCTGGCGTGCACGAGAAGTGTACAGTGCTGCTTGAACAGGTGAGATGAGCTTATCTATCATGGGAGGGAGTGTAATGTGTGCAACTTGAAAATGACAAAGGTGTTTGTATCTCTTTTTATACTTCCACCTTCTTCGCTCCATATCTGTCTTTCCGTTCCGCTATTGTCCCACGCAGTGTGCTTAGTTTGTGTTCAGTTTTCATTCTTTAGTGTGAAGCCACCGTTGTTTTGAACTTATGTAGACATATTACCTCTTACCTTGTCTGGACTTTTGCCTACTTCCTGTTCTCTTATATCTCTTACAGGCAGGGTTCTAACAACTCATATGTGTCTTTCCTTCCATGTGTGTACCTTTTTTTCGTCATTCCATCCTCAGATTGTCCCCCCTTCCCGCTCCAATCCTCTTGTACGCCTTATAAGCAAGGGCATATCGCACGCTACAAGCACCACCATATCTACGCCTCCCACCGAAGAGCTATTCCAATCTGACCCCTCCTCCTGTCTCATTGGTTCCCTCCTCTCCGCTATAGTCACACTCTCTTGGAGCCCCTCTTCATGCTTCTTCGATATAAGCATCAAGCCTGTAGCGAATATTACTGTACGCCGGCTACTGCTGATAGATTTTCTGAACGCGGTGTTTTGGCGAGGAGGGAAGGTGTGCGTGGGCGCGGCTGTGGAGGGGTTGGGAGGGGTACGGAGGATTGACAAGTGGATTGGTGTTCGGGAAGAATCGCTGCCTTCCTGTCAAGAGCTTGCTGGCTGCAAGGTAAGTTTTGGAGAGTAAGATGCGTGCTGCTGCTGGATTGAGTGGGATTAGGATGAATATGGAGAGGTGTGGAAGGTTGACAAGTGGATTAGTGTGCGGGAGGAATCGCTACCCTTCTCTCAGGAGCTTGAAGGCTGCAAGGTGAGGTTTCCCGCTTCTGTCTTTTATTTGAGATCAGGAGGGTGATGTTGGGTCGGAAGGGATGCGGAGAATTGACAATTGCTGATCTCAAGATCTTGCTGGGTACAATCGGAGATGGGAAGACTTGCTGCCCTCCTCTCAAGAGCTTGCTGGGTGCAAGGTGATTTCTTTTGAGAGTTAGAATGTTGGGTGATGCTGGGCTGGGATTGCGGTGGGATGAGAACGGTGGGAAAGGTTGACAGACGGCCTGGGGGGCGTGCGAGGAGGGAAGGGCTGGGTTGACTGGTGAATTGCATGTGGGAAGAATCGCTGCCTGGATGCAAGGTGAGGTTCCCAGCTTGTGTTTCCAGCAAGGTGGCTTTTTACCTGCAAAGTGAGGTGCTGTTTGGTTCAGTGGGATTCGGATGGTACGGAAGCGGTGCAGAGGCGTAATTTTTTTGTCTCAGGAGCTTGCTGGCTGCAAAGTGAGCTCTTGAATAGCAATGTTAGTGGATTGAGTGGTGCTGCTGGGTTGAGTGGGATTTAGATGAAACGAAAGTGGTGCGGAGGGTTGACGTGTGGCTTAGGTGGCAAGTGGGGTTGATCGTTGGATTGGTGTATTGAAGGGATTGTCGCCTTCCTTCAATACAGTATTGAAACAAATGCTGGACTGACTTGCCCTCCTTGGAAGGTTTCTGGCTGCTGAGTGAGTCTTCCGGCTTGCAGCAGGGTCAGCACGTGCGGAGTGTGGGGTGGAGTAGCAAGTTGCATGGTGCGCAGGGTTGTTGATAGACAAGGTAAGTTCATGTGGTAATAGGTATGGGGATGGTGAGTGTGGAGCAGCTTCCCTGGCCCATCCCTTTTGAGGCGCCTCAAGTATTTAGGAGGCGCCTCAAAGTTGTTGATGGGCAAGGTAAGATTGCGTGGTACTGGTCATGGGGACTTGTGAGTGTTGAGCATATTCCCTGGCCCTTCTCATAGCATAGAAGCCCTTTTCTACTCTCAGTCTCCTGCTACTTATTTTGAGTCGACTCCAAACACGAATCAGTATCAGTTGATCAAAACAAGACTCAATTCACATGGTTATGGGGACTGGTGAGTGTGGAGCAACTTCCTTGGCTTATCCCATGGAAACCCTTTTCTGCTCTCTCAGTCTCATGCTACCCTCAATCCACCCCCATTTCGCTCTTCCCTCTCTCTTCTGACAAACATATACACTCATGCTTGTATATGCGTTAGTTTCATTGCATGTTGATGTCTGTTTCTTTACGTTCTCATGTTATTTGGATGTGCATTCCCTCACTGTATCCATCAGGTTTTGGTCATGGTCAACACAAAAGCAGGTGCACAATACAAGAGAAAGTGGGTGTTTGGAAAATAAAATTGTCCAACATATTTCAAGTACGGAGCTCTCAAGTTACGAAGAACTACCCATCTTTTTGAATCAGGACGATTTGTTTTTTCTGCTGTTTGTGAATCTCACACACATCTCAAAACTTTTTTGTAGGGAAGAGCCCCTTTGATTTGCGTGTGTATTATGTCTAGTAACGAAACAGATTCGACCAAAATGTTTGCCTTCGAACGCAACGCACCTCACTGTAACGAATTATTTTGCCCTCCAGCACTTCGCAAAACCACCGCACACACCTACCACCACCGCACCACCATCACCCCACCAGCATCGAATCCATTTCCTCCTACCAAAACCCTCTCCCGCCCCTTTCTAGTGTTTTCCGCGCACATGGGAACGAAACCCCTTCGTTGCAGAACGCTCGTTATCGAGTTTCGTTCCGCTTCTGATCCTTGTGTTAGGCTTTCATAGTTAGTCGAATCGTTCCGTCATCGTCGAATCATCATCATCAAATCGTCATTGTCGAATCGTCAATCAGCCAGTCGCCATGGCGAAGCACAAGGCGTCGACGAGCCGCCTCAACAAGATTGAGACGCGCAAAAAGGCGAAGCGCGAGAAGCGCAACCTTCGCGACCGCCGCCGCCGCGCGATCTCCTTCGCAGTTGCCGCCGCGAATCTCGGGGCGGAGACGCAGGACCTGCTCGTGCCGTCGACGCAGCAGCAGCGAGCGGCGCCCGCGAAAGCCGGCGGGGAAGCTTCGAAGAAGCGGCGGAAGGCGAAGCCGGCGGGGCTGCAGATCTACTGGCATTTGGCCTCCGTGAAACGCGGGCCGCGAGAAACGGCGGCGGTGGCGCTGGTTTCGGAGTTGACGACGGCCCAAAAGGCGTACCTGCGCGCGCAAGGCGGTGGGGAGAAGGGTGCGGGGAAGAAAGAAAAGGGGATTGTGAAAAACCCTAGCGGAAATGGGACGGCTAAGGGTTCATGGCTTAAGAAGGGTTCAGAGGAAGAGAGTTCGGAAGAGGAGGAAAATGAGGAGAGTGAGGAGGAAGAGGAGGCGAGTGAGGAGGAGACAGAGGACGAAGAGGAGAGTGGGGAAGAGGAGGAAGAGGAGGATGATGAAGAGGAGGAAATGGAAGAAGAGGAGGAGAGCGAAGAGACGAAGGGTGTTTTGAAGCTGGAGGGGTGTTGCGACGAGATTAATTACGCCGTTAAGAGGCTGATTAGAGGCCTTGAGTCGTCCCGCGGGGTAAGCTTATGAGTCGTCTTGAAGTTGACCGAGTTATCAACTGTGAATCGTTCCGCGCGTTCGTTCCGCGCGTTCGTTCCGCGGAGTCATTCCGCGCAGCCGTTCCGCGCATTCGTTCCGCGCATTCGTTCCGCGCATTCGTTCCGCGCATTCGTTCTATGGCCCTCGCCGCTTGCCTCTACGCGCTGCCCTCTCTGCACGCTCACCTGCCCGCGATCGCTGCTGCTATTGACCATTAAATCCCTTTCCCCTCGCGGGTGGAGAGGGGGCAGGCGGGACCTCTTTCCCCTCTCCATCCCCGCCCCCGCCTTCTTCCCCCTCCCCCCTCATGGGCGCAAAGCACTCGCTGTCTGCCTCCGCGCGCCGCTTCCGCTTATGCAACTCTCTTCGCCTCCCTGCCCCTGCTCCTGCCCCCGCCTCCCCCTCTCCTTCCCTGCCCCCACCAGGGCGCAAGGCAGGGCTACCCTCTTTGCACTCGAACCTGCCTGCTATTGCTGCTGCTGTTGACCGTTAAACCACAATCCCTCCCCAACTCCCCCTCTCACATAGGGCGCAAGGCAGGGTTACTCGGTGGCCCTCGCTGCCTGTCTCCGCGCGCCGCTTCTGCTAATACAACTCTCTTCGCCCTCCCTGCCCTCCCCCTCCCTCACCAGGGCGCAAGACAAGGCTACTCGGTGGCGCTCGCAGCCTGTCTCCGCGCGCTGCCCTCTCTGCACCCGCACCTGCCTGCTATTGCTGCTGCTGTTCCGTTGCTCATCCCTCTCCCCAACAACGCCCGGGGAAAGGTGAGCTCTGGGTATTGTTCGTAACACGGATGCAAGTGGGTGTATGAATCTTTTTTTTTTCCAAATAAAGAGAAGTTCAGCATTACTCCGTGTATTTTTTTTGGGGGGGTGGGGGGGAGGGAGGTGAAAAAGCATTTGATGTTGTTCCTTTATTCCCCCCCCCTTTTCTTTAGGGTTTTTATTTCTTTTTAAGCGCTCTTTTTTCGCATGTTTGCTATCACTGCTCTTATCAGGAACGGCCTGCTCGCCTCCCGAGCGGCTTTCCCAACCCTCCCTTTTCCCCCTCCCACTGCTTCCTCCCCCATGTCGCCTCTGAAGCCCTTTTCGGGCGCATGTTCGCCTTGGGTGTTCGCCTCTCATCAGGCGCAGCCTGCTCGCCTCCCACCCACCTCCCCTCTCCCCCGTCTCCCTCTCTCCTCGCCCCTTTCTTTCCCCAACAAATCAGGACGCCTCTGAAGCCCTTTTTGGGTCGCATGTTCTCCCTGGGTGCTCTCATCAGGAGCAGTCCTCTCACTCCCCTCAGATTCTCTCCCCTCCCCTCCTTCCTCAAATCCCCCCTCTTTCAGGACGCCTCTGAGGCCCTCTTTGGTCGCATGTTCGCCCTCGGTGCTCTCGTGAGGAGCGGCTTAATCGCCTCGCCTTCCTCCTTTTCCTCCCCCCAACCAATACCCCTTTCCCCTCTCCTCTCCCTTTTTCAATCCCATCTTCCAACTCCCCAGGACGCCTCTGAAGCCCTCTTTGGTCGCATGTTCGCCCTCGGCTCTCTCATTCGGAGTGGCCTTCTTGCCTCCCCTTCCTTCCTTTCCTCCGCAACCGAAAGCAGAGCCAGCAGCAGCAGCAGCAGCAGCAGGAGGAGGGGGGGAGGCAGGGTGGGTGGTGGGGAGGGGGGGGTGGTTGCCGGGGGAGGTGGTATCTCAGCTCCTGAGGATTGGCGAGCAACGGTCTTTCCTTGCCGAGCCTGCAACGGTGCTGCTGGTGGCACTGATTTCGCAGGTGAATACAATGGGCAGGTGATTATAACAGGCAGGTGACTATAACTGCCATGAACGAGAAGGTGACTAACGAGCAGGTGACTGTAACGAGCAGGTGACTGTAGCGAGCAGGTGACAATAAAAAGCAGGTGACTGTAACGAGCAGATGACTGTAACGAGCAGGTGAGTGTAACGAGCAGGTGACTGTAACAAGGTGACTGTAACGAGCAGGTGACTGTAACGAGAAGGTGACTCTTACCAGAAGGTGACTGTAACGAGAAGGTGAGAACGAGAAGGTGACTGTAACGAGAAGGTGACTGTAACAAGGTGATGACTGTAACGAGAAGGTGACTGTAACGATAAGGTGACTGTAACAAGGTGACTGTCGAGCAGGTGGCTGTAACAAGAAGGTGACTGTAACGAGAAGGTGACTCTAACGAGAAGGTGGCTGTAACGAGAAGGTGACTGTAACAAGGTGACTGTAACGAGAAGGTGACTAACACAAGATGGTGACTGTAACGAGGTGACTGTAACGAGAAGGTGACTGTAATGAGAAGGTGACTGTTATGAGAAGTTGCTGTAACGAGAAGGTGACTCTTACGAGAAGGTGACAGTAACGAGAAGGTGACTCTAACGAGAAGGTGACTCTAACAAGAAGGTGACTGTAACGAAAAGGTGACTGTAACAAGAAGGTGACTGTAACGAGAAGGTGACTGTAACGAGCAGGTGACTGTAACGGACAGCGGACTGTAGTGAGACTGACTGAAACAAGGTGACTGTAACGAGAAGGTGACTGTAACGAGAAGGTTCTGTAACGAGCAGGTGACTGTAACGAAAAGGTGACTGTAACGAGAAGGTGACTGTAACGAGAAGGTGACTATAACGAGCAGGTAATTTTAACGAGCAGGTGACTGTAACGAGCAGGTGACTGTAACGAGCAGGTGACTGCAATGAGCTCAGATGAAGAAATAATCGATACATCACTTATATATGATAACTTACTAAACGAGCAGGTGATTATATTCAGTGGGTAGGTAGGCACTACTGCATCAATTTTCTGAGCCTGCTACTGTGCTGCTGGTGGCTCTTGTATCACAGGTGCCTATATCGAGTTTGTGCTGTATCAAGAGAATGGTTACCAGGGGAGGTGGTATCCCAGGTTTTGAGGGTCGGAGAGCATCGGTCTTTTCTCGTCGAAGCCTGCTGTCCATTTTCCCATCCCATCCCCCCTAACCTACTCCCCCCCTTCCCGTCCCCTTCCCTTCCCCTCCCATCCCCTTCCCATCCCCTTCCCATCCCCTTCCCATCCCCTTCCCTTCCCCTTCCCTTCCCCTCACCTTTTCCCCCTGTGTGCGCAGCTCCCCCCATCCTTCCTCCCCCGCATCCTCGCCCTGCCACTAGTCTCCGCCTTCCTCTCTCAGGGCCCCATCCCACTCCCCTGAAGCTCTGCACCTGTCTTGGCGTTCAAACTGTGTATCTTCCTCCTCTCACTCCTTGTGTCCCCATTGCACCTCCCCCCCTCCTCCCTCCCGCGCATCCTCGCGGCCTCGCCCTGCCACCAGTATCCGCCTTCCTCTCTCAAGACCCATGCCCATGTGTGTGTGCGTAGCTCCCCTCCTCCCTCCTGCGCATCCTCGCCCTGCCACCAGTCTCCGCCTTCCTCTCTCAACACCCCGTCCCACTCCTCCCCCGAAGCTCTGCCACCTTTCTTGGCGTTCAAACTGTGTATCTTCTTCCTCTCACTCCCTGTGTCCCCATCGCAGCTCCCCTCCTCCTCCCTCCTGCGCCTCGCGCAGCAAGCTATGGCAGCTTGGGGAGTGAGGGGAGGGGGGAGGGCAGGGAATGCCCATGCTTTCCTGGATCCCCTGTAACGTCTTGATTAACCTGGTCCCTTTTTTTCCCTCTCCCTTCCCCGTTCGATTCCTCTATGTGCGCAGCTCCCTGCGTCTTCCCTTCAACGGATCCTCGCCCTCCCGCCCATTTCAGCCTTCCTCTCGCAACCCCCCTCTGAATCTCCCGCAACCACCCGCTTCCCCCTAAACCCCCGAGGCTCTGCACCTGGCGCTCAAGCTGTGGCAGCTTGGGGAAGCAGGGGAGGGGAACGTCTGGGCTCGGTGGTCACAAGTGGTGACTGTTCTCCCTCTAACCATTTCCCTTTCCCCTGGTGACCTCTATACCTTCCCCTTCCCATTCCCCCCTGTCCGCAGATGCCCTCCTCTTTCCTCCCGCGTATACTCGCCCTGCCGCCCATTTCAGCCTTCCTGGCCCAGCCCCCCTCCGAACCTTCCCCCGAGGCCCTTCACCTGGCGCTCAAGCTGTGGCAGCTGGGGGAGGCAGGGGAGGGGGGAGGAGAAAAAGGAGAGGAGGGAGGAGAGGAGGCAGGAGAGAAAGGAGAAGCGGGGGCAGGGAAAAATCTGGGGAAAAAGGGGGCGAAAGGGCGGAAAAATGCTGCTGGAGCAGGGGCGGAGACGGGCAGTGGGAAAAAGTTTTTGGGCGCTCTGCTGGAGCTCTGCCCGCTGCTGCCCCAGTCCGGTCGGGCAGAGGATTTTTTCAGCGCTGCCCATCTGGAAAAGCTGCTGCCCGTGCTGCAAAATAGTTCCTCCTCCCACCCACGCCTGCACGCTGTTTGGGCCTTGCTTCTCGACCGTCTCTTCTCACTCCCTCTCCCCTCCTCCTCCTCGTCCCCACTCGCTTCCCTCCCATTTCTCTCCCCCGCTTTCTCCAAATCCTCCTCTTCCTCTCCCCTCCCCTCCTCCGCCCTTTCGTCTTTCTGGTCGATAATAGTAGACAGGGGATTAATCCCTTCGTCTCACGAGAGGAGGTATTTGGCTCTTAATCTCCTCCTCCTCTTAATCCCGCGCCTCCCTCCCACCACCACGGCCTACGTGATCCTCTCTCGGCCAATCACGCGCTGCCTAATGGACGCGCTGGGGGCGGGGAGCAGGGCGCACCTGTTCCCGCTGAGTCAGCGCTGCGTCGCGCTGATTCAGCGATGGCCCACCTTGGGGGAAGCGGGGGAAGAGGAGGAAGGGGAAGGGAGGGAAGGGGAGGGGGAGGGGGGGGGGAGGGGGGAGCGGGGGGAGGAGGCAAGCAGGGGAAAGAAGGGAAGGAGGCAGAAGGGAAAGAGGGGAAAATCAAGGCAGCAAAACCAGCAGCAGCAGCAGCAGCAGCAACAGCAGCAGCAGCACCAGCAGCGGCAACAGCAGCAGCACCAGCAGCGGCAACAGCAGCAGCAGAAATGGAATCAGCAGCAAGGCTTGCTATTCTCACCACCCTCCAGAATCACTCCAAGGGGCAGTTCGATACAGTCACACGCAGCAACACTGTCCGCTTGCTTGCATCGGGGATTGCAGGGGGCGAGGGGGAGAAGGCGTATTATGGGTTTCTGCAGTCTGTGTTTACTCAGTCAGGGGAAGTTGTGGGTTTAAGGGGAGAGGAGAGGGAGATTGGGAGAGGCGGGGACGGGAGGGGAGGGAGAGGAGGGAAGGAGGGGAAGAAGGGAAAGGAAGGAAAGGGGGTGAGTGGGGATGGGGAGGAGAGAGAAGGAGGAGGGGAGAAGGAGTGGGAGAGAGAGGGAGAGGCGGAGAAAGGGAGGTTCTGGGCTTTGGATCAGATGTGTAGGTTGGTGGCTAAACCAGTTCCCAAACCGACGCTTAGCTTAAGAAAAACGCTTAAGCAGGTGAAGAAGAAGAGTGTTTCAAACGCTGGTGCTGCTAAAACGGCGGACGGTGCAGGAGACGGGGAGGGGAAGGAAGGGGAGGGAGCGGAGGTGAGAGAAGAGGAGGAGAGGAGGAGGGAAGCAGAGGAGGCAGTGAAGGGAGTGTGGGAGCATGTGACTCTAAGGAAGGTGATTCTAGGGTTCATTATGAGAGTCGCTCTAAAGGGGGGTGAGATTCAGCCTGAAAACGGTGGGAAGGTGGGACGAGGAGGAGGAGCGGAGGAGGAGGAGACTCCAAAGAAGGGAAAGAAAGGAAAGAAGGGGAGCAAGGAGGGGAAGCAGAACCAGCAGAAGCAGGAGGAGCAGCAGCAGGGGCAGCAGGGACAGGAGGGGCTGGGGATAGAGGCACGTTCTCTCTCGTTCTCCCCAGCCGTATCTGGAGGTGTGCTGTCTGCTTGCAGGTCCCGGTTCTTATCCTCGTTAGAAGCTCTTTTCAAGCAGCTGGACTACTTCGTTAAAAGCCCTGAGGGGAGGGAGGTGGAGCGGGCTGTGGGGGCAGGGCGAGAGGGGAGAGAGTGGAGGGAAGGGGAGGGTGGGAAGGAAGAGAAGGGGACTTCAGGCGTTTCTGTAACGAGTGTGAGTGTGAAGGGTGCGAGTATAAAGGGAGCGGGTTTGTGGGTGGTGGAGCAGCTAGTTTGGGAGGCAGAGGGGTGGATGGAAGGGAGGAGGAGAGCGGATGCTGAGAATGGAAAGATGGAAGTTGAGAGGAAAGGGGAGGAGGAGGAAGGGAGTGAGGAGGAGAGTGAGAAAGAGGAGGAAGAAGGGGAGGATGTGGAGGCAGTTGCAGGAGGGTTGAAAGAGTCACTTAAGCTCGTTACTCAAGCGGAGGAGAGTGAAAGAGGACAGGGGCTGCCAGTCCCTGTCGTTGCTTCTCCTATGCTTGAGGCTCGGAGGAAGGCTGTTGGGGTGCTCCTAGGGACGCTCCTGCTCTGCATTCGCATCCAAACCTCCGCCGAAGCTGCCGCCGAAGCTGCTGCCGAGGCTGTTGCCGAGGCTGGTGTGGGTGGGGGAGTTCGAAAGGCAAAAGAGACTGATGGGAGTGGGGATGAGGATGAGGATGGGGAGGAGGAAGAAGAGGAAGAGGAGGGTGGTGCTTCTC
Source organism: Closterium sp. Yama58-4 (assembly GCA_947470075.1). NCBI lineage: Eukaryota > Viridiplantae > Streptophyta > Zygnematophyceae > Desmidiales > Closteriaceae > Closterium > Closterium sp. Yama58-4. The sequence goes on along the minus strand of CANIUD010000409.1, from coordinate 37,826 downwards.
CTGCTGCTGCTGCTGCTGCTGGTGGTGCTGTCGCTGGTGGTGGTGACGTGGACGTTCTTTTGGAAGCTGCTGCTGACGTCACTGCCATTGCGCGCCAGCTGGCGGCTTCTGGTTGGCTGATTCTGAAGGGAGGGAAGGCTGGCGTGAATGGGAGTGGGGGAGGGAAGAGGAGAGGAGGAAAGAGGGTGGGAGACAGTGAGGAGGAGAGTGAGGAGGAAGACGAGGAGGAAGAGGATGAGGAGGATGAGGAAGTGGAGGAGGAAAAGACAAAGGATGTGATGCTGTCACTGGTGGACGTGGTTTTGTCCTTACTGGCGCAGGAATCGTCCCTGCTGAGAGGGGCGGCGGAGGGTGTGTTTAGCGCCTTCTGTAACGATCTGACTGCAGAGGCTCTAGAGACTATAATGGAGGTGGTTGTAACGAATCCCAGGAGCAAGAAGAGAGAGGAGGTGCTGGAGGGAAGAGGAGGAAGAGGAAGAGGAGGAAGAGGAGGAAGAGGGGGAGGAGGGGAGTGGAGAGGAAGGGTCGGAAGAGGAAGAAGGCAGTCAAAAGGAGGAAGACGAAGAGGAGGACGAGGAGGAGGAGGACGAGGAGGACGCTGCATTGAGAAAAGCTATCAGGGAAGCGAATGAAACGAGCGTTCGGAACGGCAACGCCAACGGCAGCATGAGCGACAGTGACAACGAGGAGTTGATGGACGATGCAGCCATGTTCCGAATTGATCAGCACCTGGCCGACATTGTTCGGCAGAAAGTGGAGGCGGAGACGCGCAGGAAGCGCCGGCAAAGCATCCTGCTGGGGGAGCACTTCCGCCTGCGCGCTCTCTCCCTCCTCGACACGTGGCTCGCACACGCTCCCAGTACCTACCCTCCCTCGCGACCCGTCACAAGGCAGGAAGCGTCCCACGCACACTCCCTCTTGTTGGAAGAGCCTCGCTCGTTACAAGGCAGGAAGCCTCTCTCGTGCGATCCGCTGGTGCTTGCCGTGGTGCCGCGGCTGCTCAAGGCAGCAGCGGGGAACTATGCGGCCAAGGGGAGCTTGAAGGGGGGGAAGGGCGGGGGAGGGGGTGAGGGAAGGGGGGGCACGGGGCATGATGCTGTGCTGGTGCGGGTTGAGAGGATGCTAGAGAGGCGGGTGGTTGGAGCGGTGGTGGTTGTAGGGGGAGGAGGAGGGAAGGGAGGTGGAGGGAAGGTGGGAGGAGGGAATGGTGCTGCTGCTGCTGGTGAGGATGAGGAAGAGGAGGGGGAGGAGGAGATGAGGAGGATAGCAATGGAGAGGCAGATGGAGCGGCAGCAGGAGAGGGAGGACGAGGCGGTTCTGCTTGCCGCACGGGCGGCCATGCAGGAGTGCTTCGCAGAGGCCACGCGGCGAACCTCCATCCGCCACCTGGCGCTCGTCGCAGGAGATTGCGCCATGTGGCTCTGCCACGTCATCCAGGCCCGGCTCTTAGCTAAGTCCCAGCGGGAAGCAAATTCCAAGCGTGAGCAGGAGAAAAACGCCAAGCCTCAGCAACAGCAGCAGCAGGAGGGGAAGAAGCAGCAGGGAAAGCAGGGTAATGCATTAAAGGCAGCTCTGATCGACTCATCAGTGAAAGATGCCTTTTCCTCTGCCATCTCTCGAACAATAGATTCCCGGGACTGTCCTCTTCCCATCAACTTTATCCGTGACACCCTTGCACGCTTCCCTGGGCTGTTTTCCGCTCTCATTCCGTACTTTCTCAAAAAGTGCGGCTCGGGCAGGTCGGAGTTCGTCCGGGCAGCTGCGATGAAACTCATCACGCCGTTCCTGAACCGTTTTCCGCTGCCCGAGGGCGCCGCGGAGGTGCTATCCGGGCAGGTGGAGAAGGGAGTGGTGGGGAATCTCCTGATTGAAACCCTAAAGTATGAGTATGGGAAACTAGAGCGGTGGGAGTTGGGATTGGACTTCTGCTGTGCTCTGCTGCGTTCTGTAGGCCATGCAGACGAATCCCTAGCAGCAGCTGCTCGCAACTCGGATGAAGCAGCTTCTCAGAAGGTTTCGAACGGCAACGATAGGCTCGAAAGTGATGGTTCGGGTGCTCCTCCGAAGCTCCTCCAGGCCTTGGATGTTGAGGGGCTGAAGGCAGCTTCGGCCGAACCTGCGTCGGTGCAACGGGTGAAAGGGAAGGCGAGGACAGGGCAGATGATTGCTCAGTTACAGCGGATGGTGGCGGCTGTTGAGGTTGTGAGGGATGGGAGGGCAGGGAGCTTGAGAGAGGGAGTGAATGTGGTTTTGGGACGTGTGAAGGGAGGGAAGGGGACTGGGGGTGAGGAGGAGGGTGGGGAGGAGGAAGGGGAGGAGGGAGAGGGGATAGATGGGGATGGTGGGAAGAGAGAGGGGAAGGGCGGAAAGAAGGGAAAGGGAGGGAAGGGTAAGAGGAAGCAGGGGAAAGAGGAGAGGGAAGAGGAGGAGAGGGAGGAGGAGAAGGAGAAGCAGAGTGAGCAGAAGGAGGAGCAAGTGGGAGGGGGAAAGAAGCAGAAGAAACTGAAGAAAGGGGGGGAGCAGGAGGAGGGGAAGAAGAGAAAGAAGCAGAAGAAAAGCATAGGTGGTGGTGAGGAGCAGTAAGAGGAGGAAGAGGAAGGGAAGAGGAGCAAGTAGATGTTTTGATGTTTTGATTAAGGTTTGGGAATGAGGTAAAGGACTGGAAAAGATGGTAGGGTTGTGGCAGGGAATGTGGGGAGGGGTGGGCTGAGAGTGGGGGAGGGCTTTGGGATGGCCCAAGATTCAAGAGAGGAGGTAGACGAAGGAAGGAACGTGTGAGGGGTGGGGGTTGGGAATGATTTGATGGCAGGTGGATTGAAGACAGGCACACGAGGGATCAGAGGAAGGAGGAGGGAGAAGTGCCATGAATTTTCCAGGAAAGGAATGTTGCAGAGAAGTTGTTGATTTGGGCAAAGATCGAGTTGTGGTTAATCTTGAAATTTTCAAGGGGAAGAGAGGGACACGTCAGGCAGACTCAGGACACGTCACCTGCCTTGATCGATCGTAGGTTTGCCAGGAATAACCGATCGGGCATATAGATCGCAGGATTGGGGCACGATTGGGGGGAGGTGACAGCTGAACATCGATCGCAACTACGGTAGGTTTCGAGCCCTGGATGACGCGTTCGGTATTGCGCCAGGGACATGATTGGGCGAAAATTTGCAGCACCGTCGTTGGATGATTTGCGAGAAAAACATGAGACGATTCAGGTAACCCTGTAAACTGTGCGACTGCGATCGATCTTGCCTGTCACTTTGAGCGCGAGCTTGGAGCTCATGCAAAATCGGTGTGTGTAAGATGATGCAATCATCGCGGTTGGGGGAAGTTGACAAGATCGTGGTGGAAATAGATCCTGTAAACTGCGATGCTACAGTTTTACTGTAGCATGCCAAACATCGATCCTACGCAGGGTCGATCAAGGCAGGTGACGCGTCCTCACAGTTCTGGCACACGCACCTTGGATCTGACACGCCAGTCGCGTGAATTTCGCGCAATTTCCGCCAGAATGAATGCCATCAGAGGGTAGGGAGGGATGAGACCCACACAGGATCAGAAGTTCATTGAAAATTCCCGCATACATAGTCAAAGTATTATTTGCTGGAAGGATATTATTGAAGAAAAAAACAGAGCATAAGTACATTTCTCTAGGCCTACATAGCATCCCTCAAACCAACATCCCTAATCAAACGCTAAGGAGAACCGCAACCACTGCTGCTGCTGCTGGCTCTGCTAAATCGTGGAGGGAGGCAAACCGCTTCAGGGGAGGGGAACCACTACTGCAGAGGGTAGGGTAACAAACACCTAGCAGGAAATGCCGCAGGACTCAAGCGAAGGGCCTTCCTGTTTGGGGGTGAAGGGGCTGATCTTGACCCAGAGGAGGGAGAAGATGGAGGCGAGCAGCACCGACCACACGATCACGATCGTGGGGATCTTGGCGTTGCGCCCTCCGAGACCCTTCATGAAAGGGTAAAGGTGCACAATCACCCAAAAGGCGAAGAAGAGCTTTCCGAAGAGATCGCCCCACTCAGCAGTTCCCGAGTTCATTGCAACTGCAACTCCCGCGACAATCCCGAGGGCGTTGAAGACAATGAGGAAGAGGGGAGGGATCAGGAGAGACGTCCACTTGAAGAGGTACAGCTCAGCAAACTCGCCATCCTCCGCCTGCTTAGCTGTAACCGTGAAATTGGTGTCGATGCCAGCTAGCACTTTCAGCATGCCCTGGAAAACGGCAAAGAGATGCGCCGACACCCCTCCGATGACCCAGAACTGCTCGTTTCTCCACCACTCGGTCATGCTGACCTTGGACCACCTCATTTCAAGCAGCCCCGTTGCAAAGATGCTGAGGAAAAGCGCGATGAAGTAGAGCGTGGAGACCGTGTCGAGGTACGGGATGATGAATTTGTTGGTGAGGAGGCAGATGGCGGGCAGCATGCAGTACATGAGCAGCGGGAAGGACGTGAACGGGTAAACCACGGTGTTGATGTAGGAGAGCCGCTGAAGCATCTTGAGGCGGTTGCCCTTCCAGCCGTACCAGATGGGGCAATGGCGGGACAGGAAGATTTCTACCGAACCCAGCGCCCACCGAAGCACTTGCTGCAGACGGTCGGACAGATTGATAGGCGCGCCTCCCTTGAAGGTGGCGCGCTTCGGCTTGCAGTAGATGGAGCGCCAGCCGCGTGCGTGCATCTTAAAGCCCGTCAGAATATCCTCAGTGACCGACCCGTAGATCCAGCCAAGCTACACGCGAGTGAAGGGAAGGGAGGGAAGAGGAAAGGGATTGTGACGATGAGCGAGGGAGGCTTGAAGGACGAAGGGTGAGGGGATAGGGTACGGGGAAGAGAAACAAGCTGTGGATCGAAGGTGTAAGGGGAGGTATCATGGGAGGGCAACAACAGACATCAGATAGAATCAGCCATGGTGTTGATGGTAAGGGACGAAGCGTACCTCCTTGCCCCACTCGGTCTTCTCCTCGTAGCCGCACGAGATGACGTGGATGGCCTCTTTAAGAGTGGACCCGGGACTAGCAGAAGCCACGCCGCCTCCCTCCTCGTGGAAGGTCGAGAGCACGAAGACGGGCGACTGACCAAATTTCTTCTCAAACTTCTTGAGCGCCAAGAGGCTATCTCCCTCCACTGCGAGAAAACAGAGGGCAAGGAGAATGGCGTAAAATCATGGGTGGAGGAAGAATGGCGACTATGAGTAAGGAAGACGGAAGAGCGAGGCAATGAAGGGGAGGAAGAGCGAGGCAAGGACAGCAGACACTCACCATCGTCGTCTCCCAGGAAGGCCTCAGCCCCCGCGGGCAGCGGCGTGCCGTCCGGAAGCTTCTTGCGCTTGCTTCCTGCGCCCTCCTTGCCGCGGTCGCCCGCGCAGCAGCTGAAGCACGAGCACAGCAGCCCGTTGCACCGCGCCTTCTTCTCCTTCTTGGGCGGCTCGTAGCCGTACAGCGCGTGGCGACGGAAGCAGCAACCCGTACCCACGTAGCAGGGGCCCTGAACACCGTCGAGACCAGGCAAGTTGATCTGTAGGGTAGGGAGCATATGGATGACGTGGGGAGGATAGGAATAGTAAGGTATGCGGTGCGTATGGGAGAAAGGAGTGACAGGAAAGGGACAAAAAGGGAAGGAAAAGAAAGGAAAGGAAAGGGAGCCGTTGAGTCGTTGACGCATCGAGGGGAGAGGCTCACATCGAAGAAGACGGTGTTGTGGTTGGCGTAACGATCGTTGGGGTCAATGCCGTCGAACCGCTGCGGGAACTGCACGTAGCAGCACTTCTTGCCCACGTTCGGGTCCATCATGAAGCACATGGCCTCGCGCAGCGCCTTGCTGTCGTTCAGGTAATGATCGCAATCGAGATTGAGCATGTAGGGCGCGTTGGAGAGAATCGCCGACACGCGAATCAGCGCGTTCATCGCACCGGCCTTCTTGTGGTGGTTGTAGCCCGGGCGCTTCTCGCGAGACACGTACACGAGTCGCGGAAGCGGGTTACCGTCCACGTCGGTTCCGCCGCTCGGGCCGAGGAAGACCTGGATCATGCCGGGATGGTCGCGCGATTTGCTGCCGGGCCACGGCGTGCCGTCCTGCATCACCCAGCCATCTTCAGGCATCTTGTGGGAACGCGCGACGAGAGCGTTGATGCGGATCTTGAACTCCTCATAATCCCTCTGATGGAGGAGGAATGGGTACGAAGAAATACGGGGAAGAATGAGGAACAAGATTTTGATGACAATCTGCGTATTGGTGCGCATTCAATTTCGAGAGAAAAAAAGGCAGGGACAACATAGAATCACCCGAGGCGCGTCTCTCGTGTTACATTAATTTCGAGAAGGCTTGCTACCCGAGGCGAAACACACCTTCATTTGGCGACGATCCTTGACGAAATCTTGGTCAACCTTGTCCTTGAGGTAGTCGACTTTCTGCGTGAAGTACACTTCGGGTGCCCGCGGCTCGATGCTGTACCTCTTCGCGAAAGGAACCCAGCGCCTCGCAAATTCCGCCGTTTCGCCCATCGCATCGAAAGTCAGCATCGCGCCGCCATCGTCGTGCACGTATGCCGAGACTTTCTCAACGGGATAATCAACGGACAGGATGGAAAGGAGAGTGTTGGCCGTGGTGAGCGGGGGCTCCTTCTGCGGGTCCACCGTCGATACGAAGAAATCGACGGGCGACAGCTGCGAAGGCTCGCCCTTGCGATCGAAACGCAGCGCCAGACGGTCCAGATACGTCTCTCGCTTGATTGGCATCCATTTCGGAAACTGATCGAGAATCCAGGAAAACGCGAACCAAACTTCGCAAATAACCGAAATCAGCCACAGCCACCACGCCCCGTCGACGGGATTCAGGCACCGCCAGCGAAGGAAGAAAACGAGAACCACCAGACGAATCACAATAACCAGGCGGTACGGGCTGATGAGCGACGACGGATAATGAACCTTGCGCGACAGCGGCTGACGGGACTCATCCATGGACGGGAGGTCGCCTTCCGGAGTGGCGCCTGCGGAAACTTCGGCTGCGCCGTTGCCGTCGCCGACAACCATGCGACCCTGCTGCTGCTTCCACGACTCCACGCGATCCTTCCAGACGACGCTGCCGTAGCCGTAGCTGGGGGCACGGAGCTCCACTGCAGACAGGTGCGCGAAGGTACATTTAGTTAGATAATAGTGATAACGGAGTATTGTTATTGTTTTACGACCGTATGCATTACATATGTAGTTAAACAACGTTTTGGTTTAGACTTACTGGCCATGTCGTTGGCGCTCGGTGTCTGGCTGGGCGTACGACTGGGCGTACGCTCGTACTTGTTGTAGTCCGAGGGCGGCGGAATCGTACCGGCCGGCACCATGGCCCCCGGATTGTACTCCGTTGCGACGGACTGGTCCGGGTTGACCTGGTTGGATGTCAGCATCGGATACTGCGACGACGCCTGCGCGTTGTGCGACACGTACGACGCGTACGACGTCGTAGGGACGTCCAGCGATGCGCCGCCCCTGTCGCCTTCGCGGTCGCTCCTCTCCTCGTCGTCGTCCTCGTCGTCGTCATCTTCGTCAATGCGCGGGCTCCCTGTGTAAATGTCGCGTGTGGAGGATATTGTTCGGGTTCAGTGATAAAATCCACTCAGCCGTCATGAATGCATGGGCTGCCAGTGTGAACGCTGCATGAAAAGCCCAGGCTAGATCAAGTTTGCGCAATTCTACGCAACACTCACAACGTCTGCGCTGCGAGGACGCGTGGACATTCTCACATTGACTAGCTAATTAGACATACCCTTGTATCGCTTATAGAACGTCTTGCACTGTGGGCACGCGCGGCTGCCCTCCTTGCGCTCGTAGTCGTAGCAGGGGCGGCACACGGGGTACGCGCACTCGTGGCACGCCACGAAGATTCCGCCTTCCACGAATTGACCCACATCGTCGCCACAGATCTGGCAGATGATCGGATTGAACGTTGGGTTGTGCGTCTGCAGATCGAGCCAGGGAGGAAAGAACAGCAGAATACAGTTAGTTCATGCTGGTCTGGTTAGAAAGTAGCGCGGCCATTGTCAACGATTTGACTCGTATCATCACCGAATTTCCGGCAGACATTGAATTGAATAAATTCGAACGCGACGGTTGAGGAATCTGTTCGAGGAACGTAGGCAGTGTTCGGTAATAAAGAGTCCACCATTCCGACAGGGGTCGTTGCTCGGTAACGGTTATTTCGATAAGCTGCGTGCTCAGTCGAACGATATAATTCGAGCTCAGATGAACTGGTGATAGAGGCGGATGGATGCATTACCACTTGGGAATCCTTGCGGATAACGACTAAGTGGTTGCGATTGTGGCTGCCCGCCACTAGGCCCGTGTTGTGCTCCATAGCGGCCTCCCAGCTCAAGCGCGCAGGGGGCGCTTCCTGTCTATCACCCTAGAAGAACAACTCCACCGAGCCAAAATTTGTAAGTCTAGAACTGCTGTTTCACAGGCTTCTAGCAGCTTTTTGCCGCCTCACTGCAAGAATCATGGGATGTGCTCACAATATAAGAGGAACAGACTGTTGGGATGGTTTGCAGAGAAGTGGAGGGCCGACAAGGGTAGCCGTGCGTGTGGCTGGGATTGACGGGTGGGGCATAGGCGCGCAAAGCTAGGGGCGACTGGGGATTCAAAATCTTCGTACCGATGGAGCAGCGGGCTGGGGGAGGCGAAGAGGAAGCGGATTGAATCACAATTCGAATGGAGAAACTAGAGATGCGACTCGGGACAGCCACAGCGCACTTGGGTTGCATGACAGGTAGGACGCGTCGGGGCTGAGGGCTGACGAATCAGAGCGAGCTCTTGACCCCGCATCGTGCGGTGAAGATGGTCGCGTGGACGACCATGCGACCCAGGGTATGGCGTTCCGGTCGCAGTACATCCGCTGCGACTGCCGAAGGATGGCACAAGCCGAGCCTGGTCAAGGTTTGATGCGACTTCTCAAGAAGACACAGCTGTCGTTATGCGACCCATTCGACACGCGAACATGTATCAGCCAATGGGTGTGTGCCATGGCAGCTCTGATTGGGTATGTGACTTTGTGAATTTTGACAAAGGCGTATCGCAGCCCATTTCTTATCGAATGGGCAGGCACAAACGAGGGAGCGGTGCGCTGGAGCGAGGTCATTGTATTCTGATTCAATCACATAGTTATTTAGGGCGACGTCAGGTTGTACAACTTATTGTACGCCTACTGCGGTTAACTTCGTTTCAACACGGTGCAAAGCGGTAAACGTCAAGAACCGTTTTCCACCGTTTTATACCGTCCTGAATCACGACACCAGAACTGTAAACCCATGAGAAATGTATAACCTGACGTCGCCCTTAGGAGGGACTATATCTATGCTGAATAGATGTAGAGCATACATGAAAAATAACTTTGCATCCAAATTGTTGGAGTGTACCATGCCGACACATGAAAGATTAACATCTCTACCGTATTGCTGCCATGCATTCAGTGTATGTAGTTTTGTCACTCTCTACCTGATTCTCCCGCTTCATTTTCGGTGGTCCTGGCCTTGTTGCATATTACACTTCGTAGCATGGACGGACGACACGAATAAACCACCTTGCGAAGCTGTGCCATAGGTATCCATCTGTGGTCAACAATTGTAGGCAGTAAAGCAAAAAGGTTTAGGCTGAAGAACTTCCATCCATATGTGCTGGCGCTTCGCCCTGTTAGGTACCGGTAGGTGGAGAAAATAAAGAAATTACCTTCCGGTGAATAGCACTCCTGAACAGTAACAAGGTGTTGCTGTCTTGTCAAAGGGAAGCACATGCGCAATCAGTGTCGAATTATTAATGTGGTGCACAACACATGATTCCTCCTGTATTCCACACTAGTTACTGCATCTTTCCTCAGTCATATGTCTGCCTCAATTGCATCTCTGTCTCACTCTTCCATGTGGCATGCGACGATTGGCCCTTCATTCGCTTCGATTTCTCCTTGTCCTTGACTTTGCTATCTCCGTCCCGTTTTTTCGCTTCCTCTCTGCCCGCAGCCGCGTCGGTGGCTCCTGCTGGCCTATCGCGGCAAATCGGGCAGACCACACCCTGCCCGGAGGAAGGAGTTTTGGGAACCTGACAGGTCGGGCAGATCCTGCAAGTTTTGCAGCATCCGGGCACAGTGAGGATGAGAAAAGCAAAAGTTTCATACTGAAAACAAAAGCAAGACTAAAATAAAAAAACCGAGACTAAACAACTCTTAGAATTCATAAATTCGCGTTTCCCTAACTCGACCAGCAAGTCCACCTTTTCCCCCTCTTCCCCCTCCCTTTCCCACTCACTCTTCCCCCCTCCCCCCCCACTTCCTTCTCTCCCTCTACTCTTCCCCATTCTAACCCACTTTTTCCCCAAAACTACCCACACCAACAACCCATCTGCACCTCTTTCCACCTTTTCCTGCCAAACCAAACCATCTTACTTTTCTCCCCTTACCACCAACCTTACCCAGCAGAAGAGATTCACAGCATCCGCTTCAGAAGGCATTTCTTTCAAATCTCCCTCCAGACCCCTTGCACCACTCTGCACCTCTACCCACCTGAGGAGATTCACAGCATCGGCTTCACAAGGCAAGGAACCATACTACCTCCCTGCAACCAGCCCTTATACACCTCCCTGCACCTCTCTGCACCTCTCTCTGCGCCTCTTCCACCCAATTAAACCGTTTCATTATCCCTTTTATCCTACCCACCTGAGTAAATCCACAGCATCAGCTTTAGGAGGCATTGACACGCCAACTGCCTTTCTGCCACGTGGCGCGTCCCCATTTGCTGCGTCAGCACCCTCTGCTGCCTCTTCTCCCTCTTCTACTGCAGCAGCAGGGGCGTTCGGGTTTCTCACAGGTGCTGCTACAATCTCCCGTACTGGAAGGGGGGAGATTACAGGGAAGGGCGGCAAGGGAAAGGGTGAACAGAGGGACCTGTTAGGTTTTGCACTGCAGCAGCAGGTTCAGCAGCAGCAGGGGCGTCTGCTTTTCTCACAGGTGCTGCTACAATCTCTGGTACTGGAAGTGGTTACAGGGCAGGGAGAGAACAATGGCAGGGCAGGGCATGGAAATGTAAGGGGAGGAGCATAATTTTTTGCCAACGCAGAAGCAGCAGCAGCAGCAGCAGCAGCAGCAGCAGAAGCTTTCGGGTTTCTAACAGGTGCTGCTACTGGGAGGGGCAGAGGGAGGGGGAGAGTGCAGGGCGGAGAGGGGAGGCAAGGGGATGGGTGAGGTGAGGGCCACATTGGGTTGAGAAGTGCGGCTGCTGTTGAAAGGCGGCTTTCAATCAGACAAAGGAATTTGAGAAGGTTCTGAAAGCCCCCTGCTTGAAGAAGTGTTTTGAGACGTCTCAAACCACTCAAAACGGGCTCTGAAACGAGCTGGTTTTTGAGAATTCTGAAAGCAGACAAAAGAATTTGAGAAGGTTCTGAAAGCCGCCTGCCCGCTGCCTATAGCAGGTTCTTTTCAGTAATTCTCAAAAAGCCCCCCTGCCCACTCAGACAAGCAACTTACAAGCTCCCCTGTCCTCTGCCTGTTGCAGGTTGTTTTTAGTACTTCTCAGGAAAGCCCCCTGCCCGCTCAGACAAAAGCAATCTATGAGCTCCCTCCACCACCGACGCCCCCTGCACGCCTCTGTCTGAGCGCCTCTGTTCTGAGCCTCACACACTTGCAGCAGCAGCAGAACCAAGGTGACTTTTGAGTCGACTCAAAAGTCACCTCTGTCTGAGCGCCTCTGGTCTCGGCACACACTTGCAGCAGCAGAAGCAGCCTTTTGGAGCGCCTCAAAAGTCCCCCCCACCACTGACCCCCCCTGCAAGCCTCTGTCTGAGCGCCTCTGCTCTCGGCCCACACTAGCTGCAGCAGCAGAACCAGCCACCCGACCCAACCCCAACATATGAAAGGATAGGGAATGGCCGCTCAACCCAACCCAAACACCCACCACCACCAGCACCCACGCCCCCTGCCCGCCTCTGTCTCAGCGCACACTAGCTGCAGCAGCAGAACCAGCCACCCGACCCAACCCCAACATATGAAAGGATAGGGAATGGCCGCTCAACCCAACCCCAACACATGAAAGGATAGGGAATGACCACTCACACATTTACTCACCCCAACCTAAACACCCACTCACCACCACCGCCGACACCCCTGCCTGCCTCTCTCGGTACACCACCCATCGCTGCAGGAGCAGGAGGCATGTGGTGGGGTGCTCTGAAAGGTTCAGGTTAGAAACACTGGAGCTCAAGAGGAGTTAGAACACTCGCCCCCACTGCCAAAGCCCCCTGTCTGCCTCTCTCGATACACCACCGCTGCAGGAGCAGCTGCAGTTCCGACCCAACCCCAGTCCGTGGAAGAATAGGGGTCAACCCCACTCAACCCAGCCCCAACACATTGAATAAAAGGAAAGGGAATGACCACTCACACATTTACTCAACCCAGCCACAACACTCACTCACCCCCACCACCAATGCCCCATGCTCGCCTCTCTCGATACACCACCGCTGCAGGAGGCGTGTGGTGTGAAGGTGTGTGGTGTGGTGTGGAGGGTTCTCAGAGTGATTCATAAACTCACCCCCACTGCCAACGCCCCCTGCCCGCCTCTCTCGGAACACCACGGCTCCAGGAGAAGCTGCAGGCGCCCCGGCGACTGACACAATGCCACGTGGCGCCTCCTCATTGGCCGAACCCATGGCGACGAGCTTGCCGGAACGGGCTATGTGCAAGTGGTGGGAGAGGGCTGTGGGGGCGAGGAAGGAGGGTGGTCCCTCTACCTAAAAAGTAAATTAGACAAGCAGGGAGTGGAGAGAAAATGGCAATGAGCTTCCCCGAACGGGCTATGTGCATGTGGTGGGAGAGGGCTGTGGGAGCGAGGAAGGACGGCGGTCCTCCTACCTGCAAGGAGAACAGGGGGGATTGGAAGGGGGAGGGGAAAACAGCAACTGGTTTGCCAGTGCAGGGTATGTGCGTGTGGTGTGGTCGGATAAGGCCGTTGGGGCGAGGAAAGATGGCAGTCCTTCCATCTGAGAGACAAGCGGAGGGAGGGGGATTGGAAGGGGGGGAAGCAGTTATGAGCTTCCGGGAACGGGCTATGTGCATGTGGTGGGACAGGGCTGTTGGTGCGAGGAAGGACGGCGGTCCCTCTACCTGGGAGGAGGGGACGACAAGGGATGGGAGAAACAGCAATCGCTTTGCCAGTGCAGGGTATGTGCATGTGATGGGACAGGACAGGGCTGTTGGCGCGAGGAAGGACGATGGTCCCTCTACCTGGGAGGAGGGGACGACAAGGGATGGGAGAAACAGCAATCGCTTTGCCAGTGCGGGGTATGTGCATGTGGTGGGACAGGGCTGTTGGCGCGAGGAAGGACGGTGGTGCCTCTACCTGGGAGGAGGGAAGGGGCTGGGAAGAGGGAAAACAGTAATGAGCTTGCCAGAGCGAGCTATGTGCGTGTGGTGGGATAGGGCCGTTTTTGAGAACGGCCGCAGGGGTGGATAGGGCCGTTTTTGAGAATTTCCAAAAACTCCCTGCTATGTGTGTGTGGTGGGATAGGGCCGTAGGGGCGAGAAACGACGGTGATCCCTCCGCCTGATAGTTTGTTTCGGAAAGAGGCGAGGAGAGGAAAATAGAGGGAATGAGGGCGTATGCGGGAGTAAGAACGGATCAGTAACGATCGTGTCAGGGCATGTGCGCTACGTGCATGTGGTGGGATAGGGTCGTTTTTTAGAACGGCCGCAGGGGTGGGATAGGGCCGTTGAGGCAAGGAAGAATGGCGGTCCTTCCGCGTGGGAGGAGGGAAGGGGATGGGAAGGGGGAAAACTGTGACGGGATTGTTAGTGCAGGCTATGTGCATGTGGTGGGATAGGGCTGTGGGGGCAAGGAAGAATGGCTGTCCCTCCGCCTGAGGGGAAGGGGTGTAGGAGAACAGACAGAGAAAAAGGGGGAAGAGGAAAGGGAGCGGGGACGGGGAAGTAAGAGTGGAAGCAGGAACTGGTTTGCCAATGCTGGGTGTGTGCATGTGGTGGGAGAGGGGTGTGATGTATGTGCATGTGAGAGGGAGAGGGGTGTGAGGGAGAGGGCTGTGAGGGAGAGGGCTGTGATGTGTGTGCATTTGCAAGGTAGGGGGAGAGGTAAGGAGGCGGAGAGGTAAGGAGGGGAGAGGTAAGGCGGGGGAGAGGTAAGGCGGGGGAGAGGTAAGGAGGGTGAGAGGTAAGGCGGGGGAGAGGTAGGAAGGGGAGAGGTAAGGAGGGAGAGAGGAGAACACGTAAAGAAACATCGGGTAGAGGAAAGGGAGTGGGGATGGGTGAGCAAGAGAGGAGGCAGGAACTGTCCCTCCCTCCTAACCCTTATTTTCCCGTCCCTCATCCCTCCCTCCTCCCCTCAACAAGCACCGGCCTGAAAGTACCACACACCGCTTCAAACGCAGCTGCAGCGGACGGCAATCCCGAGGGTCCTTTCTCCGGCAGGAACCCGACGGCCGTTCGTCTCGCGCCGCCTATTCTACCGGTCGTCGCCGCCACTCCTCCCGCGCTTTCCTTCCCCCCGTTGTCCTCCCTCGCCCGCGAAGCTTCTTCCTGGTTTCCTCCATCCGTCTTATCTTCTGCCTCCGCATCTTCCGCTTCTTCCGAATCGCTGCCTGAAGAATCCGACGAATCGCCCCCCTGCACGAAAGCGGCGCTCCTTAAACGCGCTTCGTCCTCGTCTGAATCATAGCTTTGAACGAGCTGAAGGCTCATGGCAGCGAAAGTCCCAGGAATTCCCACGAACCCTAAAAAACGCCTTCACATAGACCAAACAAAACTCAAGCTGTTCAATGTAACGGACTAATGGAGATAATATGCTTACTCTTTTGAAATGAGATTCACGGTATCCGTATGAAAATCGCTGGATACTAGTGTCTGGTCTGGCGGAAGGGCCAGGCCTGGCAGAGATCCTGAAGGGGTGGATCTTCGCAGTTCGTGACGATATGGAATTTTAGCGAGGTTGAGCACGGTGCGGGTCGTTCCAGTGAGAAAGCTTTACAGAAGGTCGGAAGTGGTTCTTGTTTCCGATAGAGAGTGTTTCGTTCTTAACAGTTTGGTAAGATTTTGAGATCCTTAGTTTTTAAGATATTGGGCGGGATAGTGGTCATGTCGTTCGCAGACCATCCTCGTGTTGTGTGCCCTGACCTTGACTCGGTCCTTTTAGGTCTTCAATGTTTCGTGTTTTCTTGGTCTTTTAAAGTATTTCCGAAATAAAATTTACTTGTCATTGTGGTACAAAATGTCTTTAAGTATTTAATGAGTTGTACTCTAGACGAGTATTTTTACACCCGAATAGTCAACTGATTATTCGCTTATCCAACTTGCACATGGCAATAGCGAGCTTCGTATCGCAGGAGAGAGTACACCACCGGACACCACTGTAAACGAACACTGGACTGGAGCCACCGGGTTGACCTAGCAGGGACAGTTCAACGGAGCAAATGCAGGCAGGAGCAAATAAAACGAAAGTCAAACTACAATGCTGTGCTGTAACAGAAACCAGGCGGTGTAGTTTGTCGTCAATGCTTGGTCGTCGTCCCCTTCTAGCTGGGCAACCTCCACCACACCAGACCACCACTGCTGGGAACGCTTCGTCGTCAACCCTTGTGTTCGTGGATGGAAGTCGTGACTCATGCCTAGCCTTGTCGTCGTTTGACCCTCGCCCCATCGCAGGCCCTAAGTGGGAGACGCACACTCCGTTCCATCACGGCAAAATCCAGCCCACGCAAATGCTTCACTTGAGCGCAATTAGCGCAATTCCATCCCCGCCCCCACAACCTTCCTACACAATAGTCCCAACCAGCTGCCATTTAATTTCCCTCCCACACTCTATCCAGCAACTTCATTTTCGTTCCATTGACTTCCTTTGGTCCTTTGTGTTTTCACACTTAGGGCACATTCTGGGCTCTGGTCATATCCTCTGGGCAACCTCTGGTCAACCGAAATCATGCCTATTTCTTACCAATTGTGCTAATTGTAAGGCTTTCTACAGTGGTGACCAGAGGTTTGCCCAGAGGTTTGCCCAGTGCCCGGAATGCGCCCTTAGTTGAGGGTACCTGCCAGCTAAGAAACTGGCATCTCCTACATGATCCCAGGGGTGCTGCCATATACCATGCCATGCACCGCCATACAATCAAACCGAACCAACTAGGTTCGCTATCCAGTGCAGCAAAACCATCTCGCGCCAATATAACTGCCAGTTGTGCTGGTCAGCTCGAGATGCTCGGCTATCCACTGCCACACTCAAGCAGCCGACTCGAGACGACATGCCGGGGACTACGGATGGAGCCATTTACAAATGATGCTCGTTTGACTAACCCAAGGTTGCCTTGTGAAGGGGGCTCTTAAGTGATTCTTGCATTTCGCTAAGCTTTCGTCAATTCGCACTTAGCAAAAAGGGCTTATAGAAAATTTTGTAACTCGCCGTTGACCATTTGACTTCGGTCTCTTCGGTCAAGCTTCGTTTTCTGTGGTTCGTATTGGTTCAAATAGCTGCAACTTGCTCGAGGCGCTTGTAAGTGGGGTGCAACTGGCTGGCAATAAATACACGCGTGCAGAGTATCTGGCGCATGCAGGGCAAATTCGAGCGCAGCAGCAACATGTGTACTGCCTCTGTGGGTGTGACTTTCCCGCGAAAGCATCCCTAGCGATGAGGTCACCACCACTACGGCCCATTTCCTCCTCATACGTATGTGAGCGCGTCCTTTGCGAGCTTGCGATCAGGGCCTAAGTTATCAGGGCAATTACCCTGTTTTGACTGAAATTATAGGGTGTTTTTTCTAGGAGCCCTGATTTTCACAAGGTTTTTTCCGGACCAGCCCGTAAAACTGAAGGGTGATTTTTGAGTCAGCTCGGATCTCTCCGGGGAGTTCTCAAGGGGACCCGTATAATTTTAGCAGACATGTTCTCCCCGACCTGCCTTGCATTCCTCTCGGTCTCCCTCTAAACACACGTTGGGCCAATTTTAGTGAATTTCCTAACCACTCTCTCCTTGTTGGCCTCCATGTGTCTGATTGCCCCGTTCTACGTCGACATGGCTTAGAAGGCCAATAAGGAGAGAGTGTCTGATTGCCCTGTTCTCCCGATGTACTCTTCCTCATCGTATTTTTTTCTAAGTCTACAAAAAGTATCTCGCTCACCCCTCCAGAGCCACTCCATCTCCAATCTCCCCAGCCCTCGCGCAACCCACTGTGAGTTTCCCGCGAAATTCTGGTAATGCATGTTTTCAGGCCTTTTCTGGCTCGAACCCGGATTCGTCAAGGTTTTTTTCCCGCTGGCTCGGATTTTACAGGGTCTTTTTCACAGGGGCCCGGATCGTCCGAGCTAGCAAAAATCCTAGCAATAGCCCTGCTTGCGATGCGATACAATGCGATGCGATCATGCAACCCAGCTTTGACCATGCTGCGTGATGCGCCCACCTTCAATAGTCACCCGATGAGTCAGACGAGTCATAACTTCCGATGGCTTCAAAATAGTCGTAACTTCCGTAATACACCTAGCCACCGCTATTTTCAACTTCTGACCTTGGCACTGTTCCCGATTTTCATGTAATCCCTGCCCAGCTTTTGGGGTTTTCTGTTAGAAACCTCGTTATAGGGGACTATGAATGACATCAAATGGAGATTTCAATCGGGCGAGTCCACAAATTTCGGCTCGTGTGGAGTCTGCTTGTTGTTGCGCATCCCATTGCGTAGCTTTCAGGAGTCAGGAACTAACTCTGCGTAGAGCGTATGACGTCTGACACAACCCTCGGTCAAAAACGTTTTGAAGGGTGCCTACCCCTTTGCACACGTGGGGGTTGAAGATAGACCGAAAGAAAATAGCGGTGGTTAGGTGTACATGAACGCATTACGTGTACAGAGCGTTGACGTTCTTTTCCTAGAACAAACTGTGACGACTTTTGGCAAGCATTTTGTTTTTTCCGGAACGACGACATGACACGTCGCGGTTTTAGAATGTGTGGAAGACGGAATTCGAGCAACAAGCTAGCACCCCTTTCGTGACCAAGCGAGTTTTAGACAGCACCCCCAGCCCCCCCGTCTCACCTTACCAAGCACCCTATTGTTTTCGCATCGCGTCGCAGCTTGCGCCCGCCATTCCAAGTCGAGTTTCAGTACGGCAGTTCCCTTCGAATTCAGAAATTAGAATCCGCATTAACCCTTGTTAGTATGGTGGCGTGACTTCGGGTGATAGAAGCAGCAGCAGCAGCAGCAAGCAGCGCCCCGCAAACATCCATGCCATGCCATGCCATGCTTGCCTGATCTGCAAACCGAGCCTCGCTGAGCGAGCTCGCATGCTCACAATGGGGCTTCCCGTCGCGAAGCTGCGGCTACATTTGTTAGAAAAAATCGCTCATCCCTTGCGTGCCTAAAGTTCGACCTGAGGAGTCCTAAGCATATCATATGCTGTTCACGAGAACCCTCCACTACTAGTAGCAGTATTCCCACCCGCGAGTAACTCTCACGCTATAACTCATTCCCAGTTTAGGGTTCGAAACCTGCCAACTACGAGTCGTCGCCGGTTTCCTACAAACGTTCAACCAAAATTTTAGAAGGCCGCGCTGATTGAGCTACCATGGCGGATCAATTGTCGCGCCTACCGCGCTGCGCCATTCGGGGTATTGACGTCTCGCCGCGGCCGCCTCAAGAATCTTCGCAGCTCCCGCAGCATCTGCGCCCCTCCGACTCCGACAAGACGGTATCACGCAGCGCCGCGGCGGCGTTCCGCCGAGCGCAGCCCGCGCGCCGCGAGCGGGCATCATCCGCGGAAGCGGAGGCTGCGCGGGCGGAACAAGGGCCGCCGCGCGTGGAGCCGGGGGCTGTACGCGCTAAGGAACTTGCGTTGCAACTAGAGCGCCTTGTTGCAGATTCGAACCCGTTTGGGCCCTCGCGAGGAAGCAGCAACGACGGCAGCGGCAGCGAAAGCGCCGCGAGTTCAGCTGGAAGTTCGAGCGCAATCTCGACGGCACAAAGCGCACGATGCGCGGGATCCGAGGGCGATGGCGCCACCGGCGGAAGCCGCGGCATTCGAAGGCGCAAGGCCGTTTCTGCGGCCGTCGCGGGCGCTGATATCGACAAAATCCGCAAGGGAGCGGACGACGGAAGCGGCAGCCGCCAACCGCGGAGGAGGAAAGGCGGGCGCCGCGGAAAGAAGGGGAAGAACAAGGCGGAATTGTGTCCCTGCGGCTGCGCGCGCCTGGTGCCGGCGGATGTTCTGGCGGAGCAGGAACGGCACAGAAAAACGCGGAGTCAGCCTTTGAATCCTCCGGCGAACGCGCGGCTATTCGGGCAACGCAGCGCTACGGCGACGAGTCCCTTCGAATCTCCGTTCCTAGACAGCCTCGTTCGGTCTCTCGCGTTCGAAGCGTCAAACGACAACGTTAAAGCTGGAAAATCTCCTCTCGTCCAGTGCCTAGCTAGCGATGGTTTTTGTGACAATAACGGGCGATGCAACGCGAGGGGTGATGATGCCCCAGGTGACACTAATGAGAGCGGAAATTGCACTGAATCTGGATGCAACGGTGTTGCTGGAGCGGTGTTGTCAACAACAAAACTCTCTGAACTTGAGCGGAAAGCCGATCTGCGTCCATCAGAAAACGAGCGAGAAACAACGGAGGAGCATATAGCGGGGAGTGACTGTAACGGCAAGCTTCGCGAGGAATCTCGACGACGGAATGATGATGAGGCGACGTCGCGGCTCGGTTCGCTGCGATTGGAGACGCCAATCAAGACCAGGCATTTCGACCGTTCGATGGCTGTCGCCCGTTGGATTCTGTCGCCAGTCAATCCGTACTCGTCCGCGAGACGCAGAAGTTCTTCGCACAACCGCGGAATTGAGGAATCTCGGTCCTCATCCAGCTCCCGATCCGAGCCAGCAACCAGACCTTCGTCAAGGGGGACGAAATCCGTCAGCGCACGTCGGGATCTGTCTGGAAGTTTTGGTGGAGCCGTTTCCCAGCCTGCAGATGTACGCGGTGTTGTTTCCGAGCCTGTGTCCCTGGTTCACTCGGCAAGGACTGACTCATCAACCTCCAAGTCATCCCATAATCAAACGTCTCCAACTACAAGTTCAGGAGGTGACAATAAGGATAAGACAAATGACTCAACTTCTGATGCAAAGAATTCCCATCGCGTCGACTCAAGAGGGCATTCTAAGCCACCCATGTGGAGGTGGCTGCACCTTCTCTCAAGTGAGTTGCATATCACAACCTTTAAACAATCATGACTAATACTCCCACCGTAGCCACACCTGCCTGAATTCTGCTTATCACCTTTCCCTGTCTATCAACGCGTTATCTCCAGTGTCAATTCCTGACAATCCCCACCCCTTCCCGTTTCTCCTCCCTTCTCCTCCTCTTCTCCAACTGCCAGGTAACATGGGGTCCCAGCTTCCACACACAAGTCAGCCAAGGTTGGTGTCATAAGCCCACGCTTTGACGGTGGTGAGGTGATCTCATCCCAACAGAGGGCACCCAGGACAAAGGCCGCTTTGTCAGACCATCATACGGTAACTGCCTGCACAGAAGGCCGCGCAAAAGAGACTGTCCGTGCATGTGCTTCTCAGGTGGTTAAAGCTGGTTGGTCAACCCAGGTTGGTCTCATAAGCCCACGCTTTTAGGGAACCCAGGATACCGCAATCGCCACTTTGTCATTCCAACATAGCCATGATCGTCTGCACAGAAGAGTGTGCAATGGAGTCGGATCGTGCATTTGTGGCTCGGGTGGTCAGAGACTCAGAGATACGTATGGTATTGGACTACTGGTTGGTTGGACTGCACCTCATGGGTTTGTCAAGGAGACTATTGAGGCGCCTCACCTCAGGGCTCAGGTGGTCAAAGCTATTGGTTGGTTGGACTGCACCTCATATTTTTTCAAGGAGCAGTGCAGGGGCCTCCGGGATTGGGGATCTGCAAATAAGATCGGCTTGTGGCTGGGAATGGCCTTCGAGTTATGGCGTTCTGCACTGCGCTGAAGCAGGGAATCACACCTTTGCCGCGGGTAGAGCCACGGGCTCATTATGGAGTCGCACCATCCCTTATGGAGTTATTATGATCGCATTCTTCCCTCCCATTCCCTATACGCCGTGACCAACCGCTAGTGTGGTGACTATGTGTTCCACGTACGATTTGGTAGCTCCTGTAAAATAGCTACTTAAAGTGGTGGTGCGACCGTGCGAGTCAAAATAGGATGTAGCAATAGGAGTTGTCCATGTTGTTGTGCCAGTAGCACATTTATAGCTTGAGTACCCAGGTTGTAGTTATACCTTAGTTTACCAGGATAATTTGTTTTACCATGGGGAAATTTCCTCATCTCAGGGTACCCGGCCCAAAGCACCACGAGTCTTCCTTTGCAGAATGCTTTGCACCTGCTGCGTATACTGGCCAGGATTTAATGTCAAATGTTGTAGCCTATAGTGAGGTTTGTCTTAGGGGGTACAAAACTTAGGGTTAGCTATATGTACCCCAACCAACATCAATGCATCATCCATTCTTCATTCTGACATGGTATCAGTTAGGTTAGGATCCTGTGGGATCCCGTTCCTCCGTTCTCCGTTCGAGCCTCCCGAGCCTGATCCTAGCTCTCATTCGTCCCGGTTCCGTTGTTACCGCGCGTAGTGCCGCGCCTAGCGCCACTCCTAGCGTCGCGTCCTGCCCGCCCTTTCCCCCTCGTCGCGTCCCTTTCCCCCCGTCGCGTCGCGCCCTTTCCCCCCAGTCGAGTCGCGCCCTTTCCCCCCGTCGCGTCGCGCTCTTTCCCCCCGTCGCGTCGCGCCCTTTCCCCCCGTCGCGTCGCGCCCTTTCCCCCCGTCACGTCGCCCTGCCCCGTCCCGTCGCCCTGCCCCGTCGCGTCGCCCTGCCCCGTCGCGTCGCCCTTCCCCGTCCCGTCGCCCTGCCCCGTCGCGTCGCCCTGCCCCGTCCCGTCGCCCTTCCCCGTCCCGTCGCCCTGCCCCGTCCCGTCGCCCTTCCCCGTCCCGTCGCCCTGCCCCGTCGCGTCGCGCCCTTTCCCCCCGTCCCGTCGCCCTGCCCCGTCCCGTCGCCCTGCCCCGTCCCGTCGCCTCTGCTCCGTCGCGTCGCCCTGCCCCGTCGCATCGCGCCCGCCCTTTCCCCCGTCCCGTCGACCCTACGCCCTGGCCCGTCGCCCTAGCCCGTTCTTCCGCTGCGACTAAGCCCCCCCCCCCCCACCTGAACCCTAATTTGCCTCTTACCTCCTGCTGTTACTCGCCTGCTCGTTCGCGTTAGTTCTCGCTATGGCGACTCCGCGAGTTCTTCGTTTCGACGCTGACGGTAGACCTCTTGACTTTTCCGTCTGGCTTCTTCGCGCTCGCCGTCTGTTAGAGAGTCAAGTCCAGGGGGGCGAGACCCTCTGGTCGCACGCTACTGGTGACCTCCCCGAGCCCCCCGAGCCTGCCGCTTTAGGTCCTGCCCCTGACGATGCTGCTACGGCTCGCTTTGCCCGTCAGCGCGCTGACAGGACGGCTTGGACGTCACGTGACGCTGCGGCCTGCATCGCACTCAGCAGCCTCCTCCCTGAGTCAGAGGAGGTCCACTTCACTCAGGTTCGCACCGCTGCTGCGTACCTCACTGCGATTAAGGCCCGCTACTCTACTCCCGCTACTGTCTCTCTTGGCCGTCTTTTCCTCCCGTTCCTGTTTCCTGATCTCGCCTCGTTTGAGCGCTCTGCTGACTTGATCGCTCACCTCCGCTCGCTCGACGCTAGTTACCGCGCTGCTTGCACTGAGGCACAGCTTGCACTGCTTCCTCCCCCTATGGCGATTACTATCTATTTCATCGCCACTAGCCTCCCTGACCGCCTTGCCTCCGTTCGCGACGCGCTTCTGCTGAAGCACCCTAGTGAGCTCACCGTCGATGTCCTTGAGTCTACACTCAAGGACGTCGAGAGCAACCTTCGCTCGGTAGCCGCTGCCTCTGGTGCTGTGCCCCCCCCACTCTTCCACGGGTGCACAGTCCCGCAGTTACCCACCTTTACTGCCTCACTTGCCACTGCCGCTACTGACGCGACTGCAGCTGCTGTTACGACTGCGTCGCGGTCCCGCGGTAGGAGTGGCAAGAAAGGCGGTTCTGGTGGTGGTAGTGGAGGTGGAGGCGGAGGTAGTGGAGGTGGCGTTGCGCCTGGCGGCGGTGGAGGTTCAGGGCCTGGAGAGGCGCCTCGTGCAGTGACTGGTGACTCCACTGCGCCTGCTGGTGGTGGCGACGCCCGAGTTCGTCAGTCGCCTCCTGTACTTCCTGCCCCGGTTGGTGGAGCAGCGGCGTGGTACCAGGCTCAGCGTCAGCAGCAGCTTCTGCAGCACCAGCAGCCCCTCTCCTCCCAGCAGCCTCAGCAGCAGCAGCGGCAGCAGCTGGCTCCAGGGTCGGGGCTGCGTCAGACCCAGCGCGGTGCTGCTTACACTCCCTGCACCTACCAGGTTCTGACAGGCACTCGTCGTGGCCACCCTTGTGGCCGGTTTCACCCCCCTGGTCAGTGCTTTGCTCAGCTCACTGACACGGTTCGTTTGGTCTACGGGGTTGGTGCTCCTGCCCCTGACTGGCTGCCTCTTGTTCAGCGCTACGGCTCCGCTCTGTGGGGCATGTCTGCTGAGCAGTTAGTTGATCTGATTGGTACTCCCCATGCTATGTATGCTGTTGTTGACTCTAGTGTTTCTGACTCTGCTTACTCTGGTGTTGTTAGCTTAGGTGCTAGCCTTGCTCAGTTGCCTGTTGCTAGTGTAGGTTCTTGTGTAGACTCTAGTCCAGCGGCTACCTCAGAGGACGGTTCGCTGTCGTTCACGCTGGACTCTGGAGCCTCTCACTGCTTCTTTCGTGACAGCACGACACTTACGCCTCTTCCTGCGCCTGTTTCTGTGGCGCTGGCTGATCCCACTTCGGGACCAGTCACCGCGCGTCACACTACCACCTTGCCGTGTCCGGCTGCTCCTTCTGGGTCTCTCACTGGGTTTCACGTCCCCTCGTTCTCCCGGAACTTGGTGGGCGTGCGACCCCTCGTGAGTCAGCACGTGGGTGTGTGGTTTGAGCCTTCTGGAGAGACTGCGGTGTGTGTTGACGGGGACTCTTACCAGCCCCTCGCCACTTTTGCTGCTGAGCCGGGCTCCGGTCTCTACACTCTTCACACTGGCCCGCGCGCTCAGCAGCGACTGCAGCAGCAGCAGCAGCCGCAGCAGCAGCAGCGGCAGCAGCCGCAGCCGCAGCCACAGCGGCCGCCGTCGCAGCAGCCACTCCTCCCAGTTCCTGTCCCTCCCCCTAGTCTCCTCCCTGCGTCTCACCAGGTGGTTCCGTCCCCTCAGGTTGTCGCGTCCAGTCCAGTCGCTGCGTCTTGCTCCTGTCGGTCGCTTGCCCACCCCACCGTTCTGTGGCACCACCGGATGGGACACCCTTCTCTTCCACGTCTGCGTGCTATGTCTAGTCAGCGTCTGGTCTTAGGTCTCCCGCGTGTCTTGCCGTCGCTGCCGCCGTCCCTTGCACCACCGTGCGGTCCTTGCGTCGAGGGTAGGCTGCGTGCCACCCCTCACTCCTCCTCCCTTCGTCCGGCCACCGAGCCTTTTGAGACGCTGCACTTGGACGTCTGGGGCCCCTCTCCTCGCCCTGGCCCTGAGCGTGAGCGTTTCTTTTTGGTGGTCGTTGACGACTACTCCCGCTACACCACAGTGTTCCCCCTGGCGAGGAAGTCTGAGGTGACTTCTACGCTGATCAGGTGGTTGCTTACCACCCAGGACACTCGTGGTCGTCGTGTCAGCTGTCTCCACTCCGACCGCGGGGGCGAGTTTCGCTCCGGCATTCTCGCTGGATTCTGTCGCGAACAGGGCATTCGTCAGTCCTGGACGCTTCCGGAGTCCCCACAGCAGAATGGGGTTGCTGAGCGTCGCATAGGCCTGGTCATGGAGATTGCCCGCACCTCCTTGACTCACGCCCGTGCCCCCCATTTCCTGTGGCCATACGCAGTCAGGTACGCCGCGCACCAGCTGAACCTCTGGCCACGCGTCTCTCGGCCGGAGGCTTCACCGACCAGTCTTTGGACAGGGTCCCCTGGTGTCGCGTCGAGGTTTCGTGTCTGGGGGTGCTTGGCTCTTGTCCGCGACACCTCCGCGGACAAGCTCTCGCCTCGCGCCGTTCCTTGTGTCTTCCTTGGTTTCCCTGAGGACTCCTCTGACTTCACCTTTTACCACCCTCCCTCTCACCGGTTCTTTGACTCCCGTGACGTCCGTTTTGAGGAGTCCACCCCCTACTACGTCAGGTACCCCAGTCGAGGTCTCCCGGTTCCTCCTCCCCCCCTCTTCCTGACAGCCGCTCCCCCGCCTGCTCCCCCGGTACAGCCTCCCCCCCCTGGTCCAGCCCCGTCTGGTGTGTCTCAGGCTAGCCCTCCCCCTTCGGTAGCCCCCCCTGTACAGCCTCCCTCCCCACAGTCTTCCTCACCGCCTCCTGTAGGTGCTCCCTCTCGAGAGGTTGGTCCTGCGACTGTCCCTGTACAGGTCTCTGGTTCTGGGGGTGCTGGAGTTGGAGCTGAGCCGCGGGTTGCAGAGGACTCTTCTCTTCCGGGGGCTGGTACTGGTCGTGCGGAGTCTGGGGGTGCTGGTGCGGAGTCTGGGGGTGCTGCGTCTGGGGGTGAGGGTGTTCCTTCGGTTTCTGGAGAGCCTGGGTCTGGAGCTGGTGTTGGTGCTGCCTCTGGGGGTGGTGTGCTTGGTGCTTCGGAGGTCGACTCTGGGGCTGCCGCTGCCCCGGACACTACTCCTTCCCCCCACCCCTACCCGACCAGGTTCCAGGCTCGTGTTCGCCGTGCTCGTGAGGAGCAGCTGGAGTTGGAGAGAGAGGAGAGAGAGTTGCAGCGGCTCGAGGAGCAGGAGCGACAGCAGCAGGGGCAGCAGCCGCTGGAGCAGCAGCAGCCGCAGCAGCCGCAGCAGCAGCAGCTGCCGTCTCCTCCTCCTGTCTCGGGTCTTCGGACCCTTGGTCTCCCCTCTCCCTCTCCTTCCTCCTCCCCCTCTCCTCCCGTCTCTGGTCCTCCGCTTCCTCCTCCTGACCCCTCTCCCGCTGTTTTCCCTCGTTCTCAGTCTTCGTTGTCCCCTCCTCCTTCTCAGACTTGGGCCTCTCGTCGCTCCCCTCGTGCTCGTCCCTCGTCTCCTGTTCCCTTCACTGACCTTCGTACTGCCTTACTTCGTTCTAGTCCACCTCGTCCGTCTCCGTCTGTGCTTCCGTCTCCTCCTGAGTCGGCTCTCACTGCGTCGCTCCCTACTCCTGTCACTGACTACTACCGCACGTACCGTCCTCTTCTCTCTCGTGTTCTCGCCTCGCTTGTTACTCACCCTCGTGCCTCTGTGTCCTCTGTGTCCGCTCTTACTGCCGCAGTCACTGACTTTGCCTCTACCCGCCGCCTTGACTTCGCCACCGCTCTTGTGGCTGCTCCTCCTTCCAGTCCTCTGGCCGTCGGGGGTGTGTCTGCCCTTGGTTGTGACGCCCTAGAGGACAGGCAGTTTGAGCTAGAGTTCCTGGCGGCCGCTTCCCCTCATCTCTGTGCCATGCTCCTCGCCCCCGAGGGTGACCCCGACGCCCTTGACATTCCGACTCCTCGCACTTACGCTGAGGCAGTGTCAGGGCCTTGGGCCTCTCAGTGGAGAGCTGCCATGGACGCAGAGATGGCCTCCTACAGATCCACAGGCACCTACGTCGATGAGGTTCCCCCTCCGGGGGCGAACGTAGTCGACGGCATGTGGATCTACAGGGTGAAGCGGCCACCGGGATCTCCTCCGGTCTTCAAGGCGCGCTACGTGGCTAGAGGTTTCAGTCAGCGCGAGGGAGTTGACTTCTTTCAGACCTTCGCGCCCACCCCGAAGATGACCACTCTTCGGGTGTTACTACACGTAGCAGCACAGAGAGACTATGAGTTACACTCTCTCGACTTCTCTACTGCTTTCCTTCAGGGCAGTCTTCACGAGGAGGTCTGGTTGCGTCGTCCCTCTGCCTTCACTGGCTCTTTCCCTCCTGGGACCCAGTGGAGGCTGAGGCGACCGGTTTACGGTCTTCGTCAGGCTCCTCGTGAGTGGCACGACACCCTGCGTTCTACCCTGTCTGACCTTGGGTTCCAGCCGTCTTCTGCTGACCCGTCGCTGTTCGTTCGTCGTGGCCCCACACCTTTCTTTGTTCTGGTCTACGTTGACGACCTTGTTTTCGCCACCCCTGACAGGGTTGCTTTGGCACACGTGAAGTCCGAACTGCAGAAGAGACACACCTGCACTGATCTTGGTGAGCTGCGCCACTACCTTGGCCTGCAGATCACCAGGGACAGAGCTGCTCGCACCATTACACTTTCACAGTCGCACATGGTGCAGCAGGTCCTTCAGCGGTTCGGGCTTCAGCACTCCACAGTACAGCGCACACCTCTTGCTGTTGACCACAGACTCACTGGACCCTTTCCTGACGAGCCGTTCGAGCCTAGTGGTCCCTACGCAGAGCTTGTGGGTTGCCTCATGTACCTGATGACTTGTACTCGCCCGGACCTCGCCTTCCCTCTCAGCGTTCTTGCGCGCTTTGTTGCGCCAGGGAGACACCGTCCTGTTCACTGGACAGCAGCTGTGAGGGTGGCGAAGTACCTAGCGACGACGTCAGGCGTGGGGCTAGTTCTTGGAGGGCAGCAGTCTGTCGTACTTACTGGTCACTGTGACTCCTCTTACGCTGACGACGCTGAGACTCACAGGTCTACTCAGGGGTACTGTTTCAGCCTGGGTTCTGGAGCTGTTTCCTGGCGGTCCACGCGCTCCTCTTCGGTCTCGACCTCTACAGCTGAGGCTGAGATCTACGCTGGTGCCATGGCGGCACAGGAGCTGCGTTGGTTGACCTTCTTGCTCACCGACCTTGGTGAGCGGCCGAGCTCTGCACCGACCTTGTTCACTGACAACAAGGCGTCTATTCTCCTTTGTCGAGAGCCACGACTGGAGAGCAGAGTGAAGCACATTCACGTCAGGTACTTTCTTCTGCGAGAGTTGCAGAGGCGTGGACAGGCTCGCTTTGAGTTTGTGGAGTCCGAGGCCAACACTGCAGACATCTTCACCAAGGCGCTTCCGCCTTGTGACCACCAGAGGTGCTGTGTGCAGTTAGGCCTTGTTGACACTGGTTCTCGTGTTGCTTAGACTTGAGTGTACTGTTTACTTTGCTTTCTATATACCTCTGTTACTTCTTGGACTGGCCTTGTGGCCACTGTTGTTTGTGCTCAGACTGTGTGGTGACGTTGTGATCCACCCTGAGCTTCGTTTCTTGGACTGGTCTTGTGACCGTACTCGTGTGGTTCTGCTAGACACCCCTCACTTAGGCTATGGGGGTGTGTCAAATGTTGTAGCCTATAGTGAGGTTTGTCTTAGGGGGTACAAAACTTAGGGTTAGCTATATGTACCCCAACCAACATCAATGCATCATCCATTCTTCATTCTGACATTTAATGCTTGTGTGGGTGGAAAGGGAGGTTGCATGTGAACCGTGCACTAACACCGGGTATATTCCGAAAAAAAATATTGAACACCTGCCCTGAAGGCTAAGGGCTTCTAAACCTCAGTCAGGACCTCTGTGTGAACTGCAGCATTTCACCTTGCTGCAAGCAGGATGGCCTGCATGAGGTCGGCTACGAAAATGAGAAGGTTGGGTTGGGATGGGAGTGCACATTTTATACTACCTATTGCAAGCACAACCACACGTAGAATCATTGATAGCCAAAGCCAAATTAAACAGAGGCATACAGCAAGGAATGACTGTTTGCACAGCCACACCAAGTAACACTGTACTAGCTAGTGCAAGCTATACTTGCACAATGTCTCATCTGTAAGAAGCAGTTATAACCCCAGATTTCTGTCAGGCTGTCAGCCCCGGCCTTCAGATATGGTATCCAGCATGGTTCTATATTGTGCCAGGTCCTGGGAATGACGCAAGAAGGGCAAGCAATAGAAGTATTGAAGGACTAGAATGAGGATTTGTCGAGGCATTGGAAACAATACTGACTAAACAGGGAAGAACGGCAAAATTAACTAGTGAATGTGCGGTGTGTCGAAAGGGATGGGGAGGAGGAGGGGGGGGAAGCACGGCAAGCATGTAGGACGAGATTAGTATTGGGTAAAGTGCCAAGGGCACGAGAAGCCATGAAAAGCAGGTCGTTTCCGCATGTGCTAAGGCACCCTTGGAGAAATGAAAGAAAGAAAAAAAGAGTTTAAGAGATACCAATCCCTCTTCCTGTGCATCTGAAACGTCTGAAAGACGGAAGGCACTCACCTCCATGGGCACAAAGACACCAATATCATTCTGAGATAGTGGAGAGGAGAGCCCCTACGTTGGCATTTGTGTCGACTAAACGATCAGCTATGCACAACGAAGGTCTCACCTCTGTGAGTGCAAAGACGCCGATGTCATTTGAGCGGAGGGGAGAGCCTCTGCGGAGGAACTTGCTCCCTTGGAAGATGTAGAGCATGGGGACACCCGTAGAGAGCTCCAGCTCTATCACCTGCAGCATTCCATCGTAATGACAGCAAAAAGCAGCAGAATGAATAGCAGTATGACGATCCCTAAAAGGCGGAGGAAAAGCAATGGTAAACAGTAATCTGGCAATTTCACTTCTTTCCCAGATGTCATCTCCCCACCCACACCATCCCTGGCAGCCTGCAGGTCAAACACAATTTTTTTTTAACAAATACGTATCTGTCCTCACGAATCCCCTTGGCATGTCACTCTGTGAGTACGGAACCAATTCGATTCCTCTTGACAACCGAAAAAAAAACCGTTCCAACCATTCACTCTGCTCGGAAGTTGTGCTGAGCGAAGCATAAGAGTCACAAGGCATGTGACATACGTCGCGATATGAGGCTGTCAAGGTACATGATGATGGCGTGAACAGAGTTGTCATGCTCGTAACGTAGCAATGGAACTCACAATTCACTTGAAAAATGACATACCTTCTGCGAGACCAGGCTGTCTAGGCACATGATGAGAGCCAGGTTAACAATCTACCTGCCCAGAAGTTGCGTCGAGCCGTAACAGTTTACACAGAAACGAACGACATATCCCTGGGAGGTGAGGCTGTCGAGGCACATGATGATGGCACCGAGAGAATCTCAGCCGTGCACCACAATCATCACATTCTTGCCAGCCGTGAATCTCAGCCCACGTGGTCCTTGAAATACGCCACAGCAGGCTCAGCGCACCCTTCCCTTGGAAGTTGCACAGAGCACTACATGGCAGTTCACACGGCGCGCGACGTACCTCCTGTGACGTAAGGCTGTCAAGGTACATGATGATGGCACGGAGCGAGTTGCCATGCGCCGCGATCATCACATTCTCGCCCGCCGTGAGTCTCGGCTCCACGTGATCCTTGAAGTATGCCACGGCACGCTCGGCGCACATGGCGAGGGACTCGCCGTTGGGAGGCGGGACGTCGTAGGATCGGCGCCAGAGGACGACCTGCTCCATGCCGTACTTGTCTGCCGTCTCCTTCTTGTTCAGTCCCTGGAGATCGCCGTACCTGCACGCCAGGGTTGGAAAAGGTTGGATGGGGAGTGCAAGGGCAAGGCACAAGGGACGCCTACGTTCAGTCCCCGGACTCCCCCGGACTCCTGACTCATAAGGAAACGATTGAGTTGTTTGACTGGTGACTCCTGGTTCAGTCCCTGGAGCTTGCTGCACTCAAACGTTGGAATGTCAACGTTGGCTAAAATATTTTGGGTGTGTGAGCGTGGGATACAAGTTCCTCAGGAAATCGACTCAAGCAGCCAGCAATACAATGATAAAGACTTGCAGGACTGGCGAGAGAGTGGGAGCATGTGCATTCATGGATTTGCGCAAGTCAACGTGCTTCAGCCAAACGTGCGATTGGGGACTCGGACCACTAGGAGTGTGGCCCAGTGGAGAATGCTTCGACACCTGACATCAGCGTGATAGAATCGAAGAACCAAGAACCACGAGACTCACATGCGTTCGTTCAGCTCCCACGCAGTGATGACGGGAATGATCTCCTCGTCCGTGTTTTCGCTGAAGATTCGGCTCCAGTCCTTGGCTCTCTGGCTCTCCTCGTGCAGGATGACAGGAACCTGGATGGACACGCAATGTCACAGAGACAGGGAATGCGAAAGCGACGGAGGTGAATAACAGATACTATTACTGAGAGATTGTCGAGGCCTTTGCTCTCTGGCTCTGCTCGTGCAGAATTACAGGAACCCGGATGGACACGCATTGGCACAGAGACCGGTAGCGGATGAGGAACGGAAAACGTTGCGGAGAGCTTGTCAGGGCTAAAATTCGGTCGTGGACCCTTGATTTGTTACCAGTACACTCCAGTACGCAGCGCAGGGGGTGTTATGAAATAAACCTTTAAGCAAAGTTTGTTTGAGCAAGGTTAGCACTAACCATTAGTAGGAGAATTTATTTACTCCTCGCTTCATCGTGACGTTGAAAGCCGTTCTCACCTTGTTTCGGCGATGCTGCGTCATGGCCAGCATGGCGGTCATTTGAGCGCGGATCAACGCGGACGTGAAAATGACATCCACGGGAATCTCGGAAATTCTCTTTCCAGCTTCAATGGCCTCATTTACACCCTTCTCCGAAAGAGGGACGTCCACGCAGCCTGTGAAGAGGTTCTTGGAGTTCCAGAGAGACTCTCCGTGGCGGATGAGGATCAGTGCAGCGGCCTCTGCGCAACACAGGTTTTGAGAAACACCAGGGAGCGAAAGTTTCTAACAGTTGTCAAGCAGCTGCTAACAATGGCGTCAACATTCTGCAGAAAACGAGCGAGCAATCGATTCTCGATATAATGTGTGTGTGTGTGTGTGTGTGTGTGTGTGTGTGTGTGTGTGTGTGTGTGTGTGTGTGTGTGTGTGTGTGTGTGTGTGTGTGTGTGTGTGTGTGTGTTATGCGATCACATACTTTCCGTCGCTGCTCCGTTTTGTTGAACGTCCGAAGCTGCTTCAGCACGAATGGCTCTCCGAACTGAAGCCGATCCTCTGCATATCAACGAACAACGTCTTGATCAGTCCTTTTGTAAATTGTTGAGTGCCACATTCAATGTAACAATGCGTGAATCATTCACGGGTTGTTGACCGGACGAGCGACATACCTTGCAATGTTTGCATGAGACTTGAGGTTGGAATGGAGAGATGTAGCTAATGCTGATCGGAAGAAGGCAGAATTCACAGCAGACTTCTTTGAACCTGGATCAGAAATGCTCTTCAATGAATGGCAGCAGAGAACCGCATTTCCAGCCTGAAGGGCCGCCATGCTGCAAGATTAAGGTTAATATCTGTTGGACGGCCAGAAGTTACCAGCACCAAGCTGATCGCGACACGAATGTCTGTCTGGATCAATCAGCAAGCAGCAGCTTCTCAGGCCTTGTTCTCGAATGTCAACCGTGTAGACTTAGCTGAGAACAACTAATATTATTCTTCCGGCTTTTGCCTAGCTTGGATTCCAGAATGGCTCTATTCAAAATCAGTGAGTATTGGAAAACACAACACGAAAGGCTAGCCTTCGCCACTCCACCACAGGGTACCAGACTACTGCCCGTGAGGTTGACAGGTAGTGAGTAGAATCACACAACTCCCAATGCAGTAAACAACAGCCAGTCCACAAGCCAACCTCCACTTGACTCACTGAACCACCCTCGCCCATACCCACCCTCTCAGCTCATGCGTCATGGTTTCTGTTCGGTTTGCTACGTTCCAGAGGGTTAATTTTAAAGCACCGTGTCATAGCGTGCGGGAACGTTATGAACCGACATCTGGGGAGACTGACAGAGCTGGCGAACCCCATGTGGTACCACCTCCGCATTCGCACAAGCAAAAGCAGTCAGGTTCCAAGGCTGAACCAGCGGCCGTTGAACCAAACAGAGAGGAATACGCCAAACCAACATGAACCAATCATCAACCGAAATTCGAGGAGGATTAGCCAGCGAAGCCTGAATTCTCGTGCTCCGTGCCTGTATCCGACGTTCGGCGGGGCCTACTGTGACAGGCTAGCAAAGGCCCGTGCATGTCAGCGTCGCCGAGCCGAAGATTTAGCTGGTCGGACGCTCGGAACAGATTCTCCTCGTGAATGTTCGTGGGCCGTCGTTAGGCAATAGGCGACGCTCGTGACAGCTCTTGGAAATCGCGAATTCCGGCGTGGGAAGATTACCGCCGTTTGTCTCGAGGATCCTGCGTTGGGAGGACTTGATCAGCCGCTCGCGCGCCATTGGATGATAAAAACGAGGTGAGAAGAAGTTTGAGGTTACGCGACCCTCCGTGTCCCGTGCCTGGACCAACACTCTCGAACACGTGGCAAGGTGCTGTAGGCTATAAGTTAGCCAATCGAGTTTCGCTCGTTAGCCTCCAATCTGGGATTGCCAAGCAAAAAAGTACCTCACCTGACCCAATAACGATAATGGAGCGGGAAATGTCACATCCCCGTCATTCCAGATCAGCATGCTGTGCCACCACCACAATCCCTCAAAGCTGCTGAACCTCTCCGCTGGACATTGTCCCCCTGGCAGTTCCATGCCCCTCATAGCGACCCATCTGACGAAAACTCTATCCGATATCCAACAATTTCGGAGGGCACTCTCAGACTACTAGTTGTACCGAATTGCTTTCAAATGCAGCACAGCTGTACTCCAGCTTCCAATGCACGTATTTCCAATAAATTAGAGTGCCATCCAGCATATGATAAAACGTGATTTATTTTGGTGGAACATTTTGATGCACACCCAAAGTCTAAGAGTGTTCGAGGAGCTGACTATATTACATACTTACAGAACGTAATGTTGTCTCTTTTGCTGCTTTACACGGTGGAGCATCCGAAATATGATATCGCCACAAGTGCGAGTGCATCAGGTCTTATTTGGCAAAACTTGAAGTGCTCTTTCATTTCCAATGCACCCCACCTCATACGTTGCACAAGTTGCAACGTTGCACGAGGCACAGCCCAGCCTGCTGTTGCTGCAGCTGGTGGTGGTCGTGCTGCTGCGGGTGAAGGTTATGGTGGTGGTTGTGGTGGTGGTGGTGGTGGTGGTGCTGCTGCTGTTGCTGCTGTTTGTGGTGAAGGTGGCGCTGTTGGTGCTGCTGGAGGTGGTGCTGCTGCCCCATACTCTCTGAACCTGACCAAGGGCCTCCTCCAGACTCTATATAATAAGCCCCACCTCAAGACGCTGGAATGAATCCTTATTCATTTCTTAGTCGACTCAGAATTTCCCTCAGTGCTGCTGCTGCTCTAAGCAAAGAACCTCCTCCAGACTCGTTATAATCAGCCCCAACTCAGGCCGCTGTAATGGGTCCTCATTCACGCATTGTTTCGCAAGCATGAGCAGCTTCGTGGCCCCTTCTCTACTGTACACTCCGCCCAGCCTTTTATCCATAAGGGAGCACAACTTAAAAGGGGCAGAAGTGTGCACTTCTTGCTTCTCCTGCTCTTCCCACTGCTGCTGCTGCCACTCCAACTGCTGATTTTGTTGCTTCATCAGCTCCCTCTGACATTCCTCCCGCTGCTGCTGCTGCTGCTGCTGCTGCTGCACTGTCTGCTGTACAATCTGTTCGCAACAACGCAAGTGTTCAAGAACCCACGGCAGGAGGCGGTGGTTCTTCTCAGCAGCACCAGGCGACCTGCCCGTTGCCAGCTCCAGCAGCACCACCCCCAGCGAGTACACGTCACTGCGGGCCGTGAGGTGGCCTGGGCGGAGGGAGAGGAGTGAGAGGGGCATGGGGGGTGAGAGGGGCATGGGGGGTGAGAGGAGAGGAGTGGGTGTGAGGATATCAGCTCCAGAAGCACCACTCCCAGCGAGTACACGTCACTGCGCGCTGTGAGATGACCTGGAGACATACGGGTGGGTAAGTGGGGAGTGGTGCCTACAGCCATAAGGCGACCGGCCCATTGCCAGCTCCAGCAGCACCACTCCCAGCGAGTAGACGTCACTGCGCGCTGTGAGATGACCTGGAGACATACGGGTGGGTAAGTGGGGAGTGGTGCCTACAGCCATAAGGCGACCGGCCCGTTGCCAGCTCCAGCAGCACCACTCCCAGCGAGTAGACGTCACTGCGCGCTGTGAGATGACATGGAGACATACGGGTGGGTAAGTGGGGAGTGGTGCCTACAGCCATGAGGCGATCGGCCAGTTGCCAGCTCAGCAGCACCACCCCCAGCGAGTACACGTCACTGCGGGCCGTGAGGTGGCCTGGGCGGAGGGAGAGGAGTGAGAGGGGCATGGGGGGTGAGAGGAGAGGAGTGGGTGTGAGGATATCAGCTCCAGAAGCACCACTCCCAGCGAGTACACGTCACTGCGCGCTGTGAGATGACCTGGAGACATACGGGTGGGTAAGTGGGGAGTGGTGCCTACAGCCATAAGGCGACCGGCCCGTTGCCAGCTCCAGCAGCACCACTCCCAGCGAGTAGACGTCACTGCGCGCTGTGAGATGACCTGGAGACATACGGGTGGGTAAGTGGGGAGTGGTGCCTACAGCCATAAGGCGACCGGCCCGTTGCCAGCTCCAGCAGCACCACTCCCAGCGAGTAGACGTCACTGCGCGCTGTGAGATGACCTGGAGACATACGGGTGGGTAAG
Organism: Closterium sp. Yama58-4; assembly: GCA_947470075.1. Taxonomy (NCBI): domain Eukaryota; kingdom Viridiplantae; phylum Streptophyta; class Zygnematophyceae; order Desmidiales; family Closteriaceae; genus Closterium; species Closterium sp. Yama58-4. The sequence goes on along the minus strand of CANIUD010000409.1, from coordinate 2,263 downwards.
TGGGGAGTGGTGCCTACAGCCATGAGGCGATCGGCCAGTTGCCAGCTCAGCAGCACCACCCCCAGCGAGTACACGTCACTGCGTGCGGTCAGGTGGCCTGTAGTAATGGAAGGGGGTGAGGTGGTGGGTGGGGCAAAAATGGTGGGAGTTGGGGGATGGTGGTTCTTCTCAGCAGCACCGGGCGACCTGCCCGTTGCCAGCTCCAGCAGCACCACTCCCAGCGAGTACACGTCACTGCGTGCCGTGAGATGACCTGGTGGGGGGAAGGCGGTGGGGGGTGGGGCATGGGTGTAGGGGTAGGGGGCGGGGGGGCATGAGTTGGCGGCTCTTCTCAGCAGCAGCGGGTGACCTGCCCATTGCCAGCTCCAGCAGCACCACTCCCATTGTCACTGCGGGCTGTGAGGTGACCTGAGGAGGGGCGAGAGAGAGGGGCAAGGGGGGTGAGAGGAGTGGTGAGGGAATATCAGCTCCAATAGCTTCACCCCCAGTGAGTAGACGTCACTGCGTGCCATGAGATGGCCTGGATGAGGAGAGGGGAAGGAGAGGCAGGGTGTGAGGATGGGGGAAAGGTGTACAGACATCAGCTCCATAAGCACCACCCCCAGCGAGTAGACGTCACTGCGTGCCGTGAGATGGCCTGGAGGGAGGTGGGAATAGGAATGAGGGAGGAGAAGTAGAGACAGAAAGGGGGAAGGAAGGCATGTTCATCCATCGCCACCGCTCTGAACCCCTCGGCACCTGTGTCGATGTACAATGAGTCCAAGTACCCCAGAGTCCCCATGATGCGAGTTGAGACATGCGACTTGCTCACTGCTGCAGCCTGTGCCCATTCACTACCCCATGATTCATGCTTATCCAGCTCCACCGCACTGAACCGCACTCAACCCATATAAACCCCTCTGTACCTGTGTCTATGTATGTACGAAGGGTACAAGTAACCCAGCATCCCCATGATGCGAGTAGACACGTGCGACTTGCCCGCCTCATGCCCTGCTGTGGCCACTCCCTACCCCACAAATTATCTTTATCCATCTCCACCGCACTGAAATCCTCCTCACCTGTGTCGATGAATGAAGGTTCCTAGTACCCCAGAGTCCCCATGATGCGAGTAGACACATGCAACTTGCCTGCCTCCGGCCCTGCTGTGGCCATTCCCTACCCCACAATCCATGTTCATCCATCTCCACTGCACTGAACCGCACTGTGCCACACTGAACCACAGTGAACCGCACTGAACCCCTTCTCACCTGTGTCGATGTATGCAGGGTCCAGGTATCCCATCGTCCCCATGATGCGAGTAGAGACATGCGACTTGCCCGCCTCGGGCCCTGCTGTGGCCATTCCAAAATCCGTGAGCTTTGCGTTCATGTGCTGTGGGGGGAGAGGGGTGAGAGTGGGTGAGAGTGGGTGAGAGTGGGTGAGAGTGGGTGAGAGGCCTCAGAGCATCAAGCACTGCGACTTGCCCGCCTCAGGCCCTGCTCTGGCCATTCACCACCCCTCGATCCATGCTTATCCATCTCCACCGCACAGAACCCCTGCTGGAGCATCATGCACGGCAGATTGCCCGCCTCGGGCCCTGCTGTGGCCATTTTGAAATCTGTCAACTTCGCATTCATGTGCTGTGTGGGGTGAGAGGCGGGTGTGTGGGGGTGAGAGGGGAGTTTATCCATCTCCACCGCGCGAAACTTCTGCTGTAGCATCAGGCGATGCGACTTGCCTGCCTCCGGACCTGCTGTGGCCATTTTGAAATCCGTCAACTTCGCATTCATGTGCTGTGAAGAGGGGTTAGAGAGAGAGAGGGAGAGGTGCAATTGGGAAACTGATGAAAAATGAGAATGAGGGTGAGTAGGGGGTTCCTGCTGTGGCCGTTTTGAAATCCGTCAGCTTCGCATTCATGTGCTGCGGAGGGGTGAGAAGGGGTTGTGTGGGAATACAGGCGAATCAAGCAATACAGCAACAGTCATATTCGTGTGACTTTTGAGAAATCTCAAAAGACACTAGTTGTTTATTGACACGTGCGACTTGCCCGCCTCGGGCCTTGCCGTGGCCATTCCAAAATCCGTGAGTTTCGCACTCATGTGCTGTGTGGGGGGGGTGGTGACAGCGAGGTGAGAGAGGAAGGTGAGAGAGGAGGGTGAGAGAGGAGGGTGAGAAAGGAGGGTGAGAGAGGAAGGTGAGAGAGGAAATGAAAGAGAGAGGAAGGTGAGAGGGAAGGTGAGAGAGGAAGGTGAGAGAGAAGGTGAGAGAGGAGGGTGAGAGAGGA